>JARQSW010000634.1:231999-670929 GCA_030142375.1 Calameuta pallipes
TCGGAAGCGATACTCTCCACCAATTCCTTCCCAATTCTGATACCCATAGTGCGGCCTCCTTCTGTCTAGGCTCCATGGTGTGTATCGATTCTGTTATTCGGATAATTAAAATTAGGTTAGGTAATACAGTGTACTCGCGCCATTAGAGAGAGAAAGAGAGAAATATTTCTATCTCCGTCGCACGAGGAGCACTCGATCACAGCGCCGTTTACAACGCGATTTCCCGAAGCGGGGAACCCCCCACCATCGGAACTGCAAGCCTTAAACATTGATTACAGACATGCGCAAATAGTAATGCTAAAGCACAAGTAAGCAACAGTGATAAGTAGGTTAACGTAAAGAATAGTAGAGAAAATGGCGGAAGCTGGTGAAATGTCATATTTTGATCTGAGAATGGTACACGACCATTTTGATCGGGCTCTTCTACATGATGAGGACGTCGATATCAAGGCGTACCTGGACGCCTACAACGAGCTGTACAAGTAAGAGAATTCATAGGATTGAAGAACGTAAGTTGTTCAACTTAGCTTGTGTGAATGACAGCTGTCCTAAAGATAAAGAAAATAAATGAAGCTTACATGTCTCTAACGCAGTAATAGTATTTATTCATTGCGTTAATGTTCAGAAATGATTTATGATAGGAGTACTGTGAAGTACTAGTACGATACAAGCAGCTCTGAATCCATACAGATTTTTCCAGCTTATGGGAAGTGTCTTCAGTTTTGTCTCCTCTGACTTGAAGGAGAAGATTGATGTTCTCCACGAGTTGCGAGTCCGGGACGAGGAGAATTATGCCACTATTAAGAAAATGATAAATCACGAGAAGGAGAACAAGATTCTTGAAAAACCAAACTCCGTTAATGGTGCCAGAACACTTCTCAGACTTCACAGAGGACTCGGTATACATTTTTTAATTCAAATTTAACATGCTATCTTACAGTGGTGAGTCATATTCATTGCATATCATGTTATTATTTTTAGACTTTATCAGAGAGTTCCTGCGGCAACTATCAAACCTTGCGGATATGGAAAAAACATCTGCCTGCTGTCAGGATGCATATAACAAGACCCTGGCAAAACATCATCCCTGGATTATTAAAAAGGCTGCTGTAGTCGCTATGTACACTATGCCAACTCGAGAAGTTTTGTTAAAAAAGGTACACTTGACAATAGACAATGAGCTAACATGACATTAGATTTATTATCGTACTGATATATATATATTATTTCTTCACCCATATTTTAGGTCTGTGGGGATAATGTTCAACGCAACGTGGATGTCATGCCAAAGATGTTACAAGTAACTGCTGATATCTTTGTCCGAACAGATAATCTCTACGAGACTTATCAACTTCATGCCTTGCCTTAATATTGTGTATTATACTTAATTTGGATACAGATAATCATTTCTGGCCACTAGTATGCTTATCTTACATCATGAATTGTTCTCCAAACGTTACGATGACATTAAAATCGTCGTCTAAGACATTCCAAATACATTCGTAACATTTCCGTGTCTTGCGTTCGCAAGTATTGCTTTTTACAACTTTCGGAAGTCGAGGGAAAGAGTTAGAAAAAGATACTCCAGAGTTATTCAATGGTATCATTAAAAGTCGCTTTCTCTCTGACCTATCACGTCAATTGCCGTTATATGTAATATTCTATTTTAAGAGTGAATTTTATTCAAAGTCTAAGGAAATCCCTTGCAATTTAAGGATTTTGCTACGCGCCATATTTTTTAAGGGAAAGAAAGAAAACACATATCGCCTTTCCGAATGAATTAAACTTTTGTATTTATTTCGAGTCCATTTGTGGCTTTTAAAATAAAAATGAGAATCAATCGCAACAATTCTTCAGGATTATTCATTCGTGTAATTAATAATTATCACCAGAAGTAAAAAAAAGAACCCATTCAATTATTTTCAAGTCATTTTTTGTGTATGCGCTTTGAAGTTCTGCTAGGACTGACTGAGTATGGATGACACGGTCGTTGTAGAATTTGTCGATGAACTGATTGTTGAATAATAATCCTCGTCGATTAACATGCCTAATAAATAAAATGAAATGTAAAATAATAAATAAAGTATAATTACAATACTTGTGCTTACCAGCTATGCAAGCTGTCAGAAAGCACACAGCACTACCAGCAATAAATGATCTGAATGCTACGCCGACGATGACATCTTTTTTCTCAGGAGCTATTGCAGTCAAAGCGCCTATCATAATTCCAACTGAACCGGGATTAGAAAAGCCGCAAATAGCATAAGTAGCTATGGCTTCCGACCTTGCTGAAAGGAAACCCTTTTCTTTATAGACACCCAATTTTTGATAAGCCACAAATTCATTTATTGCTGTCTTAAGTCCAATCAGAGTGGATACATATTCACATTGTTCCCATGGTACGCCCATTACCCAGCTTAAAGGCATAAACAGTTTGGCGAGTATCAGCTGCAGTCACAAGAATAATTAAATAGTATGAAAAATTGTTAATTAGTCTCCACTTAATGTTTTTCACGATTGAACACTTACCTCGAAGGACAGAGAGTCATTACCTACCAAACCTCCCAGCCAGGAGAGGATAGCATTAATCAACGATACAAAGGATATAAACGCCACTACGTTTGCTATGACACTGAATATCAGGGGTATACCTGCCATGGCGCCCCTCACGGCTGCATCCAACAAACTTGAGTCTTTTCTGAAATTAATATAAGCTATTCAGACACTCAGGAACTTCATAAATGTTTTAGGACGTCACTTACGATTTTTCGAATTTGATATTTTTCACTGTTGTTTGACTTTCTTCAGTTTCCGGATAAAACAGTTTACTGTAGCACAATGCTGCAGGTGCTGACATTAAGGATGCTGTTATCAAATGAGCTGGATGAGCACCAAAGCTGATATAAGCCGCCAATACAGTTCCTATAACGTGTATATTAATTGTGGTGCATTTTATGTGTCTTCACATTCATGATCTTGGTTATTGAACCACCTTTGACTAACCAGAAACTGTTGCAAAACCGGATGCCATTATCGCATGCATCTCTGATGCAGTCAACTCGTTAATGTATGACTTGAATAACAGAGGACTCTCACTCTGAAAAAGATACGCATAATTATCAATCTTTTTCACTTTTTTTTTTTCAAAATTTTACTGCAATGGCTAACGTTATTCGTACCATGCTCAGGAATACATTTGCTGCAGCATTCATAGATTCACATATTGTAGTACCCATTAAGAGATAAAGGACCCATCCAATTCGCATAATCACCCACTGCGTAACACCCAAGTAAGACAGTATACATAAAACGAAACTAAAGAAGAAGACCACTGGTAGAGCCTAAAAAATATAAGAATGATAAACAGTATCGAAATTTGTATAATTTAACAGAATAAAATTGAAATCATATTAAAACTTACAGAAAATGCAAAAACTTGAATGACGTTAACAAGCTCATCGGAAAATACAAAAGTGGTGCCAGCTTTGGAATAATTCATGAAAGTTGAGACCTTGTTGGAGAGACATTCAAAAATGGTACGTCCAACGACCCATCTGATGGTTAAAAGACCGAAGGAAAATTGCAATATGAGTCCCCATAAAACGGGTTGCCATTTTATCTAAAGTAGGAAAGACAATAAATTAAACAAAAAATAAACACGAAGCGTCTTCGTTTCACCAGCTCTTTACTCACTTGCGTAGGATGTTTTGAGAAGACCCAACCTAATCCTATGAGAATGATAACGCCAAGGCAACTAATTAATCTATCACGATCGTTAATGGTATCAAAAAATAAAAATACGATAGCAGCTGCCAAAACAGAGATATAAAATGCAATTCTCAGAAGGAAGTAGGTATGTTCCGTTGCGCATAACCTCTCAAGGCATCGTCCAAAAGGTCCTAGCGCCCTCTTGACATACTTCAACACGTACCTTTTGAATATATAGAAGTAAAATATTCCAAAGTAAGTAAATGCGAATAAAAGCAACAGCATGCCATAACCGTCACACCATTCGAATTCGCAATCATTGTCTGAAACAATTAAATTTTCATAATAAAGCTTCTCGATGTTACGTCTTCGTTATATTTCAGTCACGGAAAATGCATGGTGAATCACGAATCGTAATCAGTAGAGATTACTTTGTTATTAGCAGTTCGATTGAAAATGTTTTTATGAGCTTTTGCATGATTTCAAGAGAGCTTTAACGTGATAGTGAAAAACTACTGGTCAACTCTTTTTTAAATGTTTTTTCAAGGTTGCCTTTAATTTGTTGCAACTAAAAGTATAATTTTTTTACGCCTGTCTGTTAGAGGATTTCAAGACGAATTCGGCACATGTAAGAACATGACATTTTTTTCATCTGGTTCGAAAGAAAATTAAAAAACTTTGTATCACAAGGAGAATCACAGCTACGCCGTTATACGCATCCAATGTTGTTGAAACCATGCAAAAGCTGATAAAAACATTTTCGAATCGGACTGCTAATAACAAAGTAATCTCTACTGATCACGATTCGTGATTCACCCTGTATAAGGCGACGCTAGACGTATCGACGTCTCATGATGTTCACCAAGTACTTACTGTTCCTGATCCAGTATACAGTGGCGTAGGCAAAGTACGAAAGAGCAACAATATTAAGCAGAATAAGAAATAGCATACGATAAACACGTGGATTTTCCGACACATGATTACCCAGCGCTTGTCTTCCATTGGCGAGGCATTGATACTTTTTACGTGAAGAATTATTTTTCTAAAACACATAATCCAGTAAGTACGACGCATTGTGAATAAAAAAAGTATTTAAGCCATAGACAAACCGAGTGAAAAAAAATTGCCGTATGAATTAGTATATATACCACATATTTAATATACATCTTGTACCCCCAATCATACACTTAATGAGTGTTTGATTGGCACACCATTTCAATGTATATCACTATGTATACACTACACCAATGTATTTTCATTAAAACATTTTTTTTCCTATTTCAAAGAAAATATTGAAAATTGCTATCTTATTCAATATTTCGGAGAATATACATTTATAAAATATTTATACATGGTGTGGCAACACACACTTATATTTATTTGTTTTATATCAAATATTTACATATTTATAAGTGTTTGACAATTAAGCTAGTGTCACGATTATGACCCAAAAAATATTGTTTAAGTGTATATACCTCTTTCTTATTTCACCCTACTATTTGCAACATATGCACGAAATACGTAGCTATTTTATATAACGTTTCTTTACTCGGCAATTGTCTATCGGCAACTAGGGCCACTTTTTTTATCAGTTACTTATACCGTTTGATGAATTCATTCACGCGTATAGTCTGCCCACGAGTGGCACTGGATAAAATGTTTGTTACAGAGTATACATATGCATGGTTTTACATAAATACGTTTTATTTTTAATTTATCACATATTTGTTTTTTTTTTTTTTTCATGATAAACGTCGTATCAGTTGATTAGGCCTGCGTTGCTTGCGAATTATCAAAAAACCACACCCAACTCGTGGATCAACTATACATACCTGTATGTCGGTTTCAGGAATTTTAGTACCCATCTCCATGTCCTCTGATTCATGTTCCTAACAGATCATATAGCACGGAATGAAATAAAAATTGGTATTCATATGTCGTAAATCAATTTTAATATATTTCATTGATAATCCCAATAATAATTCTTACCTCTAGATATCCTCCATTTATGTTTCCGACCATTGTTTCTTCTTCTTAAATTCTCTTCGCCTTAATATTTATTCTTGTCTTTGAGCAGTTTCTCTGCACTGTTTTACTGGATTTAAAAGAATACGAGCGATCCACGTGATTCCATAGTTACAACTGGCTTATTATACGTCTCTCAGCTTACGAGATATACGTATAGTAACGGAGATATTGAGTATATTACCTTGATAGTTTTTTTTTTTCTTTTTAGAATTATTCTTCCTCTTTCTTTTCTTCCATTAAAACACATGAGATCCGTCGTTTTTTTCACGTCTTTCTCTCCTCCCTGTGTCTCTCTCTCTCTTTCTCTTTTTATTCCATTTATCTTCAATTTTAATTAAAGTATATCGGTATCAGTTTTCGAGAGATTTATTGAAGACTGAACATGTGATTTATTTCAGAATTAAAATAATCGAAAATATTTTCGCGCACATTAAAATTGTCAATGATTACTGACTGGATTTTTTTTTCAGATTGGAAGAGCCGATTGTGAATTTTTCAATGATTTAAAAAAAACTAATGTAAATCGTAATGAATTTACTTTGGAGATACGTCGTCGCGAAGGCAACTGCATGACTGTGAATCTTCATCACAGATAATGAGTGTCAATAATAAGGGGGAAGAGAGAAATAGAGCGATAAGGAGTTATGATATCGCGATTATAAGGATTAACTTTGTAATCGTGATTCTTGGGATAATGTGTAGCTTAAAAATTATTAACAATTAAATAGTATGTATGGAAAGTCATGTTACAGTTAGCAATTGGTTGTATTTTTCGCGATGAAAGAAATTGACATATGAAAATTTTTGCTAATTTTTTTACCTCGTAAAGATAACTCAAAATTTTCAGCTCTCACGTCATTAACTGTAAAGTCTCATTTTACAGCGAGTATTTTTACGGATTACTATTTTCAATGAAAATCTCCTACAATATTGTACCACATCGGTAACGAGACTCGAATAAGGTAGCAAAAGGTTGCGGAAATAAAACCATCCCAGTCGACAAGGAAAAATAGAAAGAAAGATCGACGACATTGACTACGAATCCGACGACAGCTGGAATTGTGTGAGTAGAAAATTTACCTATCAGTTATAACTATCTTTATATCAGGCCAGTGACTAGTGGCTGGTGGCCAACAGATGTCATGGAACCTAAAAGTTTATATATATTGACCAGACAGAGTGAAAAAAAAGATGACGCCAGACCATCCAGGAGAGAGTAGAGAGAGAGACAGAGACTGTGTGGAAAAAGTATGAAAAAAAAATTATTCGACAATTCCCATGACTCGCTAATGCCACCTGCTTTATTCCAGAAACTGTATTTCACTTGCACCAACGACAAATAAGTAAAAACTCACAGAAACGAAATACCCGAGATCGAAACAGACATAAACGATCGTACGTATGACGTCAACATCAATGAAGGTATTCCTTTCGCAGCACTCACAATTAGTCCATGATATGAGGCAATTAAAAATAAAGATATTGCAAGATCTTAATGAACAATAATAAAAACGATTTTACATGCACGAATCAATTGTATTAAACTATTTCAAAAGTTGAAAAAAAATATCAAGACAGCAGCATGGATGGATTCGATTTTTTTCGTCCGAGTCGCCATTTTGACGATATACATAAGACATATTCCATGTTCGATTGGATCCATTATTTAACTTCATAAATAAGAGCAAAATATTCGGTAAGCACTTATTTTCGAAGTACCTACGAGATCTAGAAACTTCAGCCAATATTTTAAGTTTTTTTTTTTTCCGAATTTAATCGTTGAGTACGAATTCGTCGACAGGGCGGCCGTAGCCATTTACCCATAAGAAACTACGTTAAAACTCTCGAACTTGAGAATTAATTTAATTCTTGTAAAGTGCCCATAATCTTACCAATTTTTTGTACATATAATCCTTACTGTTGTAGATTCGAACGTATATCTAATTAAGGTACCCACCTAATGCTCATTTTCATGAAAAGACTGCCTTAATAGTACCGAACTTCACGTTGGAAATTTAACGTATCGACTACGCGAACGGAACTTCATTGGTATGCAAATGCTTTATGAATGCTTTCACCTGCGTATTCGAAACGGAGGTTCTAGTAACAGCAAGGAGGAACGTTGACTGTAGTGACGACAGACTCATAACAACACCTACCTATGTATGTGTTCATATGGATAGTCTTCATATACATATGTACATTATATATCCAGCAAACAATTATATCTCGAGAATGTTATCATTTCCTACTCAGGATTATAATAGTTACGTAGATATACCAGAACTTCCAGGTATACCATCCTACATTGGGAAATTATAATGTAACCATACGATTATGTAAAACAGTTACTTTGTGTTTATTGGTTATACATATAGTCAGATGCTAGTATTCCATTTAAATATTTGCTACGTCAATAATAACGAATGGATGCTCAATTCATAACAGTTGATCAATATTGAGAAACGAGACTGTCCTTGCCAGAAAATCTACGCACGATGCCATTTAATATTCATGTTGGAATAGTAAAGCACGTATGACACTATCGGCTGCTCCTTTTGATACAGTAGACAGTTTGGTGTACAGAATACTGATCGGCTGCTGATAATCCTGGCATTATACAATGTGTGTCAAATGGGAAGATAACGCTACGAGAGAGAGAGAGAGGGGGGGCAGTCTGCATCCTCGAATTTTGCGTCTTTCCAATAACACCCGTGAGTGGGAGAGAGACGGAGCGAATAGGATATCGTGAGGGTTAGAGAGAGACAGACATAGGGGAAAAAGTCCTATAAATAATCCTTTGGCATTGCAAAGTTACGTCTGATCGGACAGAGAAGGACTTGGCCTTTAAATTTTGTAAATTTTTTATGCCGTACGTCAATGTGAGTGAGAGGGACTCATGGCGTTTACGAGAATAAGGGAGAAACTGTTATACCGACAGAGAATCGTTGAATGCGATATTGAATTTTGTCGTGAAAAAAATATGTTAAACTGTTGCAAGACTCTCGCCCGTTTTCTTCGACGCAGTTCAATACGTAAACTCGGTTTAACTGTTAGCCAATCAGGCAATCATTGTATTTTGAAGACGAACGTTAGCTAATCAGCCAATCATTGTATTTTGAAGACGAACGGAATTTATGCATTGAACCGCGTTGAAGAAAACGGGCCTATGAGATTGACAGTGAAAACTAGAGAAAATTATCTGTATATTATGCAGACGATAGACGCAGTGTAGAGAGGGAAGTTGACAGCGGAATGCAAATAATCAGTGTGTGGAAGGAAACATTTTTTTTTGTATTAAAGCCGGCACGTGCTATGGGAAACAAGAAACGCGCGACGCCTTGAGACGCCTAAAACATATGTATGCATGTATATAGCATTGACGATGAGCGGCGCATGAGGGCATTCCACATATTCTTGAAAATAGAACGTCGCGACGCTATTTATAGTGTGGGGCAGACGTACTACGTATTTTCTGGGCTCACTGATGTCGTGGAATATCGGTAGCTGTCTGTCGCCAACTTGAATACAAAATTCGCACCTATGTTTAGAAAAATCGTAAAGCGATCTTGGCGATTGATACCGCGTACCATAGAACCTTATTACACTCATTGGTGAATATCGTAATCCTGACTATACTTCCCATGTCATAGCTATATGCATCTTTTTTTATTGATTATCAATTAATTTATTTGTACAGTCGGGTTACCAGGAAATATGGATAGCCAACTGGTACCATCTTATATCATATACACAACAATGCCATTATTATTGCAGATTTGTCGGAGCTGTTGGAAAAAAATTTACTGGTCTCGAAGATTTTTCAAGTTTTCTATGCCTGTCGTGAGTGCGAGAGAGATGATCTGATGCGCATTAACATGTGCATGATAATGACAGACATACCCGATTATACAAATTATTGCTGTCAACAACCTTTTAAATTCGACTGGGTCGTTGCGACGTCTGAAATGTTTAGTTAAGTCAGCGCTGCTTTTCATATAAAACAGCTGAAAGAATTTCAACAATTTTATTGTACTTTGAAATATGTGGTTTAACTGTACTTTGCCGAGGGGCTAGTAGCTATACAGTGCTTCTCCATTTGGTTCTGTTCCTTCCGCCCACGTCTCACGCGGGCACGAGGAAATTTAATTGAAGGGATAGGTGAGGATAGCGTTACGTTACGTGGAATAGCTAATTCAATGTCCGACTACTCTATGGTTGTAATATGTTTTCACGTAACCTAAAAAAATGTACGGAACGAAATTTTTAGAGAATTTTAATTGTACAAGCTGAACTATATAGAAAATTTAAAAAATTTCCCACTGAAAATTGCTTGTTAAAGAATTTCAGATAATTTTATTATTCATTCATGTTTTTCCGAGTAGCTGTGCATTTGTGACGTGTATGCTAAACTTGTGGTATTGTCAGGTAACAAGTAACATGACTGATTATGAGAAAGTCCCTCTGTTCCGAGACGGATGATATTGCAGACATTATCTCACGAAGACGCAAGACAACGCAATGTGACTAGAGTCACGTCTGAATTTTTGTACTAGGCCATGGCAGTATCTTATTCGCTATTCCGTCGCGGGATATGCGCAAAATGTAGAATTGCTGAGAACGTTAATTTCACCATCGTGACGCAATTATACAATACTACTTTAACGTAGAGGTTATAGTAATTTATCGTACTAAACAATATTCAACAAATACAAAGGTAAGCAGCGAATTTACATTCAGAGCAAATCTGTTCTTCGTGAGGTTATACAAAGGTCATCTCATCATCCGATGCATTAAATTATCCGATGTTATTAACCGTACTCGTGATTGATGATTGTTTGCATAAGGGATATATCGAGCTTCTGGAAGCAGGATCAAGCTTCGTCCACACGTGTATCGCGTGAGCGATCATAAAGGAACAACAGTCGTGGACCATAATGACTGTTTAGTCTGGCTGAGATTTTGTGAGCGGTATTGTATTTATAAACAGAAGTCGAATGATGCAGCGAAGAAAATTGAGAAAAATATATACACCTACCGGTATAACGATGTCTGTTGTTCTTCCAGGTAGAGGCTAATTCCACGGACGTGTCGTAAGTTCGAAATCCGCCCTAAGATCTTTTGCGATCATTGGACGTTCGCCAGAATTGTGAAATGACTTGGCATAGTCCGTAGAGACACGAGAACATAGGTACAGGTTATGTGATAGGTGTATGACGTTTTATTAGTTTTACTGTATATATTCAAAATGCAACTTATTGGCAAAGATGATAGAGGGCTACTTGTTAAGTAGCTATCATACCGCAAGGCGTCGCCACCGTCGGAGATGATACCCGAGGAAGTCTTCGTGTTTCCCACAGCGGAATTCGACTCGCGGAAGTTTAATGTTCCTGCCCGCCTCTCGAAATTGTAAACCGAGCGCGGCCTTCTCTAGCTCCACTTATACGTACGTATATATGCGATGGGCATCCGTCGCGATGCATATCACCGATATGGTCGTCCCTTTCTTGTATTCACGCCTCAACTTCTAACCTCCTGCGCCATCGTCGATCTCATATACCTTTTCCGGCCAATACGAGAAGGCGAATTCCAGCAGGAGACGCGCATCGGGTGAGCAATGCATCATCTGCCGGGTCCTCTTCCGAATGATTCCGCTGTCAACTTCTTGTATGCATTGCAAAATCTTACATCCGCCTATCGGATGACACGTGCAAAATGGAAGGTACGAAGTTTCATCTCCGTGATACTGAGATTCTTCGTACTTTATTGGTTCATTATAACGCATGATATTTATGCGTTAACAAAGAGGATATTGTAGGACTGTAATTACGACAACAAATGAAATTAGAGGAATAACTGTGATTCGATGTCCAATGGCTGGACTCAGTTGACTCGTTGAACCACATACAACAAAAAGTGACAAGGTACGGTAGAGAGAAAGAAAAGGAAACAAAAAAGGTAATAAAATGTCAATCTGGACTTTTATCTATCGAATTGAATAGAGAATGGGTACCGGTTGCAGCTGCGGATCATTGACGTGGGTGAGACGGTTATTTATTGGCAGTTTCGCAATCGCATCGAAATTCAAATAGGCCAGCTAGAGAAGTCGTTGACTACCACGACCAATAAAAGATGCATAGTCTAAGTTCGATGGGGCCTGACAATTTCATCAGTCCGAGTACATTCGAGGAGTAACAAAGGCTAAGGCCCTCCATATACATTCCCACTGAATTCTCATCAGTCACGAAATCTAACCAAGCTAAAATAAACTTTCAGCGTCCGTAGTGCTTATCTCTCGGGCCCGGTCTTTACTATACGATGTAAATTGCGGCTCGCGCCCGCGCTATTTAAATCGTCTTTTAGGAGCGCGTCGGCGGTTTTTTTTTACAATTCCAATGCGGAGCCCTAAAGCGTCTCGCACGTACGATGAATAATGTGTTTTGGCCCGTGCGATCACCGTTTCCCTATGCGATTACCACTTTTTGTATTTCTTAAGAATACGTCTGACGTCAATATCAAGAATCACATCAGTTACCCTTTCGTACACCAAAAGCATCCTTCCACCATATAAAATTTCCCACACAGTGGTATCGTTCATTGTGTACATAGCACATGATCTTTCTCATTCTTTCTAAGCCCCAATCAATACCAATTAATTTCTGTAGAAATTAATGGACAGCCAGTAGAAGCCAGTTCGCTCCTGAATACCCTTTATATATGCTCTGTCTAATTCTTCGTACCGCGATCCCTCCTTACGCATCGGGTGCAACAAATATTATGACTGTTACGAGTGCAAACAACAATTTCATCCGACGAGGCCGCATTATTATTTTCGTATGTCTAGACGCCAGATTGTCTGCCTCTCTGTCCGTCCTCACATATGAGGATACGTAGAGTGACGTAGAACATACACGTATACTTCTCTCTCTCTCTCCTCCCTCCCTCCTCTTTCCTCCCTCCCTCCTTCTTTATCCCTTTACTCTCCCTCTTGCCACCACTTTCTCCCTCTCTCTCTCTTTCTTTTATTATTCTTCTTTTCCTCTTGGTAGGTTCATTTGTCCGTCTGTCCCTCCGTTTGCAAAGCACGTCCGTTTGTCCGATCACGAATTCAGACATGACGTCAGTGACGTTGCACCGCGACGCATTCGCCGGCGCTTAGATGAAACTGCATCTTTCCTTACGTGCATCCGTATAGAGCGCACCGTCGCTGCCTTTGCTAAGACTTGTTCCTCTGTACCATACCTAATCAATGGTTTATTACACAGCGGTTGCGTCATTCTTACTATGCTCGTATATCGCGATTCTGTTCGGGACGATGAAAAAAGGATCAAATGACCTTATTCACGATACGTTTAGTGTTAATGACAGACACCATATTGCTGAAGGTGTCCAATAAATATTCTCCTACGACTCAGAAATACTTTTGTGAGGCAACTATTTATGTTTTGCATTTTATTTTTTTTCAAACAGTTTCATTGATTGTTGATCATTCGCGAGGAATCGATCACGATCGTATCGGGACACACCATCGAAGGTCCTTAGATCGAAGATATCGTTATTACGCTTTGGCTCTGTTTTTCGAACACGGTCTAGCTTCCGACTATTGCCGAGTGACTGGCTTGGTGAGATATACTAATACCAGTTTCGATTTCAATTCGATAATGCCCCTCGGAGGTAGGTAGCGGGGAGTGTCGTTTTGTTTAGCCATAATGTAAATTTATTTTTATATTTTTTGTATAGACCTAGAAAGGCGCCACTACGTAATTGGGCTTCTCTTATCGGTGATTTAAATCTTTTTTCTGTCTCTTACTTCCGGATCCTCGTGGACTTTGAAATGTTTTGAATTTTTTTACATTGCTCAGCACGACGGCCGTTAGGCCACGACAACTCTCGCAGACGTTTTAGATAGTCGAATGCCTTAACCCAATTTTAAAATTCGCGCGCGTCACTACAGTTTTCGATGAGACGATGGGGAGAGGGGTGGTACGGCATTATTTGCTATCTGGACCACAGCATTAAGTGACCCCTGGAAACCGGTGAAATTTCTATGAGAATTTCAACTACCTCGTCGGTCTTCGTGGACAGTATCTCAACCAAGGAGAAGAACAGAGAATCAATATAGACTATTTTTAATAATTCTAATCATCTAAATGTTATCATTAAAACGTCAAGATACGTTCGTATGTATAATCAAAGTGTGGATGGGATGTCGAAATTTTGGCTGGATCCCGAACAGGACGTTTTCGAAACGTCTTAAGGAGTCTCGCAGTAAGTCATAAGTTGCTTATAATCGCTTGATGTCTTTTCGGGGTTGGCAGTGATGTTCGGGTATATGTACTATATATGGATATACCATATATATATGTATGTATACAAACGCGCAACACCGTTTTATTTAAACGATACATTATGATTCAAAGATTATATCTTTCGATTCGTCTAGACAGTGGAGAGGGAGACACCCTATATAATCGTACGTGGCAGCCCCCGAGAAGACATCCAAACACGCGTTTCACGCATCGGTACACGCGTCCACAACGTACATATATATATATAGCAAAAGGTCCTTGCGTTTTGTATAACACAAGCGAGCAAAAATCGAGAAGAGATTTTTGAAAGAAAGAAAGAGAGCGGTAGAGGTTTCGAGAATTGTAAAAAAAAAAAGAGGAAATAGATTTGATACAAAGCAATAAGGGTTTCGTTGCTTTGTTTTGATTAAAAAGAAAAAATTTGTTCCTTCATTTCGAAAAAGGAATGACAAGAAGGAAGGGATAAATAATTGAAGATTAAGGAGCAAGGACATTCAAGAGAAAAGAGGACAGGAGTCTATCTGTATCAAGAGAAGAGGCAGGATAAGAATTAGTGACAGGGGGAAAGGAGAGACTGGAGAATAAAAATAAAGGAAAGAATAAGAAGGATAAGAAGGATAAAATTCCCCCAAAATAAGACGAAAATTTGAAATCCATCGTATATAACTAAGAGCATCTTTCTCGCTGGCTAGTGTTGAGTCTTGGTCTCTTGGAATTACTGAGTAGACAGAATTATGTCTGTGAGCTCTGCTTGGCTCAGTTGAGACTTACGGCTCACGCCGGGCACACACGCATACGAATCTTCCTAGTTATACGCACCTCGGCCACGGGCTGCTAACTTCGGTCCGATACCGGTCCGCGTACCAGTACCAAACCGATCGCGGACGAGTTTGAGAAAACGCGTGGAGAAAACGATATCCTTATATTTGAAAAGAGGTTGGGATAAAGAGGGGGTGATATAACGAAGGAACAGAAGAGAGGACTGGAGGACTTAAAAAGAAAAATTGAATTTATCTCGACAATATCGATTTGGATTATGATACAGATTTCGAGGTGGGATTAAAATATAATAAATTTTATCAGTATCATTTTGATTGAGCCAAAAAAGATTTTCTTGATTATTTTTATTTTTTGGGTTTATTACTATATATATATATATATATTGGAAGGACTATTTTCTGCGAGGCATAATGATTCCAGATCGATAATCGATCGTTAACTATCGACTGTGCTGTGTGCACCAGTGTGTATTATTGATACCATTGATTGGTTCGTTATCGCGCACCAGGAATAAATAATTTGAAAGGAAAATTTTGAATTCCTTAACAATGAGGAACTCGAAGCAGGGTGTTGTACTGTTCGTTTTGTTAGTTTTGACTGGCGTCGCGACGTCTCATCGACACTATCGTCACCGTCACGCAGATAAGGGCGATTCTGATTTGTCGATAAATGCTCATGCGGATATAGACAGTGAGAAGAATGATCATCCCCAGAAGACGATTAAACAGGACGATACCTTAAGTACTATGCCAATCAGTACTAAGCGATTTGAGAAGATGTTACAGAAGGCAATCTTGAAGATCATCACGGGTGAACTTAGTACAGGGGATATGCTCCTGTTGAAGAGTTTGAACTATAGTCTGGACGAGGTCCTGGCGATTAGGGAACGTGAGCTAAATAGAAAGCTGATTGAAAAGGAGAGGAAGAGTGGTCAGGATGAGATATGGCGAGGTAGTAACAAGCATAACCGGAAGAAGGATCCATCGAGGAAGTTTGACAAATCCTTGGAGGAGTACGATTATTTACCACGTTACGGCGACGACAACAGGAACCAGATGGAGACCGATTACGAAGACGCGAAGGAGGTTCAGGGTCGTAAGAAGGAATCGTCCACTGATATCAAACATCCTTACGAATCGAGGAACATGGATTTGGACCCGTACGACAAGCAGGATGTATTGCACTACGAGACACCAGAGTCCAGGATGGATAACAAGCAGTCCTGGGGTGACGGGAATGTCGCCCTTGTAGATTACGAAGACTCGCCTAAGGATGTCGAACCCAAGGAAAGCCTGGAGAATCCTCACGTGAACTTTGACAGAGCCATGGAGCCCCACGTGGTATTCAAGATCCGGTACGATGATTCAGAGTTCGATTCGAATTCCGACGAGAGGGTCAAGTCCCAGGAGATAACGGAGAACGTATCGACTTTGAAGAATCCTGGCAGCACTTTTCATTTTGTCGATAATCGTTCTCGTCCATCACTTCCTATAGTTTATCGGCTCGGACAGACTGCTAGACCTGGGGAACACTACGAGGACCTCGCTATTACTACGGAAGGGTCATATATGGTAAGCACTGCCAATATCCAGACCCAGTTCTCCAGCATTGACAAGAACAGTCAGACTTCTGATGACCAAGTCCTGAGCTCGTATACCACCTCTGCTAGCTCAGACAATGTCAGGATGGATCCGACTACCGGAAGCAATCACCAGAATGACGTTACCGAGGATCCTATGAAAATTCATAACGATTCTTCGGCTATGGAGAATTTTGAAAAGTCAACAAAAAATTTTACAAACTCCTCCAGGAAGAGCACCGAGTACGAGGGTCTCGAATGGGTCGAGGATGACGTGTATCGTGTAATACCGGAAGCCATGGAGTTGGTGAATTATGATGGTAACGACACCGCTGCGTCTGATTATTACGAGCAAAACTCATCTTATCAGAATCTATATGTGTCTGTCGATGATGCTGATGATAACGATACGATGGGCTATCAGAAGGATATGCCAGATTCGGTGCGGCTCTTCATGGCCAATGCCAATGTCACCCTGGACGATGATCCGAATACGAATGTGACGTCATACCAAGAAATGATGATGGCCCATCGTCGAGAGTGAGTAAAATTTTAACGTTAACTTAGTAATTATATAAATTACGATCACCCGGTATAAGATTTGATTAAATATTTTCTTATTCTCGTCACGATCTTTCTGTACTATCATCACAGTCATTTTCTTTCTTATTATTCTAGTGGAAATATTTCGTCCAATTTTGACAGGTAAGCCAATCGCAATGGCTGACAAACAAAAGAATCTTACTATTGGTAAATCTGTGAGTGCTTTATAAACAGTGTGTGTTTTTGTAATTTCATTGATTGTCGTTCTTATTGTTATATCGAGTTTCTGATATCAAAGAACTAAATGGCAACGCATTTTGCCATTTTGATACTAATTATATTTTTATCCACATATATGCAAATCTATGTGCACGTATATTCTGTCTCTCGTAAACTCACTCGTTCTCTCTCAGCTTTTCTTTCTATTCGCCTGCCAAGTAGGAGGCCTCGAATTCCATTTCTGCCACGCGCCATTTTCCCTCCTGTATTTTGGTACACATCCGTTTGAGCATGAGCTTGCCAAAATTTTATTAAAGACCGAAATATCTAATGCATATAAGACAGCGAATACCAGTATAAGAAAAAGTTAGGCACAATCTGAATTGCGTAAGAGTACTTGAGAAAGTATAAAAAAAAATTAAATAAAAGAATCTAATACGTCTCACAATCGGTTCCTTCCCGATTAGATAGTCTGCCGATCTCTTACGCAACTCGAGCTGCACACGTGTGGCTGATGGGCACGTGTATCATCAAATTGACTCCTTTTTATCTTATTTTCACCTTTTCTCTCCACTTTGTCCAACGTCGATCGTATTTCACAATCGATTCTCGTAGAATAGCTGCCGTCTCTCAATTTCGTATGTTATTAGCTGCGTTCCGGAGCAAAGGAGCCTATTCGAGTCGTAGTAAGAAAATACCGCTAGGAGGGACTACCTAAGTTTTTAAATCGCCCCTGTCCTCCATCTTGCTTCAACAGCAACGCGTCCTCCTTCCTTCCTCCAACCTCACACGCGGCATTTGTTTTATTTTATTAAGTCTAGACGCGTAAATGCATTCGTGTCGACATTGGCGTAGCCGAGTCCCCTCCACGTGTTTAGTGGTTAACAAATCATTTCTTGCGCAACATATATATTAGGTATTACCACTCTATCACTATTATGCAATATATATATATAGCTATAATTCATCATACACGAAGAAGAAAAAAAATTTGTGAAAAAAATATTTTACAAAATTCTTCAATCACGTCTCACGTAATATTGCGTGTTACTCGTGTACGATATGGCGACAGCACACGTGGCTCGAGACATGTGTGTTTATTTGATGTCGAAAAAGGCAAGTTGAGCACCCTCGTAATGACTGGTGTCTAGTCGGGCTGCAGTTAGGCTGCTCTTATGTGGTTATGTAACACATTTTAATTTAATGCCCTGACCTTGTCTATGCCTCTCTTCCTATGTCGAAGGAAGATATAATGTGAGACTCTTGAGAGTGAGAGGGAGGGGGAGGGGAGGAGAAAGAGATACAAAAGTGAGCGGAGAGGACACTCGGAAGAACGAGAGATACGATCTTTCTTTTCTTTAATTTCTCTTTTTCTCTCTCTTGCGACTCCTTTAAGTAGAAAGAAACAGACTTATCTCGAATTCGTATCATATAGAATTTCTATATAACCGTCCTATAAGATATGTTCTTCTCATTATTCATGCTCCCCCCCCCTCTCTCTCTCTCTCTCTTATTCCGTCTAACTTGCAACTCAATCCTCCGATTGTCAGGACAGTAGACAACCGGGACGACTTTCTTTTCCAGACGGCATACAGACAGAGCACGTAGATCTACAAGACGTACGAACGGTGCGTGACGAGTACCGCGCCTAGATAAATGCACATGCTTGGAATCCTGGGTTCAAGATAATCCGATTGACATTCACGTGAAACGGTGCTGAGGGGTCGGAGGTCAAAAGGAAAAAGAGAACTCGAAAGAATTGGCTAAGAGACAGGGAGAAAATTAATTGTTGACGGGTTTAAGATGCAGCATCGATGGACCGATTTATGTCAGTGTAAACAGAATGATTAACAAAAAAAAAAAATTGAGTGGAAGAACATCGATCAATTTGATTTTTGAATTTTAAATGCATAGATCTTTATATAAAAATAGAATCCACTTCCTATTGACATTTTCAGAAATATCAGGCTATGTTTTTGTAGCGCTAGTTACGTATAAATGATAATTAATGTAAGGAGTATGCTGTCTGCATAATTGTGTTTTGCGATTAAAGTTTCGGATATACATATGTATATGCAGGCGGGTTTAGAATGGGAGAGAGTGGCAATGAGAGAGAGAGGGAGAGAAAGAGAGGAAAGAGATACAGTTCGGTGCGGATATATTATTTATATGCATAGAGATTGAGGATAACGGAGAATGGGATTTGTCAAGATTAATTAATCTGGATAATTAAGGATTCGAAGCGAACGACGACGACTGACCTTAAGATTACAAGACAGAAAGTCGTCGTTGTTGGTCGGCCTGTCGCCAGACATGCTGACGTTTCTACTGGCTGTCTAGCCGGCGTCTAGATCGTAATAAATGCCATGCAGACATGCAGACATTCGATTCCAGACAGGAACGCTTGTAGGTCACTGACCATGATTGGTCCGATATCATCGTTAATACCGATACGGTATAAAGAAATTACGGTTGCTCGACGGAGAGAATTTTTCATTAAAAATTACCGTCAAACTCACGGTAACCACGGGACATCATGGCATTTTATAACATATTACCTATATATTTAGAAACAATGCACGAAAACGTACTAAAATGTAAGCATGATACGTCAGCTTTCACTGAGGTGTACAGTAAAATTTTTCAAACTTGAAAATATTTAGTGTCAAAATATAACTTTTACCTTGTCCAATTTAAAAAGTCATCTAAAACAGTCCAATTGTCTCGTACGCTAAGTTCAATTTTACCGTGGAGTGCACTACTTTTCATACCTTTGAAATCAACTACAAAAAACATTGTAAAATTGAGAAACGCAGTAAAAAGTGCAAGTAACAACATTTAACGTGTGCACTGTAAAGTTTATTTATTTGTATCTACTCAAAATATCCTATATTATAAGCAATAAGTAATGAAATAATAACGATGTCCCACAGTTACTGGTTTCTGCGGTAAATTTTATCGTGAATTTTCTAAAAAAATTATTTCATGAATTTTCGGCAGGATTATATTTATGAGTTTTGAAATTCCCGCCACTTTTCATTGCTACTTTGTCACCGTCGTGGATTCACGAGAAGCTTTGACGGACAGGAATAATGTTTTACATATAAATTTGAATTATTGTCATACGACTTATTGGCTTGAAATCTTGTATGATGGTTGTGTGACTGTTTCCTTAATAGTCATTGAAATTCATAAGATTGAAGCATGTGTGTGTTTTGAGTGATTTTATTATATTAACCTATTAACTGCGGAATTTAGTTTCAAAAATCCCCCACAGAGTGCGGAATTAAAATTAAGCAATGACGAGTATACACGTCGAACGCAGAGCAAATGGTCCTATTATAAATTTTGTGAAAAACGAGGAAGGATTATATGCTTATTTGATAAAAAATTAACAATTTACACGACGAGTATATACGTCAACCGCACTTTACTGGTTAAGGGATGCGATCGAGTGATTTCTATCATTAATTGTTTTTTTCTCTTTTTTTTTTATGGGAGTTTAGTCAAGGCCAAAAAGCTATCGAGGACATAAAATTGAGAGTACTGGCGCTTACTGGAAGATTCAATTTGAGCACGAGTCTCAATCAAGTGCAACGTGAACGACTAACCATGTTTTCGCCATCTTGTAAGTTAATTTAAAATTGTATAATTAATCCTAAAGCGGATACTCTCTTCCATATTACGTATCTCTTCCAGGGTTAATATAACGAAAAAAAATAATTTTTATTGTATATTATTTTATTATAGGCCAGATTCCAAGAAACACGGATCCGGAAGCATGGGCTGATCCATTCTTGATGAATATGCATTTCCAGCTGAACTTGACTTCCACTGAGCATGTGGTCGCTGCGAAATTGCGACTGTTCAAACTTCCGCAAGACAATCTAACGGTGATCACAGGAAATGCTGGTACTCTCGACGAGGTTGAGGAAGACGAGAAAAAGATCAGGATATCTATTTACTTCTATACGAAATCCTTGAAGAAGCATCGCTGTAAGTAATAAACGAATTAAATATACAAGACGTCATTATTCGTAGTCGTCGATCACGTGCAACGTTTAACTAACCTCAATGTTTTTTATTCCTATAAAATATCAGCGAAAAAACGGCTAATAGATTCCGTAGTCACGCCGTTAACATCAGAAGGAAGTCATCTAGCTCTCGACGTACGACAGAGTCTTCGATTCTGGCAATTAAGACAAAGAAACGGTCATGGAAATGGCAACAATCACGGCATAGTAGTTCAAATAGAAGATCAAGATGGCCGACCATTAAAACCAGCAGAGTACATACAGCAACCCTCCTGTCATACAGCAGAACACGATGCAGATGACAAGGCATGTGAGTGTGTGGCCTAACAGTACTAACTGATTTAAAACGACTTTTCTTTTTGCCTGAATATAATTCATTACAACTTCACTCAACTCACATCCCGTGTGTGTGCACTTCCTTAAATCGAGATAGAAAAGTTTTCTGTATCTCAGTTGCTCCCAAAAATGCATTGAAAAATTGCATTGCTTTCGCATCTGTCATGCATAATGCTCGCTGCGCATGCGCACGAAGCATCACGCGCACGTCAACTAATGGCCGAATGGCACGTAGGATGAAGTTTTTGAAAATTTCTTTTTCTTTTACAGATCAACGACAGCCTGCACTTTTCTTCAGAGCCTGTTCTCGTTACGTTCGCGTGGTAAATGGCGAAACAGTCACATATGTGGATTGTCGATCGTCCCAGCATAGAGAGGGGTGAGAACTTATGTTGAAGAGGAATAATATTAGATATATTATTATTATAATAATACCAGAAAGTGGAGACTAGAATAATGTATAGTTAGATAGTAAGAAGGACGGTGGACGCTTGTGGAAGGAAGAAGAAATCTCATTAATTGACGTTACAATTAATGGTAATGAAATTATACTAATAAACGGGAGTATTCACTCGTGAGGTCGCAATGGACGCCGTTTATATTGTACACGGGGGAAACAATCTCTTAAAAAGTCTTCATAACTTAATTGTCGTGTTTACTCTTTAGATTGACATTTATTAGCTTTAGCGGGAATTATGATTTATATATATATATATATAAATTAATTCGTTTATTAAAAAATGCATGGTCCCGCCTATCTATCATGTTGTCATATCAGTGAAAGTGCGAACACAGCGCGAGTATAATAATATAAAACTGAGGACACTTGTATGTTGCAGGAAGAGTACGCTGATAGACTATTTTTTTATAATTAAATTAAAGCTATTCAATTAATTAAGCGAGTAGTAAACGCGAGTAGATATATCGTGTAAGTTATGTAACATATTATATATGTGGATATGCGATAATGCACAATAGATTTGGCTCTGTAGGATGTACATATTGGTGATTAGCTTTTTCTGTTTTATTTTTTCTTTCTATTAATACAGGATGAGCAAATTACTCTATCTTTCTTGCTACTTAAAAATTCATTCTATTTTTACCTTTTTTATTTCTCTTTTGCTTTCGATTTTATAGTATAGAAAGTTATAGCGTACAGCTGTCGATGACTGATACAGCCAAATGTAGATGTTTAAGCATAAGTAATATTTATGTTCATTATTAATAATTATATTGAATTTTATATAAGTAGTTTGTACGAACATTCATTAGTGTGGTAGTAATATATGTATTTGTAAGTGAGTACTTTTAATTGGGAAGGATCAATCAGTGTTGTATATAATGTATATTAATTTTTTTCTCGTCGAAATAAATATATTGGGAGTTGGTCGAAAATAATTTATTTAGTAATGGAGTTAACCTTTCTTTATGAATATCATTCTAATATATCGTCTGTTAATAGTGCTGCCGCTTATAGAATAATAGAATGATATATATGACTTCTTTTCTGTGCATGCTATAAAAAAGAGAACAAATTTGACTGGTACATGATTCTCTTTTTTATAGTGTCTGCTTTCAGACAGGCAGACAGTCGGGAGTTAAAAACGTTATGAATCATCTTGTAGAATGTTCTGCAGTACCTACAGAAGGAAATTTAAGTCTGTAACTCTTAATATAATTTTGGACCGTTCTGGCCCATATTAAACATAACCTCTTATCAGTATGAGACATTTTAAGGTTAGAGAATCGGTGTGTTGGTACTTTAAGTGGAGTGTGGTGCAGATTGCGAACAATTGAGAATGAATAAAGTGCTTGGTACATTAATTTATACCAGAACAAGTCAGATTCTATGGCAAGAAAGTAAGAGATTCGCTGGTCATAGTAAATGGGCTAATATAAAACACATAAAGGGGCAGAAAGATGCTGAAAAGTCATCGTTGTACATACAGTATACAAGAAGAATGAAAATTGCTATTGCAGGTTAATATTATTATGTGTTGCATTTTCTAATAATGTAATATCGTAAGAAGAATACTTAATGCATAATACAAATGCATCTCATATTGAATGTTAATTTTGCTAAAACTTAATGGTTAGGTTTTTCATCTAATCGTGATGATTTATTTTTCAGAGAGTGGAGGTATTGCAGACCCTGACAAAAATCTAAAACTTTCACAGATAATAGAGCAGGCAAAAAAGTCAAATATGCCAGTGTCTACGATAAATAATTTTTTAAAGAAACAGGAGATGGCTAAACAAAATACTCAGTCGAGCACAGTGGATGTGCGTGGGCCTGGTGGTTCTGTAGTCATAATAGAAATTCTCACAGATAATATCGGTCGTGCGAAAAATAATATGAATGTTATTATTAAGAAATTCAAGTATGTTTTAGAATTTTGAAATTTTATTGTTGATCTGTATTGTTTTTATATTATACTTTATCTTGTTATTCTATTTTCAGGATGTCTTTAGCTGATCACACAGCAAAAAATAACTTTGATCATAAAGGTGTTGTTATCACTGACTTACTCAATGATATTGATACTGCTACTGAACATGCTATTCAAGCTGGAGCCGAGGATGTTCAGGAAGTTCAAAATGAAGACAAAAAATATTATCAGTTTACATGCGATCCTGTGCTTTTACAAAAAGTACAAGATGTGTTAAGCAATTTGAACTATCAAGTTTTCTCCGCAGAAGAAGAATATGTGCCCAAGATACAAGTTACTCTTAATGAGAATGAGCAAAGTCAGGTTGAAAAATTTGTGGCAAAAATCCGAACTTCGGAAGAAGTTGTTAAAGTACATGATAACATAGCTTAATTACTGCTCATAGTGAATTTTCTGTACATAATGTAATTAAATCATGATTTATTAAGAACATGTTGAGTAAGGTACATCGTAGTACATAATAAAGATAATGAATAATACCAATATACTTTGTACAAGAAATTATTAAAAATGCCTTTCTACAAATTTTAGTTTCACCCTATTTGTTTTTATCAACTTCGTTTTTATTATTTCACAACTATGCATAGTTCTTTAGCAGTGATAATTTTTGTCTAAAAATAGACATTTAGCGTAAATAAATATTATATTTTAAATTTGTAACGGGCGCCAGGGATCATTCGACATCGGCACCATATCCTTTAATCTCATTTATATTTGATCCATTGAAATGAAGAATGGGGCTTCGAGCAAAGAAAGATTTGACGATTTTCTTGTTTTTTCGGTGTCTATTCCAAGGGCTGTGAATATTACTTTTCAACTCCAAATTAGTAACTTCTCCTTGAAATTCTTCTGTTTTATCTTTCTTTAATGGCGTTTCGACGTTTTCGGTACTTTCCTTTTTCCTCTTTGTATTTTTTCTACTCTTATTAAGTTCATCATTCTCCAAAGAAATCGAATCAGCTGCTGTGGCATCACCAATAAATTTTCGACTTTTCTTTTCTTTCTTTTTAACATCAACCTCCAATATGTCTTCTGATAAATTCTCCAAGTTTTCCTTCCCTTCCTCCGTGGTTGCATCTACTTTTGGTTCTTTTTTATTCTTTTTTTTAAGCGTCTCTTCTACAACAGATTCTACTTCCGGTTTCTTGTCTTTTTTCTTTTTCTTCTTTTTCAAAAATACTATATCTGGTTCATCGTCCACCAGCGTAATTACGGGTATAACGGCTTCCTCCTTGTGCTCTTTCTTTTTCTTTTTATTTTGTTTTGGCGTTTCTGCCTCTTCAACATTCATGATCTCACTTCCAGAAAAAATAATTTGGTTCGTTTCTACATCCACGTTGTCCACCTCTCGGTCTTCCTCAGGAGCTTCTTGAATGGTCTCCAGATTTGACATCCTTCTTTCTTTTTTTCTCTTAGCTTTCTTACTCTTCCGCTCGTTCACTTCATTATCATTAATTTCCTCGCTAAGGATCTCTATGTCTAGGGCCTCGTTTACAAAACCAATTGTTTCATCAGGAGTCTGTTCCAGATTTTCAACCCTTTCTTTTTTCTTTGAATTTCCGTTCTCAACCTCGAATTTATCCAATTTCCCCTTTGTCTTCTTCTTCTTCTTCTTCTTCTTCTCCACTAGATCAGTACTGTACTCCACCTTATCGTTGAATGTAACTCGTTTCTTTGTGTTTGTCTCATCACTTATGTCCAGAGCATTGTTGTCCAGACCAAATGGTACTCTGGACACTTCAAATTCAATACCATTGCGAGTATCATCAGCAGGAGTGTCTAGATTTAGAGCAATATTTACGAAACCTTTGTCATGGATAGTAGTATTTGAATCATCAGTGGTTGTTACAGTTTTCGATGGAATCAACTTCGGCCTCTTTGGTTTTTCAGGATAGTCCAAATCTAATCCTGGGTTTTCAAATACAAATTCACTTTTTCTTTTCTTTGGCATGGATCGTTCTTTCTCAGGACTATTTAAATCCAAAGCAGGATTTTCAAAGACAAATTTATCTTTTTCCTCCTCGCATTGAGACAATTCGTTTTCTTGTTTTATATTATTAAAACCAAAACCTACGCGTTGTTCTGTTTCACTATCATAAAAATTATCTTCTGTGTTCACTTTATCACTGTGTTTCTTTACAAAGGTTGGTAACTTATTCTTGAAGTAATCACTGATATTACCACCTTTAATAGTAAGCACTCCACCTATATTGTCTTTACTGCCAATGGGCTCTGTAATGTCTGTTGGTGTATTTACAGTTTCAACACTGATCTTTGCTACCGGATCTTTCTTTCCCAATATAGTAGCAAGGTCTTTGGCACTATACTTATTAACATCCTTTCCACGAGTAAATTTATGGTAGTGTACTCGAGCACGGCTTAGCTTGGATTTGACTTCTAATGATTTACCACTTAGTTCACCTTCCTTACTATTAGGTTTTACCTTGGGACCACCATCTGTTTGTAGCTGGGATAGGAATTCATTGAAATCTATTTGATGTTGAGTCCATTGATCGCCATTGTCCTTGTATCCGATACCTAGAGCCAATATTAAAATCGCCAATCAGAATACTGAAACAGAAATACGTTATTCTAAATATCCTAAAATTCTATACGTACCAGCTTGATCATTCTTGAAACCGACTTTGACATGTTCAGTCATTCCCTGTTCATTGGCACCAAGGCCTTTACCCCTGGACCATCCCATTTTCTCAAGCATTTTTTGCCCAAACTTATTCGTATCTGAAAGTAATTTGAATACCATAAATAAGAGCAGCAGACAAATATAAAGGTAATTAATTACCATCACTCCACTGTTTCCCTCGTGGATTGAGCGTCCATTTCTGCTTCCGGCGAGGTTCCGCAAGCATAGCCATTTTATCAAAATGCTTGTATCAGTACTTAATAACTGAATCGATACTTTAATAAAGTATACAGTTTAAGGCATTCAATGGACTCGTTAACCCACGGAAATTACTTCACAAGTCAAAGAAAATATAAAATACAATACGGTAACTTGTATGTCCAGGCCCCATACAGGCTAGTGCGAAAGACCCCACGTTTCTTCCATTTTACTGCTAAAAGAGCCAAACCTATTGTGCCGCCATCTCAGGACTCCTTCATGAAGCGTACCTACACGATTTACACTATTGATTATATCGCGAAGTTTCACATATTATTACAGAGATGGCAGCACAATCTTCGTCTCTAAATTTATCTTTATCAACAAACCCCTTACTAACATTTCCATTTACGACTATGAGCGCCTTTCAAATCAGTAAATCACGTTGCACGTGCTACAAACGTCATAACTTCTTTCTCAAACATATTACAAAAACATGCAACACAACCATATTGGCACTACTCGCAGCATGATTTGAAACCCTTACTTGTAACGTATACGGATCTTCCAGACAGCAGAATTTAAATAGAAGTGAGAATAATAATACGAAAAACGCATTCTGCGCAGTGATTCATTTAATCGCTTAAGCAATTACATTTGTTTCGGTTGTACTGACAGCAGCGATTATACGAAAAGCAGATTGTGACTCAGAGTCGGTTAGATAATACACTCTAACATATATTTCCATGAAATTACCAAATAACAGCTGCTCATAAAATCTTTAAACGATATTTGAAAACTGATAATTTTACAAGTATCGTCATATATTAATTAAGAATATAATAAAAATGTCGAGACACGCATATCCGGTTTGTAGATAACAGTTTCCGTAAGCATTTTTATTGCGATTGCAAACAGCCTTAAGGATTCCACTTGGCCAAATAATATTTATGAAGGCCGCCGGCTTACTGGATGTTCCGTCGGTATGATCACGCATGTTTTACTATCATATATTAACACAGCGTCAGCAAAGAATACGACACTTTATCTCGATTTCTTTTTGGAAACCAAAGAGTCTGGCATAACGAAGAAAATAACGTAAAGACAGTGCAACGGATACTTATATTTAAAGGTATCGAAAAATAGCAGCATTTTTCATAACGGTCTTACAGCATGTATCACTGTCATAGGGCAGTGGGTCAAAGGTCATTATCGTTAAGGATTCCTTCGAATCTTTTATACTGTTGAACCCATCATTATCTCTGAGCAACACTGGGGTCGATAAGGGTCCCAATAATTGACAGTAGTCACGCTGTCCCATCAGTACTCTCCCGACTTCCATTAAGTGCAGCTGGCCTGCTGTACAAGTCGAGCACGCAGTGAGTGTAGTCAGCATTATATTATATATTACACTTTGAACTTTGACACGTGTTTGGCACCATTGTGAAATTCTTTTAAGCGGGCAATTCAAATAACGATTTTCGCATGAAGCCGCACACGTACATTTTACCAAAGAATTTTATTTGTTGCGCTCAACTTTATGGTGCACAAATTCGCACTATACTCGAATTTGTCAATAGTTCATTGAGTCAAAAATAAAATATATATATATATATATATATATATAAGCATAAATATAAATAAAAAAAAGAGCGTTGAAACGTGTTTGACCGCATGTTAAATGTTCCAGTTTGACTACATTACGAAAGGCACGGGGTGCCGTGTGTCAGTCGGTTTCAGATACTGTGACAGTGAGGATGGAGGCGCTCGGTCAAGGTTGGTTCAGCGAGATTAACGATCTCTGGCCTGGTATCTCGTTGTCGCTCCAGGTCACGAAAATTCTCCACCAGGAAAAGTCGGCCTATCAAGATATCCTCGTGCTGGAGACGTGAGTCGATTCTGTAGTGGTATCGTATACCTGTGTAACAATATAGAGAAAGCACTTCCAGATGCATGTAGTAAATTATGCTTCTGCTACGTTATCAAGGTTGCCCTTGCGACCTCTGACTTAACTTTCCAAACTGTAGTAAGTCCCACGGAAGAGTCCTCGTTCTGGACGGTATAATACAGTGTACGGAGAAAGACGAGTTTTCCTACCAGGAGATGATCGCCTTCCTGCCGCTTTGCAGTCATCCTGATCCTAAGAACGTAAGTACAGTGCAGTCACAGCTTGTACTCCCCTATCTTACGAAATGTCAGACGTATAGGGATACCTGAAAATCGTCCCTGGTCAAGGATATGTGAAAAAAAAACCGCCCTGGCCGTCCTGAATACCTCATTGATATTTTGCTTAGCTCACAAGTAAGCTGTGAGACTATTGTATAAAATAAATATGATAAGAATGAAGTTTGTGATAATTTAAACCGCTGTGAAAATATCTATTCAAAATTCTTTTACCAGGTTCTGATTGTTGGCGGTGGAGACGGCGGCGTGGCTCGCGAAGTTGTCAAGCATCCAGGAGTCCAGACAATTACCCAGGTCGAAATAGACGCCAGCGTCCTTGCCGTGTCCAAGAAATACTTACCTTTCATGAGTGTAGGCCTGGAGCACCCTAAAGTCACACTCAAAGTGGATGACGGATTTGAATTCATGAAACAAAACACTGGACAATTCGACATCATCATAACAGACAGTAGCGACCCAGTGGGTGAGTTCCTGGTCGTCGCATACCGATGCCTACGTTTACACAGTAGTCTTATTCTCCTTTCGTTAATACCGATTTAAATTAATTGACAAATCACAGAGGATTTACTTCTTAAAATTATTTATATTAATCAATGCCCTTAGATCATTAATGAAAATATTAAAATAGGAACACCTTGTAAACTTAATCGATGATTAATATCACGACTATGTACTAATCATTCTAATCTTCAACAGGACCTGCAGAGTGTCTCTTTCACGAGTCGTATTTCAGTTTAATGAAAACAGCCCTTAAGCCAGGCGGCATAGTCTGCAGTCAGGCCGGTACAGTCTGGGCGAATTTGGATCACGTGGCACAAACGTTACGTCACTGTCGGTCGACATTTCCAGTAGCGTCTTACGGCGTCGCGACGGTGCCTACCTATCCCACTGGACAAATCGGTTTTGTTCTTGGAAGTCTCAATCTGGTTTGTACTTCTTTCACCTACCTGGGTGATACTAGAATCATCCTCGCGACTATCTGACTGCCAATAAACTCATGTAAATTCCTAATTTTTTTATTTCTAACAGGAAACGAATTTCAAGGAACCGGTAAAGGTATTTCAAGAGAGTGAATTGGACCTTATGAACATGAAATATTACAACGATCAAGTTCACAGAGCATCCTTCGTCTTGCCAAGGTTTGCAGGGAAAGCCATCAATGTTTTCTAGAATCACTAGATATTAACGGGAGAATCACAGAACTATAAAAAATGAATGACATATTTCTGGAATTATACTGTTAGACATTTTTTATTTAATGTATATCAATGATAGAGTATATCTTTAATATAATAATAATAATAATAATAAAAGCAATAAAATATAATAATTCAATAATCATTTTTAACACTCCACGACGATAGACTTGTAAGGCTTATTTGGCTCCTTAAAAATAACGATTAAAAGTATCGCCCACCTTTTTTTTTGTCCCCGTGCATATGCAAAAGCATGTACATATGAAGTATACACAATGATAATAATAATAATCTTAGATTGTCAAAAAATCGTTGCAGTGTTACGGTTGCAAAGACGGTCACAACATTTTTGTTACGCGTTAACAATAATAACCAGGTATACAATATATAATTTTTGTTAGTCTCAAATATATTTTTTTTTGTTTCTACACCATAAATATGGCACACGCTTTGTCTCGATTACACTCGATATATAAAATTAATGTGATTAAGGTAAAGATTCGTGATTTTCAATGGTATAGTACTTTCTGAATTTTATTTATATGCTTGGAAGATCTTCATAGTGACTCCCATAGAGGCATCTTTGCAAAAATTACGAGGTCAACGGGTGACAATAATTTGTATTACGTACACGATAATTAATCCTCCATGCAATTCACTCTTTTATATAAATTTTTCGTTATCGATTCTTTCTTTCGTATTTTCGATTAGTAAAGCATTGAATTTTTGGTAATGGTTAAACCCGAGCCGACACGCAATGTACGTCGAGGTTATAATCTCGGGCGCACAATTTATATATATATTTATATATATTCTTACATTATAAAAATAGAGAAAGAAAGAAGAAAATCAAGTTAAAAGTTATGAAAAGAATAAGTCAAGATAAATATACACGAAGGAGAATAGCAACTATCTTATTAATTAAAAATTACTCACGATGAAAGACGAGCAGAGAATGAGTGGTGAACGAATACGAGTGTGAAAATGAAATGAACAAGGAAAGAAGATAAAATTAATTTGAGAGTTAGTTAACGATAAATGATAGAGGAAGTGGAAGATAAGGCCAAGAGAGGAGAGGGGAGAGGTGAAGACGAACGTTAGCGTGCGCAACGCCGTCGAAAAGAATTAATAAAATTAAACTGATATGTTGCTTCTCTGTTAATTCGTGGTTTTCTTAAATTAATGTATTAACGTAAATTAATCATACGATATATTGTCGCTCTCTCCTCGTCGTTTCAATCTTGGAGACTCAAGAAAATTAATGAAAGAGGAAAAACGAAGTATAAAGCTATAACGAAGAAGAAAGTTCTTATGCAATCGGAGATGTCATTTCTTTTCGTAATTTGACGAAACGACAGTTATATATTTATACATATATATGTATATATTGTCACGTTTGATTGTTGCAATTTGTTTATATGCAATTTCTGCACACATATTTGCTTTTGTTTTGACGTTTACGATGGTTGTGTATTTTAGACGGCTGTCATGGCGTACAAAAAGCTCATGCGTATAGTTTATTTTGTTTTATCAGTTAAATTTTTTCCAAGGCAATGGTACGTACCCTTTTCGTTCTCTCAATTAGTTTTACAAGGCTAAATCTAAAGCACATCACGTCTCTATCTAAGGGCACTTATCTAGGCGTTTACTTCTAAGGCAATCGTGTACTCCTCCGGACAACTAGTTTATCCTAATGGCGTCCCGTTCAATGGGGAGGCCGATAATAAAATTCATTCGAAAAGAGAAACGCGTAAAGAGAGAGATTTATACATATACACGAAGATGGAGAAATAGAACTTGATTTAAAAAATATATGTCAAACGTATAAAACACGAACAGAGAGGTCAGGGGAGCGATGGTAAATTGAAACTATGCCAATACCAGCATTTTTAGGTTACCTTGTGCGCATTCGTTTCATTGGGAAGTTTTTCGTTTTAGATTGTTCTATTTTCTTTGCCCTCATCCGGGACGTCATTGCTCTTCGAAACGGAAAGTCTTGATGTTTGATTCCTGACGACTCGAGGTCGTCATCGTGACGGTTTTCTTTTCCGTCACTTTTTGAGTAGTGGATTGCTTCAGCATCTTCTGTTCGAGGGTCTGATTGTTGTCGAGGGTCTTGAAGGTAGAGAGATCCTTACCGGATGTCGAGAACTCCTTGGTCTCCTTCATAGTCTCAAAATTTGAGCTGCTACTTTTACCAGGTGTAGACGTGTAGATCTTTGTCGTGATGGTCTCGACTCGTCCACCAGGTGTCACTTTGGCCTCTACGTTCTTGAAGGTTTGATCGTGCGGTAAATTAATCGAGGACGGCGTCGCGTAGGAGCGCTGATTGTCAATCTGCTTCTCTGATCTGAACGTGCTCATTGGACTTGGTGCGAAGATCCTCTCCGTCGAGTATTTGTATTCCTGACTGGGGGAATAAGTGCGGTCGAAACTCTTATCCTCGGCGGAGTAACTCTGTTCTTGAAATTTCGAGTAGGATTGATCCTGGAAGGACTTCCTGGTTGGAGACTTGGGTGAATATGGCGTCTGGTGAACTGCTCCATAAATACCGTCGACAGAATTCTTCGGGTCAGTCGATCCATAACTATCGTAATTGATCTTCCTCTCTATCGAACTGTACTGACTTGTAGCGTTGTCGCTCATGAACTTCCGGTCGTTCACGTTGTAAGAATTATCACTTATGTATTTCCGCTCGGTTGATCCATACTGATTGTCCAAGTACTTCCTGTCCATTGACCCATATTGACTGTCTGTACCAGCATGACTGTACTGACTCTCCTTCATCTTCTTCTCCAGGGTACTCTGTGTCGAGTTCACTTTCTCCGGACTAACGAGGTTATGTCGATTGTTCGTAATGTGACTTATCTGCTGGGTAGTCGACTGAAGCTGGTCCAGAGTACTGTTCATGGACTGTATAGGTGACTGAACAGTCGGTGGTTCGTAAGCTCGAGTCTCGTACCTGGTGGTGTAGCTCTCGTATCCGCTTTGGTCAAAGTCAGTATCCGTATCAGAGACATCTGATCTGTTCTTGTACTTAGCCTGGCGAATGGCTGTCAAACGTCCTCTGGCTTCTTCAAGTTCCCGTTCAATGCGGAGTACCTCAGAGCGCGCATTTATTTCCTGAGCAATGCCACCGACCATCCTACGATTCAGGACCAGGGAACGTTCCTCTTCCTGTTGAATAGCCTGTTGGGCAGCTCGCACCAGGTTATCCGTAGCACGTTTCACAGCATTTCCGGCAGCCTGGAGTCGCTTGGTACTGTCACTATCAGGATCGGCCTTGACCTTGCAAGCCACTAGGAGCTGAGCAGTGCTGCTAGCAACTTGCTTGGCGCTGGAGACGAGTTTTTCCTCGGAGCTCAGACCCTGGACCAGGGCATTGGCAGATTCGACCAAGCTGTGCGTAGCTGCTGCTACCAATCTTGCAGCTGATATTAGACCCTCTGACCACTGACCGTCGTCAGAACTTGTTAACGGCGTCCTGGAAACTTTGCCTGTCGCTATCAGTTCCCTCTGAGCTGAACTAGCCGCCTTTATCAGCGCGGAAGTCGCTGCTGCTATGGACTTGGCTGCTTCCAGGATCATCTCGTCGAAGTTCATGTCCTCGTTGGCTTGCTGAAGAACGATAGAAGGTACCAAGGTTAATATCGCACTCTTCCCTAAATTACTACTAATTAAATATACTCCTTACATATGTAGTTTAAATGATCTTTCAATCGTCGATCAGGTACACCATCATAATAATATGTTTGATTCCTGGTCGATTATGTACAAACAACCAAGAATATCAAACATATCTCACGGTAGTGCTCCAGGTAACGTCTTCATCTTCCTGGGAATTTGCTGAAAGAAAAGACGTATCAGATAAAGCTTCAAAGACTCACCTCAATACTTCGTCGAGGCCTGAGACTAGCCAATTTTTTAGCAGCCGCATCGATACTGGCAGCTGCGCCAAGCAGCTCGTTCTCCGCGATGACGGTAGGATCGTCAGGATCTACCCAGTCGTTACCCTTCAATAATTCAGCAACAGCTACGAGTTCCGTCACACTCTGAGCAATCTTCCTAGATATCGGTGGCAGCATATGCTTGGCCTCACCAGGCCTAGACGAGACCTGCAGTATAACCTGAAGAAGCTCTCTGTAGTTCAAGGCAACATCATGGCCAGCCTGAAGAGTCCTGTCCCTCAGTTCCGCTGTCTCGGCGCAGTTGTACGCAGCACCCTTGCAGATGGTGAGCATGTCGCTTATCGACTTTCTGCCCATATTAGCAGCAGCTATAATATCATCCTGCTTGCAGCTGTTACCAGCAGCTACAGCCTTTGCCGTCGAGACAGTGATACTCTTGGTGCATCTGACAAGATCCTCAGGTGTTACGTTGCTCTTCTGCATTTCCGGTGTATTAAGAGCACGTATTTCCTGACCAATAGCTTCGATAGTCGATTCCAAGGCTCTGGTTCCCCGCGTATGCTCATCCTCAACGGCCTTCACGGTCTTCAGGAGGGACGTGACATTGGTGACCATAACCTGGACATCACAGATAATACTTAAGGTCAGTTCACGATAACAAGACGTATCCTTATCATGCTAACAATCAATACAGTGGTAGGACAATTCCGTTCCCGAGTGCTATTAGTTGAGTCTCTCTATTAATTACTGAAACACAATAGTATTAGCTGTTAACTAAATTTTCTGTAAAAAAAAAAGAAAAAAAAAGCTTCAATTACATATTATGGTTACTCATAGTGTCTCCCCAGTGAATAATGGTTAGCTATGTGGCTTTGAAAAAAAAGTAATAATAATAATAATAATAATTAGTACCCTTCGCCATTGAGGATCTGATAACGATCCTCCTACTGGCAATCAGATCTTGTTAGAACACCACACATTTATTTTGCTCAAACGAACTGTACGTACCTAGTGAGAGGCGGTCGCACTTGACAATAACGCTCAAGCATTAATGAGATATAAGAATGACATAAACTAAACACGTGGTCTTCCTACGAAATCATAATAGGAACAAGTAATCAGCAAAATTACCATTTTATTTGTAGCGTTACAGACCATCTAAAGCATCTGCTACATAAAAATAAATTGTCAACGAATGCTCCGCTTATGAAAATCAAGGAAAGGAAGAGACAATGAGAATTAGAGAAAATAACAAAGACTATCCTCGACCGACATACGACAAGTGACACCGTAAAGGATTTTCTGATATGTCAAATTCTTGATTGGCCTGCATGCGTGCGCATACGCTTATGCAATGGAAACGAATCTTTATGTGACAATGAGAATGGCAATTATTGTCCAACGGTAAGAACGAATAAGCTTGCGCGCGCAATTAAATCTAATGCGTATGAGAAAGTGATGGCGAAATTGACAAACAGTGAGCGAGACAGAGAGAAAATTATTCTGTAAAGGAAAGATAATCTTATTAGGTGACAGAGGAGATTATTTTCTCCTGCTGCGACTACATCAGTAGAAAAATATCGGATGTTCGCTGTGCCGGCTGATTGTTCTCTGTGACCGACAGAAGCCGAATCAATTCCTCTTCCTGGTCGGACACGAACCACTCGGACTCGGAACCACCGACGTCAGTCGTCGCGACGCACTGCTGCTGGAGCTGATGCTCCAAGACCTATCCGGACCCATACCCCAAACCAGAGGAAAATCGTCAATAATTATTGACCGTATTAAAGTCCACCATTAATGTTAGCATATCAGCACAAGTGAACAATTTGACAGTTTTTTTTTTTCTTCAAATTTTGACGCTTCATGTGGATACTGCATTTGAAATTTGTTTACTACTGCCACGTGTACTGACCGCTATCACGGGTACTGTCTTTTTGTACATACAGAAAAACTAACACAGTTTTCACTACGCATTTTTTTTTTTTTGAATTTTGTTCACACACATAGAAGAAGGATAGTTTGTGTACTAGAGAGAGAAAGAAAAAAATAATAAAAAAAAAAAATTACTGAGGAAGGCGATGCAAGGTGGACTTTAATATGGCGTCGACGAGTTCCGGTTAACGGGGTGGGTTTTGTTTTTGAGTTTCATTTGTATTACCCACGGACGCGATTTTTGCATTTAGCTTCTTCGAGGGCAATCGACGCGTCACGAGGATTAATTTTTTAATTTTTTTTTTTGTGAATCATTTAGTACAAGGCTTCATGGTTCAAGAGACACGTGAGAAACATAACGAGGTCAGTTAGCGTTGAAGGGTGATGAATGGTACATGTATGTATAGATATTGAGTCAATTAAAGTCCACCCAAAAAGAAAGAAAAAGAAAAATTTCAGGAAACAAAAAAAGAAAAGAAAAATAATAAAAGTATACAAGAGGAATGAAAGAAGATAAAAAAAGCAATGATAATAAAATACAACAATATTAAAACGAAATAAATATTAATAATAATACTTTCATGAGGTATTAATTAGTTCCTAATTGACAAACAGAATTAATCAGCCTAGCTAAAAATCATAGTCTTAGAGACATTCGTTATTCACAATTAATTCTCGTGTCAATCAGACGATAGGTAATGCAGATTCTAAATTATTCTGACCGATTTTTCCTAGGGCTCTTTTCATAGACACTGGATCCATGAAGAAGATGCCGTTACGAGATTACTGAAGCTGTGAAGATCAATTAGTAGCCTGGTGTTAAAATAAATGCAGATTTAAACGCTTAATAAGAAGTGAGCATCAGGCAAAAGCAAATGAAAGGTGTAATCATCCTACCTTAGCAGAATCCTTGAGATGCGCCATACTAGGATCGTTTATGGGCTTTCCACTGGCCGCCTTAGTCGCATGGATGAGGTCACCTAGTGCAGATGCCACATCCTTAACGGCATTGATAAGCATCACCTGGGCCTCAGGATTTTGACTTCCCAGACTGGCAGCGCCGTATTTCACAACTTCAGCAAGTTGAACGATTGTAGATACGGCATTCTGTGCGGCCACCGCAAGTTGTTCCTGGGAGGATGCTGCACCAGCTACCAGAGTCTTGGTATCCTCCACAAGAGCCTTGGCGGTTTTCAAAATGTTCTCACGATGATCAGCGAAAGTATCGCCCTCGTTCTCAGCGTGGAGAGTACCGGCAGTGGCAAACATGATGGTGGTATCCAGGTCGCCGATAATGCCCGACACAGTGCTGGCTGCATTGATGCACGCCTGGGTTCCTCGGGAACCAGCCTGAAGAGCCGCTAATACTTGCGACACCTTCTCCGTGACGTTCTTACTATGTTCCGTAACCTCGCGCTGAGCGTATGCATCTCGGGGTGACATCTGACACGCACCAGCTGCTCTCACTATGTCCACGCAAGCGCGACCAAGTTCCTGTACACCCGTACGAAGTCTGGAGGAGACATCGGAGTTCGATGCGGCTGCAGAAGCACCGGAAGTATCGCGTGCCAATTGGGTGTACTTGTGAGATATGTCCACAGCTAGTGGACCCAACCTGGTGACGTCTGTACTGGACTTGGTAGACATATCTTGTCCCAGACGAGCTATTTCCTTGGCAGCTTCCACCATTCTGGTTTGATAGTCCACGTAGGAATCTACTGTGTCGATGGTCGAGGTCCTGTGATCCTCCAGTCTCACCATAGCTCTAGATATGGCATCGATAAGTCCAGTCACTATACCGTTAGACGTAGAAATTGTTTCCAATGTGTTTTGAAGTTCCTGAAGAGCATCTTTAGTAGACTCCACAGTCTCGTCGACTTCAGTGTGCAGATTTATCGCTTTGGGATTTCCACCAGATTCCTTGGTCACGTAGACTAATTGTAGAACTGATTCTACCACCGTCTTCGTCTGGTCCAATAGAACCATCTGCTGTTTAGAATGCACCATGTTAAGGGTGGCTCCAATGGCACCGGATACCAACGGCTCACAATAGAGGGCGACCTGATTGACATCGTGACCAATGTTCTCAGCCTCATATTTAGCTGCAGTGCGTAAAGGCTCTAGTTTCTCACGCAGTTCACTGGCGCTGCTTTGCATTTGATCAGTGAAACCCTGGACCAGGTTTTCTTTTCTGGGTGCAGAACTCATAGACGCTTCGCTGAGAGGAGCAGCATCCAGTTCACGGATACGCGTAGAAAGCATCTCTATAGCAGCGTCGCACTCCTTTTGTCCGGGTGCCTTGTCCCGGATGGAAGCAACCAGGGACTTAATTGAATCGCTAACACTCTTGCTATGATTGGCCAGGAGCTTCCAGGTCGGCGGGTCCTTAGGACTGACGGCGAGGCTCTTGGCAGCCTGGACCATGGCGCAGGAACCATCGATCATAGCTTTGCCAGCGCTCGTTATGGGTTCCTGGGCGGCCCGCGCAGCAACAGATATCTTAGCAGGCTGACTGGCAAATTCTGGTGACCCCGCGAAGGTGCAGAGGTTATCGACAGCGTCCAGTAGCGGTTTCGTAGCTTCAGCACATTTCTCACGGTTGACCTCGGAATAATCCTTATCCAGGGCTTTGATTTCCTTCACCAGACTGGCAGTGGAGTTGGCTACGTCTTTGGCAGACTGTACAAAGTGTCTCTTGGCGACGGGGTTGCTGGTCTTGCTGGAGGCCAGTCTGCAGGCGTTACAGAGTGCGCTGGTGTGTTTTGCTATCTTCGTAGCAGCCAGAACTACCTGATCGTGACTACTGGTGGGATTTCCTAGACTCTGACATCCTGTATGAATAGCCTGAGCGGCTCTGAGAAACTGAGCCTGATCCACGAGGCCAGGCTTACCAGCAACGGATGTAGGATCGCTAACCCCTGCTAAATAGGCTGCCTGAGCAGCGGCTTCGATAAGACCGCAGATGGAAGATGAGACTCCCCGAACAGCGACTGAGAATTCCTCGTATTCTGACTTCTTGGCGTGATTTGCTATTCCCGTCATGCCATCCCCGAGGTTCTTACTCTTCTCCATTACGGTTTCCAGACATTCAAAGTAAGAAGCGTCGGAGATGGGTTCACTAGGATTATCCAATAAAGATCTCATAGACTGTATGTTCCTAATGGCGTTGTCACACTCTATCTGCCCTGGTGCAGCCGACGTGCATACGTCTACCAGGTAGTTGATGGAATCCGTCACGGCACGCGCAGCAGCCGACAATTGATTCTTGGCATTGGGAGCGTTGGGATCGGCTGCCACGAATTTGGCAGTCACCAAGAGTTTGCTAGAGGTCATACTAACGTTCTTCAAGGACACCACCATCTGACCTCGGGTCTCTGTAGTGGTTTGACCTGCCATTTCCATTCCGACACCAAGCAAATCACCAAATGCGTTTGTAAACTGTTCAGAAGAACTGGCCAGTTGAACTGGTGATCGAACCGACGAGACGACGTTTGACGAAGCATCGTTTAGGTTGGCTGCAGCGTTATTCAGGTCGTATTGAAGTTGCCTGCACAAGCAAATAGAATATCTTACTCGTGCATTATTGGAAATATTAATGACGTGCTATGTAATAGACGAGCAGCCATTCTTTTTACAACTGATAAGGAATAATAGCTGTGGTCAATATTGATATTCCTCGACGCTATCTTCGCTGGATGTAATGAAAACTGTTCTACTTACCCATAGCTTTTGTTCGTCTGCGGGAACTCGTTCATGTTCAAAACTTGGCTCATGTCATTGATGCTGCGAATGGCATTGTCCACATCCCTCTGTCCAGGTAGACAGGACACGCACTTGTTCAAAGAACTTGACACGTCCTTGGCAACTGCTGCGAGGTTAGCCTCGTTCTCAGGATTGTCAGGATTTTTAAGAGCACGTCTGGCCTCCTTGACAAGGTGAAGAGAGCGCAGAATAACGTCGTCGGCAGTCATGAGCACCTTCTTCTGAGTCTCAGGTTGATTCGAGGTAGCAGCTACTCCACGTACAGCAGAAGTAAGGTCTTTCAGAGCAGATGCAGTTTCCCTGGCAGCACTTCCAGTGTAATTCTCATTTCCTTGCTTGGCAGCAGAAAGTAGTTGTGCCATGGCAAAGCCGACGTTCTTCGAAGTGATTCCTACTTGCAGAGCAGCAGATTCAGTAGTTTCACCAGGAAGCGGTCTCAGACTAGCTGCCTCTACTGCACGGTAGAATTCTCCAAGTTCCTCCTTCAGGCTGTTTATTAATTCTTCGGCGGCATCAAGTTCCAGGCCACCACAAGCTTCCCTAGCGCGAGTTACAGCTGATCTCAGATCAGCCAATGATGATCCAAGATGTTGGGATGTAGTGTTCAGTTGCATGGCCGAGGACTGATCAGTGACAGTTGGCAGCACTGCTCTAGTTGCTTTAACTACGGCCGTGCCGGGTTGCAGGAATTGTTCAGACGCGTTAATGAGGTTAAGCTGTGCTGTAGGATTATCAGGCTGGGCCAGGGTACCCTTTACACCTGCTACGAGGTGTGGTATATGCTGAGCCATGGCACGACACTCCGCATTGAGTTCTTCTTGACTGGATGGATTGGTGTTGTGATGACCAGCACCAGAGGATGCGGCAATGCACTGAGTGGCTGTAGAAGCAGCCTGCTTGGCACAGGCTTCTAATCTGCCAATAAGTTTCCTACGTAGTGCAGGAGTAGCAGCGGCTGTGGTAGCAATTCTGAGTTCCTCAGCAGCTTGACGCAGCTGATCTTGCATCTTAGCATCGTGAGGACTGCTGGCGCACTGTCTAGCAGCCTCCACCATCTTGGCAGTTGCGTCGGCCAGTACTTTTGCAGCAGCAAGTAATCTTCGTTGCTGCTCAGAATCCGTCTGTTTTTCAGCTTCGCCTTTTATGCTCTGAATAAGCTGCGCTGTCGCTTGACCCACCACCCTGGCCTGGCGTACCATCTCCCCAGCATCTCCGGTACTAGCGAACAGTTTATCCGTGGCGACGAGGATGGTTTCCACGGCACCCTCTTGCACGGATTCCTTAGCTCTCTCGCCTCTGGTAGCTGTCTTTATATGATTTAGTAAATCGTTGAGAGTCCTGCTGACATCAGCAGCTGCTGCACTTAATTCCTTCAGTAGATTATCATCTCCGCAGGTCTCGTTGCAGACCTGAATGAGACCCTCAACAGCCTTGGTGACCTCGCGTACTGCGTTCATCAATTGCGTTTGACAAGCTGGAGAGTGTAGAGTCGGCGCAACAACCTTAGCACAAGCGACGAGTTGAGAGGTCGCCAAGGCACACTGCGTAGCAGCTGAGATGACCTTATTCTGCGTCGTAGAGTCCTCGCAAGTGGCAGCGATGTTCTTCGCCTTTAGAACCAGGGCAGCTGTGGTGTTAGCAACGGCTTTGGCAAGGGCCAGAAGCATGTCCTGGAGTTCACGATTCGAGTCATTCTCTTCTCCAATAGTAGTGAGGACCTGGTGAGAAGCTTCGCCCACTCGAGACGCAGCATTGAGAAGATTCTGCCGCGGCTATAAAGATACAATGTCAATTTTTATTATCATTAGAGAGAGAAACCAACACCAGATGCGCGTAGTCTAGAAGGTACTCTGATCTAGACTAAAAGCTATAGTCTATTCTAGCATTCAATGATTTTACTCAGTGCTTACATATTGTCCATAGAGAGTAGACGTTATATAGAAAGGCTGTAGAGAAAAGTGACTTTTGAAATAGACCTACTTGATATTCTCATTACCATTCAACAGTGATACTAGAGTCAAACGAACCTCTTTGGTCTCCGGCTCGGTGGCCTTGAGAAGATCCGAGAAGGCTGAGCACAGCTTCCTGGCAGCGTCTAGAAGCCTGTCGCCAGAATTTTCATCCTCCATCAGAGCAGCTATCATTCTTACGCCCTTCGTCATTTCCGGTAAGTTTGTGGCGATCGTCGAAATGGCAGCACCGACTGCAGTATGATCCACGTCGTCGGCGGGGCCTGATGTCAGGGTGACGACCTGAGCCGTTGCTGCATTCATGGCCGCTATTTGCGATCCTACATTCTGCTTATGGGTATCAATCGTCTGCTCGATCCACTTCAGGGAAGCTGGATCTGTACCCAGTTCCGGAAGTTGAGCCTTGCTCGAGAGTTCATTCTCCGCAGTTTGGATGACCTCGTGACCCGCCGTGATGGTCGAGAGTAAGGCACGTTGCGGTTCAGACAGGACGGACGTGACTTTCGTTTGTTGCACCTAAATCAGCAACGATTCTTTTTATATAATTCCAAATTCAACACAGAGTATAATACCCGGGCGATCCTTCTTGAAATAGCCTCGCCTTTGACATTACCCAAGAATCGCACGAGTACTTTACTAATGTGATATTCATTTAAACCATGCAGTAAACCTTATTTTGTTTAATTTCAAAAGTTTAAGAACTAAAGACTGTAAAAGACATCTGTGGCATGGAAAAGAAAAAGAAAAAAAAAATTGGTAACCAATGAGAATACACAATAAAAAGGAATCGAAACGGGAAAATCTAGAAAAGTTCGCATGACGATCTACGTTACTGATTCACGAATAACGTTAAATAAAAGTAGCGAAATAAAAAAAGCAAAAAGTACCAATTGTGAATAAAAATAAGCAAAACGTGAGAAAACGTTATCAAATCTTGTGAGAAGAGTGTTTATCATTGATGTACCTACTCTTTGTCCATAATACAGGGCGCCTAGCATGAAAAGAAACAAAGAAAAATTCAACCGATCGTTACTAGGTCCGACATTGAGTATTCTCGGCTACTGGGCGACTCGTATATACACACGCAACAGAGACAACTTGACTTTACAGAGTTTGATGTATTATTTTTTTTATTCCCTTTTCATTTAGCAAATGCCCTAATCCTTCAGAAAATCATAATTTGCACCGTTAATGAGGTGCGGCGCTACAGAGATTAAACTACCGTCGCTAATTGTAAATGAAATTGCTGTAAAATTTCTATACTCCTGCCGAGGATCAAACGTGATCGTAAAGAGTTTGAGATAATTTGTAAATACGGCGTTATTAGGCAGAGAAAAAAAAATACAAAACGACTTTTGTCAATGCATTGATAATCGTCGGCAGGAGCTGCGACCTTTCCGGCCTTTCGTCCCATCCTTACCATTGGTGGAGCGTGCGCGATGTTCACCTGCCCGCTGACTGTCGTGTATTGAGCACCTCCCATGTGCCCAGTTCCATATGGTCGAGCCCCTACAAACCGTATCATGCAGTCTAGCCTATACAGTTAGCCTAATATATGTATATACAAGAGGACGATCATGTGCATTTGCGTTAAACTTCATGGAGTATCATAGAACATGTCGTAAAAGCCATTTTATATACTCGTTATATACTGATTAAAAGATTCGACTGTACGAGATAGTGTATATACATGTTTTGCGTTGTATGTACAAAAACAAAAATATAGGGCAACGTGTATGAAATAAACAATACAAAAAAAATCGTTCAGAGCGAAAACGTGAGGGTGGATTTTTTGAAATGATATTTACGAATAGAGAAAGGGTTTTTCTTCAAAGATTTATGGAATTTCACTCACCATCTCCACCGGCTCTCATCACTGCTGGTATAGCTACCGAGACGGCTTCTACGTTTCCTTTACCCACGTTGCTGGTTTCGTGTTGCATTATTGTCGCTCTGTGAATAGAAAAGTAAAAAAATTATTTATGTCTACTGCCCTGTACTTTTCATTAAGACGCACTTGTAGCGTTGTCTAAGGAATTCCTCCATCTTGTCTAACGTCAATGAAAAAGCAGAAGAACGATCTTAATCGAATGACAATTCGAACTGAAGTAACGAGTAAGCAGCAACAATAAGTATACTGGACTAATGATACTAATGACTGTTAACTGAGATTATTGATTCTGTCCAATGAGGATCTAATTAATAAATAGTTATGCAAAGACTCACTTGAGAGGAGATACGCTGTCCTCGACCATGGTAGATCCTTCATCACCTTCGATACCAAAGTGATCTTTAGCCTTTTGCTTCTTGAGGATGATGTCTATGTATCCGGATATTAATTGTAAAATCTGTTCAGCTTCAGTGGTCTGTACACTGTAGTACTGATCGGAATAGTCGCCGAAGTCGAGAGTAAAGGTGTTGGGCGAGGCTCCCCAACGTCTGACAGTTGTCAGCGGCCACGTCTTTAAGATTTCCTTAGTCCTCTCGTCCAGTCTCAGGACAGAGTCCTTGGTAACACCCAGAAGACGAGGCACCAGCTTATTTTTACCCTTCATTTTTTCCTTCACAAGGAAGAAGGTGACTCCGTAAGTACTCAGCGACCTGGCAGTTTTCGTGTAGATGACCTTAGCGTCCAGTTCAGAAAGTCCCACGTGTTTCTTGTGCTCGGCAAAGATTTTCTTCTCGATACCCTTGACTTTCAGGTAGGACTGCGGTAAAAACTCCTTCAGGCTACAACCATATATATAGATAGTTTCAAAAAATCATCCCCCAGGTAGAACGTGAATAGATACCGGGTAAAGTCTGTCCTATACTCACTCTAAAAATCCAGGCTTGTGCTTGTCTTCCTTATAATCGCCAAACTGTATTTGACATTGAATTCCGGCAAAGGTGCACGCCTTCTCCTGGGTAACCGGATGTGTACCGTCCAAGATGGCGTCTCTCGCTTGTACATAGAGCAAAGACAATTGAACAGGATCACGACTGTCGATATTCTGATCAGAGAAGAAAAACTTCCTTCTGAGTAAGACTGTCTCGCTCTCATCGATACCCTGTTCACGAAGAGTCTTGCTAGGATCAATCCAGTTGACTGAAAGAGACAGTTATCCCTTAGTATTACATTGTACATACGGTATCACATGAAGTACATGGGAAAAGTCTGTTAAATAAATATAAACCCACCCTCGTCGTCTGTCTTGAGTTTCTTTCTCAGCTGATCCATCTTCGCGTCCCTCTCTCCCTTATCCTCCTTCCTCCTCTTAAGGGTGAGCGTGCCAAAATTTCCAGGCTTCTGATTTTCAGTTTCCTCGTCAACCAGCTCCCTCACCAAGGAGTACTCGTCGTGATTCGTTATACCAATTTTCGTGCAGATTACCACCATCAGATTGGCCACTGGCTGACTGTCATCCACCAGTAATGTCTTCAAGGTACCGTCGAGCATACGCACCCTGAGGGTTCTCAACTTCCGTCGATATTCCAGCTGATCTCCATTCCTTAAGATGTAATAATCGAGATTTCTACCAGGCTCCAGCCAAACGCCCTTCTTCGCGTCATCGTCTGAGAGGAAGAGGCTGTAGTCCTTGGCTGTAAAAAAAATTCAATCATCATCATAATATCAAAAATCCTGCAGACCCATCAAGATCCATTTAACTTTCTGCACTGTAATCAGAAATATTACTCACGTTGTCCCATATTCGAGGCGTCAGCTAATTTTTCTCGAATTATCCGACACGCGTCGTACACCGACGTGTTCGGATCGAACTGCATCATCTTCGTCGCATTCTTCTCCGGTATGGAGATTCGCAGGGATAGGGTGGCCATTGCGATTGCCGTGGGCGATCTTCTGCGAGCTCGAAATCCTCCCGAGTCACTCGACTGAAAAAATCCAAAAAATTCATATCCATTAAGAGTCTGATATAGAAAAAGAGGTAATGCATTTTTGAAAATAATTTTTCATAACTCCCGCTAAAAAAAATAAACCAAAGACACCGGATCCTTGGTACACTATACGTAAGCATTGGCTGCTTCCGCATTAAAGCTGAATGCAACAAGTTGCATCGCCACCGGGTTAATATCCAGCCCATTTTCTTGGGGTGAATTGGGAGAAAAGGGAGTCATCCTCGACAAGTATAATTCTCTCTGTCCTTTCTGCGCACTTTTTTTTATCTTTCCAAAGTTACAATTATTAAGTTTTCTTGTGCAAAATCAATACGCTCTCAGGTATACACGAGGTGCTCGTATTTTGGGGTACCAGAAAAGAAATTCGGAAACGTGACCTGCGGCTACAAATGACAAGTGAGGGAAAGATCGAGAGAGAGAGAGAGAGGGGGGGTAGAGAGAGATGAACAGAGACATGAAAAGTTCTCATAGGACTTCTGTCTATATATTGATCTCCCATGGCATGGTACATTTGCCATAGAATTTGCCACGGGGTGCAGCGTGCCCGCCATAGGCGTGGATGCGAACGTGTTCGTCAAGTGTGAACGTACTGAGCGAAAGGTAATATAGAAATCGATTCAACGAAAATGACGAAAATTCGATTAATCGAATATCTACATGATTAATTAATTGACGAAAAAAAAAAAACAGTAAAATTTTTCACACCTCGTAATTGACTTTTTCGCTATCGAGTAAAATGTTTATACCCTTATAACGCGATAGTGTCGAATAGAATATTTCCAAAAATAATATCGAGCGAAAAGTCGATAAAACGTGCTCTCGATATTTTTAACAAAAAAATTTTATTATAAAATGAAACGTCGTTTATTTAAACGAAAGCAGTTGATGCGACAGACACTCAATTGACAAGCGTACTCGTTCGGTCAGTGACTTCCGGGTAGGGAGGCTGAGGGGTTTACTTTAGGGGTTGCAAGGGGGTGCGATATATATGGCTATATGTATGAGGGTTAAAGGAAAATACAGAGAGATAGAGAGAGAGAGAAGCGTCAAGCCGAGGTAAGTTATGCCTCGTGCTAAGGGGTTGGAGTAAAATTTGGTAAGGGTTGTCCTACGCCAATGGACTTCCACCCTTAGAATCGTTGCCAAGCAACGCCGGCTCTGACTGTGTCAAACTCGAGCATAAACCCCTACCCGGTCCTTGACACCCTCGCCCACCCTTCGTCCCCCGTCCACCTCTTCCTTCAACTCCCTTACCTTCCTGTCCTCCAATCTGTTCCTTCGGCACCTTCGCTGCCGCTACTACCACCCCTAGAAAACAAAATCTGAGAAGTGCATCGGGGGGCTGCAACTTTCAACAATGCCGAACAGCGCGAAAGGGGGATGGGTGTTATGTCATCGCAGAGCCCCCTTGCCGGGAAAGCAAAAAGAAAAGTATCAATTTTTTATAAAGCTACGGATAAATTGCATAAGAAAAAAAATACAACTCCTTCACGACTGCAATTTTTGTTTCTGGTAACAACAGTACGAAAATAAAATATTAGACGACTAAGGTGAGTGAACGGTGCATAAAGCATCCCTCGCATGATTGTCCTCAACCCTCGACATCCACCCCCCTGTCCCCCCAATGGCAGTATCGTTAATCCGTGGGGGTTAACGCTGCTAATCGATCGGCACAATGTGCCAATCACGCGAGCACCCCTGCTGATCCGCCATAGCTAAGGAGCAAGTGTGGAGGGGAATGATATCCTCGAATCTCAGAGGGTGGTTTGAGGTTCCAGAAGGAAGAATCGCGTATGACCCCCCCGCACGAGAGGATCCCTTAACGAAGATCAACAGCCCGTAGGATCCAGGCAGACCCCTGGTATTATTAATCACACCGCGGGGCGAGGAGTGTCTTGTATCGATGCTGGCTGAATGGGGATGAATTGCGATCAAAGGATGACGATGTACACGGTTATCCTCGGTAACTATTTCACACAGGGTGGTAGGAAGGGGTCGTGGAGATGAATTCGTCAATCAAAGCGAGACCTTCGTCACCGAGATAGGGATTGCAGGATGCTCGAATAATAGCAAGCCTCTTGTTTTACGACTCCATGCATTTACTTTTTTTTTTTTTCAAAATTTGGTAAGAAAAAAAATTACGTTATCATTTACCAATAAATTTTCAAAAATAATTGTTATTTACCTTGCGCCCCAGCATCGTTGTCCTAATATACATCCCTTGACCCTCCAAGCCCGCACCAACCCCAAAATTCAACTAACCCCGTATAAAAAAGCACTAATAATTGCCACGCTAATGTGTCTCATCTAAATCTGGCTGACTAAATTGCGCAAGCCGTTAAACGCCTCTTCCTTCAATGTACCCAGGATCGCGGAATGCCCAAGGTCTCCGTATCCTGAAGTGACCCGCGTCTTCGTCCTCGCTTACGATGAAGACTCCTGGTGTAGAGATAATTCATCATACCGATGAAGCTACAGCAGGGGTTTAGGTCCATGGTGGGATAGGACCGACTGAACTAGAGGTTAACACTTGTCACTGGTATACGATGTATTCTTTTTAAATTAACGCGGCACTCCGCGAAAGTTAAGGGATGATCGTTAATAGGGGTGAGTACGGGCAATTGGAATGTGCCAAATCGTACGCGGTATTTAGACACTTATTTTACGTCGATGAATTTCAAGGGTTTTTCTTAAGGGATGATTCGCGGCAAATAAACTAAGGGTTGTTTTGAGGGTAGCTATGGCTAAGGGTTGAACTAGCGCGGACCACCCCAGTCAGTCGCCAGAAACCGAATGTGCCGCGGTGGAGAACCCGAGGCTGGAAATGTAACCGGGTGAAACGTCGGGGTGACCCACCCCTATATTTTGGGGGAGTGTGGGGGTATACTGGCCAAAGGGCAGAATACACAGGGACGAGATGCGGTTCGCACAGGGGGTGGGAAAAGGTTGGGTAGAATCAGATCGCGTCGGGCTTCTGCGCACTGGTGCCCCAGTAACACACCCCCAAGAATTGGGGTAAAGAAGAAGGGAGGGTGGTTTTCGAGTCTGAGAATTATTTCACCCTTACTTCTGACGTGTCTTCTACAGAACCTGCAGCACCGCCGCAGCCCTGGGCAAAAGGTTACCACACGCTTCTTTTGCGGCAAATGCCACCCCCCGATTCGGTGGACAAATGTCGGAATTATATTAAGGGTTGACAGTGTCCTCCCCCCTGAACTCATGATTTTTCATGTAGCACCACCCTTAAAAAAAAATAGACCGCAATCATTTAGACTATTCACCGCAGTTTGTGCCACCCCGTGAGCAACCTTTACGTAAGTATATCGTAAGATCTCAATCATCCCCTTCTTAACTTAAGGGTTCCGATTCCTCCCCCAAATCATTCCGAAGATATTTCAACGATTTTCAGTTTACCTTCGCAAGTTCATATATCGTTTATATACTCGATGAAATTCGATAGCATCCCTTAAGCCCCAAGGGCCGAGGGGGATGAATTGACGGGGACACGCCTCATGTGCCAATTTTATTTTATCAAGATACCTAACGCCCTCCCCCTTCTTCCCGTCAAAACTTTTACAAAGAAACAAAACCGAAAAACAATATTCTTTCAACCACTAGCTCTCGCAGTACTCTGGGTGGGGGGGAGGAAATTTATTTTATACAGGGAATGGGGGGCGCCTATCGTGGTTAGAGGGGTAGCTAGAGTGTCCGGACAGAAGTTAAACCCCAGGAATTATCCTATCGGGTTTCCCTAGACGTTAAAGGGCTCCGCACGGTAAATCCACCCCCTATGGCACATATATCCTCAATGTGTAATTGACGTATCCGCTTTAAAAGCAAATATTTTACCTGGTCAATTATTTTTGACATATGCACACCCGAGCCTTAATAATTTCAACGCAGGAAATCACCTCTGATATCGGAGACGAAAAAAATCTATAGCCTAAAAAAAATCTCTCTTCCCTTTAATAATTACGGTCATTGACCACGATACGTAAGCAGCTGATATGCAAAAGTAAAAATAATTTGATGGAACGTCATATAACACTAATGAACGTACAGGCAAACGGATACATTTACAAAAAAAAAAAATTTTTTTCATAACAAATTACACACGGTTTACTTACCCAGTTAATTTCATGATGTAACTTGGCACCCTATCGAGTTCTCTTTCGACCCCTTCTTCTTTTATTGTCTCTCTCCTTTTCTTTCTTTTCTATCTCTCAAAGGCTCTTCTTTCGGTTTATCACAATAAACGACGTTTATTTTTCGGCGAATATTTTTACCCCGTTTTACGAAATTTAAGGGATACTGACCGGGTTATCGCTATAGCGCGTTATACTCTAGTCTCTCTCTCTCTCTCTCTCTCTCTCTCTACGTTTTTCTCTTTTTTCTCTCTTTGACTTTGGACGGCAGAACGATAAGGATGCAAGGATTGGAAAGGAAATATAGAACTTTTTGTAAGGGTGTATTCTCCCTCTAAAAAGGTGATTAATGTTTTTTTTTTAATTCTGGACTTTTTTCCCTTTTTAATGAATCCCGGTATACGTAAGGGTAGATTAGGATTTTTTTACAAGGCACGAGAAAATGGACGGGTGTCTACAGGAGATTCCACTTAAAATCTGCAAAAGTGTAACGATTGAAAATCATTTTTAAAAAATTTAAGCTGCAATATTCTTTCGATAGAAAATTCGAAAAGTTTTGTCAAACTGCAGAAGACTAAATTACAGAAATCATGTAATTGAGAGAAACGAAGAAATTCTCGAAAAGTGTAACGATCAAGGCAAGATGAAAACTATATATAGGGAACGAGCAAAAAGAAATACTATAATAACAACGAGAATCTTATGTATTTCTGGACGGACTGTCACAAGGCACAAAAGGTATGTTCGGGGTGAAGTAGAAAACTTTCGCGACAACTGACGAATGACGATTGACGATAGGGGGACACGGAAGCAGCGAGAACCGGAAGTAGTTCAAAGTTGAGGATCGGAAAAAAAAAGGTACAACAGTCAAAAAGTGCAAAAGGTAAACTAAGGAAGGAGAAAGAAAAAAAAAACGAGTTAAAGTACCAAGGAAACACGAGGAACTTGAACTTGGATATTTTACAAAGGGGACAAGGGTGCAGCGGTACGAAGCAGGGTAGTTATCGGATAACTTTGAGGATAAGGAATGTTTGCAAGGGTAGAGAGAACGAGGATGTTACCCCGAAGGCTGTCGCCAAAGAAGTGATGCGTCTGTGGCCTTGCGTGTGGCACCCGGAGAACCGGAGTTTCGTACCGAGAGGGTGCGCGCGCAATCATCCCCAAGAGGTGGGGGTGAACCAAGTAGAATCAGCGATGCGATTGGTCAACGATATCCCCGTTCATAGAGGAAGAATGATGCCAAGGAGAATGATCCCCACTATAGGACCGACGAACACCATCATCCCCTCCGTAAGGGATGTCCGCAAGGTGGTGGTAGGACATCGGTGCGAGAAGCGTCGCGACGCTAGGATACCTACGGACCTACACACCCGTCCTTGCACCCTCTCTCGTTGCTCCATTTTCGTAACCGGGGGTTACGTATCCTACCCCCTTGGCTAGGGATTAAATAATTGAAGGTTCCACCTTGGACCGCGAGCGGATGCTTTCTACTTTTACTCCTTTTTTTTTTCTTTTTTCATTTTATTTCTCCTTTAGTTACAAGCAAAAGATAGGGGATGCGAGTTCGCCGGACCTCGGTACGAGTTAGATGGCAAAGGGGTATAACTCGATTGGGGGTTGAGCGATCGGGTCGACGAAGTGGATGGACGGGAATTGCAAAGGGAAGATTTAAGGGTGGTTTTGCGAATCTCCCGATAGATGCATTTGCAAGGGAGAGAAAGTAGGGGGTGTACGGTCAGCGCATAAGGGCGGTACTTGGCAGTGGTAGTTAGCGAAAAGTAGATACGAAGATTCTGAAGGAAGTTTTCTCGTGTCCGCTCGTGTCTAACGGATTCACGAAATTCATTCCCCAGCATGAGCGAAGGGGATGATAATGCAAGTCCGCAGGGGTGGCGAGGCCAGAAAGGCACTACGGGAAGTTCAGGGTGTCACTCAGAGGCACGACGTGTAAGAGAATGGTCACCGCTGGGGGTGAATTGAGATGTACTGGAAATTTATGCAGCAACAACCCTCTTTCGTTACTCCGCTCCCTCCCATACTTATTTCGTCCCTTCGTATTTTAGGAGCTTCCACGGAAGGCTCAAGCGACCTTCCGGTTGAGACGGCTTGACCGTCTGCCTTTGCGAAATACACTATGGCTAGTTTTATTAGGCCTAAGGGCTCGACCGATCCTACGATATCAAGGTATGCCCCAATCGAGCCCCAATCGAGCCCCAATGAACCCTGCTCGACAGTCCCATCGACGAAAATCGAATAATACATGAAAATTTTGTTATACCCAGTTAATTACGCCTAATTAACAGAATTCCGAAGGCAGAACCGGAAGTCCATCGATCAAAACGGAAGCGACTAAAAGCCATCGGAGTCAATTATTATTTATTGTTTGTTGCTCGTTCCTATCGAACGCTCTGTTTTACGATTGGCGCCAAACCGTCTGGAGCGTTCTGATTGGCTGACCGAACAGCCCCACCAGTCACTATATCCCTGGACCGCCACTATCAGGTAAGGTTGGTTCACCGCGAGGAGAATCAATGCGCGCAACGTAATTTCGGATTCTGGCAAAAAAAAAATTTGCAAGGAAACGTCGTGGATCCTTTAGTTTCAGACAGGAAGTACCGGTAGGGTAGGGTAGGTCGTCGGGCTGAAACAATTGGGCGAGTACGTTGCCCTCTAATAAACTATCCCTCTCAGAACTCGCAAAATACAAGTTTACGTAGGTAGCAGAGACACCCTATATTTATGGAAAATACAGTCAAGGGATGCCTTCCGATAGCGCCCATCGCGACAGATGTACAGATAGGTGATCTGCGCGACATTAGATCGGAGATAAGACATCTCGTAGGGATGGGAGGGTTCATTTCTCGGACACGTGGTTAATACCAATTCTTGACTTTTGACAGTCGCCACCAGACACTGTGACGTGTAACTGCCACGACACAATACCCGCTACCAACCCCCTGTTACAGACCTAATGGGAAGATAGCAAAAACGGGCAGCATCCCTGCCAAACCAATCTGCCATTTGTGCAAAATGAACGTGCGGTATGATCCTATCGGAGGCCGTGTCGAGACCTCCAAAATTTAGGGGATGTGCGTCACCTGTCCAACCCCTAAGAGATTTCCCTGGACGATTACGAGACGATTTTTCGAGCGCTTCCTATATATCCCAGTCCGCTTGGATGCTGATTCCACCTAAACCTCAATAGCGATACTTTGAGCGTCTCTGTACGATATCTTTGTAACGACTTGAGATATCTAAAGAAAAAAAAAATCAAAAAATATTTCCACAGCATTGTAAGTCCCTTTGAAGTATAATTATATGAAAAAAGAAAAAAAAAATTGACAACCCAAAATTCAAATTCGAATTACTCATAACCATAACGAGTCGCGTGACAGCTGGGAAATTTCACTGTGCATTCAAATTGCATTTTATGTATATGCAGTTACAAATATACACGTACGTACCACCCCTCAAGGTATTTCCCTCCTGGCGGCGAGTATATCGTCTAGGCGTGTCCCTCGTTAAGGGATGCCTATTCAAATTTTACGATCCATATTTGTCGCAATTAAGTATTATACTTTGAGGATTATAGCCGAGAAATATTTCGTATTTGTCACGTGGTATACTCCCACCACCCACCGTCAACCTTCGTCAGTATACCTTTTTAGATGGGAAAAAAAGAAAGATGCGTTCGGCGCGGACAAAATTTTACGACGAAAATCGTCGGTACCCCCTGCGTTTATATGGAGGGGGGAGAGGGATGCTGCGTTCCGGTTGCTCCAGTCAGTCTCGTCTCTTGGTGAGTCATGACGGTAGCCATTTTATCGCACTCCTCTATTTCACCATTTTCTCTCTTTATGAGTATTTTTTATTGACATTCATCGGAGCAGGCAGTTAGTCGCCGGGACCCCGTGAAACGATCATGGGCTGGTTTTCAATTGTCGTGTCGCGGTCGTCGTTGTCTTCGAGCGAAACGCAAAGAGGAGCGAGATAAAGGGGAGAGGTAGGGGGGAGAGAGACGGGGAGGGAAAAAAGGAAAATAAAAGAATATACAAAAAAAAGAGAGAGAGAGAAGGAGGGATAAAAAGATCCCTATGCAAAGTATATGCCACTTGAAACTCACCCTTTAGTGGATTCTCTTACGGTGAATAAACTTCCCTCGGTTGTTCCTTGTGTCACGTGATTTCGCGCTGCCTCTTCTAGTTCGTAAGGGCTGGTTCTCACTGCGTCGCGTCTGCAAAATTACAAGGGCGCGAAACGTTCACTTTAGTGAAAAATGGAGAAGCAAAGAAAACGAGTATCCGCGACACGAGAAAAAAATGACGACAGTGCGAAGTGACGAGGTGGCATTTAAAATTCGAAATACATCGAACGACAAAGATACAATTAAAGATGCAAGAGAAACCGAGAAAATAAGAAGAAAGATGCGAAAGGATAGACGAGAAGCAAGAAAAAAGAAAAGCGACCTGGCGATTTTCGCATGTGGAAATTCGGACAGGGACAGGAGGGTTTATGGGTATACACGAGGGGGGCAGGTTGGGTTGGGTTGAGATTGGCGGCGTAGTGACGGGCGCCGGGGGTGGCGCCGCGACGCTTTGGCGCCTCCGACGCCGAGACGCTTTGCTGATGCTGGCTCCATGGGAGCTATAGCCCGTGAGAGGAGAGGGTCCTCTACTACTCACTGTATACGAGGCTGTCTCACTCTATTAGACTCTCGGCCAGATAGCGACGTCTCTCTCGCGCTCACGCTCGACATAACAACGAGGAGCTTTTAAAAGCCAATGCCGAAGAAGCAAGCGATATAAATGCCTGTGTCTATACACAGTAGCCAAAGTAATGGAATAGAACGTGAAGAAATTTTTGAAAAATTTTACAACTTTAATTAAAAAGAAAAAAAAAAGAAAAAAATACATATACACATCGATCACGAACTCCATAAAAAAAATCCACAATACCTAATCTCAGCAGTGTACACTCTCTCGTTCCCTATTTTTTAAGGATCCGCTAATAACGACCCTCCCGGCCATTTTCTCGTAAGAAAATTTGCGAGTATAATAAATAGAGGTACGAAGCGGGTGGGAAAAGGGAAAGCGGGAGAAAGTCTCGGACAACTAATAAGTGCGCAAGCCATAACGCCATAATCTTGTAATGGGCTCGTTACACACGTATGCCCAGAGTATCGAGCTTAATATGGGAATCACATAGCTCGTAAATCCCATTCAATCAATGCGCTCGTACCGCCCGTGTTTCACACCTCGTGCCAACGTATCAAGAATCCGTACGAAGCAACCCCTTGTCACCGGGAGATTCGTCATTCGTTGACATACGTATATACCCTATTCAATGGCGAAGAGAAAGGGATGTTTTTCAGGTGAGACCAAGGACGGATCGTCGCGGGTTGTTCTAAGGGTCGGAGCTTGAACGGGTCTCGAGAGCCACCGAGCAGGCATTAGGACACCCCAAGACTAAGGGGATGATTTCTACTAATAAGTAGAGTAAATATGGGAAATCATTGTTATGTTTATGGGATGCACGTGTGTCCAGACAGGGTGGATACTGGGTAGGAGTCTCTATGCGTCTCGTTGAGAAAGTCTTGACGTTACGGGTGTTGGAGGGTAGTACTTTTTCAGGGGGTGGGGGGGGGCAGAGGGGGGGTAGTAGAGACGATAATGGCGGCCGTGATAGTGGGTCCAGGAGGATATAAGGATAATCCATTAGACGAGTTGTAACCCAAAACTACGCAAACAAGGGTGGTCTTGGATTAAATATGACGGACCAAAGGATGTGTTCTGGGAGGATGAACAAAGAGGGGGACGATGCCAGGGAAACATCAGGAGGGCGGATAAGGCGTGTATCAGGGAGACAGGTGCATAATGGAGGGTGTATTAAAGTATAAAGTGGTAAATATCAACAAGGATATTCGTTTGGATCACTATTACGGTGAATTCGATTGTTGTTATTATTTTTGGTATTTCTTAAAGGGAAATACGACATCCTGGCTAGAAAGATTACGAGGATCGGTTTCAAGGGTTGAAATCATCCTCTGTTACTTATAACGTTAACGGATAACACTGACCAGAGCTCAGAGTCTGATTGAATTGTCTATAAATAAATTAAACCCTGGCCAGTGCCCTTGGATACGGTGAAAACGAGAAAAGAAGGGCTGCCGTTGATGTGATGGGGTGGAAAATACGAAATTGAGGCTCTTGGGGGAAAAGAATGAAAAAATGAGATTCAGTGGTATGCCATGGTAGAGTCACTAGACTGGTCGGACGTTTGGGCATTGGTCGCCGATGGGATCCTGGGCTCCTGTTATTTTAGGTGGAGACGAAAAAAAAAAGAATCACAGGGAGTCTCCATTTGAACGGGGACTTTGTTTTTGTTCTTTGACTTAAACGATCTGACGTGGATCTTCGAGTGGATGAGAGAAATTACGACGGGAGAAAAAGGGTTATCTCATTCTTGAGACAACGTAATCGTCATAGACCGTCTGCGGGCTTTGGGTAATCATCTATAATGATTTCATAACGAAGCTATTTGTTTCTCGATTCTCGTGCGCACACTTGTGTCATTCGGCGACGGTGCAGAGTCATGGGCGCGTATATATGCGTCTACACGTATTCGGATACGAGTGACTTATAGATGAAGAGGAAAGACGCTGAGAAACGTGAATTCGTCAGACATAGGATATATTAAAATTGGATGATTGCGTCAGATTAGTTTGACTTTCAGCGTCTGCTCCTTATAAAAATATATGCAGAGATTCATGGAAGACGAGACTCGCGGGCGAAGACAGCAATTGGTTATTATGATCGATCCAGATTACAGCGACCCCGAAGTCAACGCTGAACATAGTTAAAATAATGTGAAAATAATAAATTCCTATTAACGTTGCGCCGTGCATATGTTTGTGATTTAAAGAAGGATGAAATGAATTTTTCTCTCCCAAGCGCCAACAAGCGTTATTTCTTCTTTACCGTCTGCCGGTAAAGTAGGAGCGCTCGATGCGCCGATTACCATGCGTATATCGCGCGCGCCATCCAGCCAACCCGAAGCGAATGCATTTCACGAAATGCGGCACAGCGCGAAACGTTTTACAAAAGAGACACATAAAAGAACGGAAAGAAAAAAGGTAACGCTGTCGGATAATTCTCTGTGCGAGGAATTCATGTTGCAATTAGTAAGCTCAGCGAATTCTTCGTAAAATGTTTCGTCTATGTGCAACGTCGACCCAGACGAGCGATTAATCGTGAGGCACGTCTCAAAATACATAAACGCAGTGTCCGTAAGTCAAACCGTATAAGTTTATGCCTAAAATGGCGGACTTGGACTTGGAATTTTTCTGACTAAGAATGGGATCACACGTAATCACAATGTAGCGTCATCTCTGCGATATGCGCGTAGCCATGATTAACAGAATGCTAAGACACGGATTCGATCTCTTATGGTGGAAGGAGGAATAATATTACTTCATAACTTTCGCATTGGCCGGAAGCGTGTTTATGATTTTCATGGAACCCACGACAACTATATATACGTTCGACATATATATAAATATATACACACATATGATGGGAAGCTCTACGAATACTATTGTGACCAACCATTCAAACTCGGGCTCAGAAGGAACACGCACTGTTCTATTTATAAAACACAGGCGGAACTTCACTGCTTTTTTACCTAGCGTTAAAACATACATCTCTTTCATTTTTTTTTTCTTTTCATGTAATTTATCTGAGAATCGAGCAGATGTATCAACGAGAGGGCTTGTATATCTTTTGTATATATTCAATATGACAATTAGCTGTCATTCATCATTACACTGAATCGAATCGGTCTGACGCTTATCTATCTATAGAGAAGGTCGGAGGAAGGAAGTAGAGATGATACGATGAAATATGTTGGAAATAATTGAAATTAAAATAACTAATAACGGGCGAGTCCAGTGTCTATTAGATATGTATAGGCAGTGTACAGGGTTCCCTATTTAACCTCCTTGCACCCTGCCTATTGATTTTCCCGGGAGCTATTGTTTTGGCGTGTCGCAGAGGTTTGGTGAGCGGCGAAAACGAGAAGAAGAGAAGGAAAAAGATGAAAATGTGAGTTAACAAGAAAACTCGAACTAACTCCACCAGCCTGGGAAGATCGATCGTAAAACCATCCTCTGGTTTTTCTTAGAATGAAAATCGTAAAGACGTCCGTGAACGGTTTAGCAATTGGATGGAAATGATGTAAAAGATGCTAGAGAATAGATAGAAACTGTCAATTATTATTGTTGTTATGAATCATCTCTATTTCGGGAGACACCCGTTGGATGGCCCTACCCCCCAGTTAACATTATGATTTTGAGGTTAACTTTTCCAGCATCGACCGTCGATATCGTCGAACTGCTTTGACGCTACATGAAGCGGCATGCGGCATTTGGAGAATTAACAAGAGAGGCTCAAATGCCGGATTTTTTACGAGAAGAAACTTATACGGAGACGTTTAAGAATATGTGAACGCGATTATAATACTGGCAAGGATCGCGAAGGCTTCTCTGTCGCTGCTTGGGAGCAGCACGCCCATCTGTCGGAAAATCAGCAGGAAAATCAATAGGACTGAAGGCTTCGAAGGATATCGATGACGATCTTTGCTGTGTTCTAGAATCTTTTATTTTACTTACTTTGACTAATATCCATAAGCACGAAGGAGCCTGTCTTACTCGCGTTTAATCAATTTGTCACTTCGGCTACAACCTCACGTCCAACAACACTCTTACGACTCCGGTTCCGTTTCGTTGTTCCTACCATTCAGGAACAGGAACGTAAGAATTTGTGGGTGCCTACTGGGGGCTCCATATATTTGCAGTGTCTTCTCGTGACTCATTTTCCGTTTTCAAAAAGGAAAAATAAAAGAGAAAAGTTTGGCGTTTATGAAACGTCTATTTAATTTTTACATAGAATTCATTTTCAGAAGTAAAATTTCACGGACCATCATTCGAGGAGGTAGAAATGAAATTTTTTGAGCGGCGTAAAAATAATTTACAAATAATCAAAACGAGTGAAGATTTTCACGTGTAAACTGTTTAAAAGTCTTTTAAAGAATCCAAAATGAATTTTAACGTCCGTGTCAATGATCGTTTATGAAAATGCGGAACGGATCGTGGAATAAGAAACGTTCCTCAGCGATCGATCGTATACCGTGGGTACAAGGAATACCAAGTACGATCCTGAACCGATGCAAATAGCTAAGCCAAACAAACCGAGACTTTTCTCTAAAAATATAATTTTCAAGCCGAAATCCCTTTGGAAATAATGGTAAGGATATTATTCCCACTTTTTGATAAATTATAGAATTAATTTACAGTTTCATGAAAATCAAACAGTCGCAACGAAGAGATTATTTTTAATTTACAATTCGTGCAAATAACAAACACCGATCAGTACATATTTCATGCTGTAATCACTGACAAGAGCACTAAGAAAAGTTGTGATATGAGAAAATAATAAGGATAACAAAAAGAAGAGCATAACGGCGCCAAAATCAAGAGTGCACGACTCGCGCCAAATATAGTCATGACCGACTGCCATTGAGTTAACATCTGACAAACGGGGGTTCAGTGACGCAATATTACGAGACTTACTAGCAATGCCCCCTCCATTGTACAACAGAGTGACATCGAATACATGGCCTTCGATGGAATCCAGGGAATTTGAAGAAAAAAATAAACAGAAAGAAAATGCCTTTCCATTTTTTATGTGCATTGATCTGACCTACATATATTGTCCTCGTGTATGTTCAACGTCAAATACAAGTGAAGCGGATGTAAAGCGGTCTGGGAAATGCTAAGCGAAGCTATCTTGTCTACAAGGAAGCGGTCACACGCTTCCTTTCACCAAACAAGGCTAGAAGAATATTTTTTAAAAAATCTTTTTACAATAATCTCAAATTACTCATATCTAAGTCCTCGTTATATTACGCACAGTAAAAAATTCATTTTTTCATTTTCAGATAAAATGTGCGCTACCGTAAGTAATATTTCCTTGATACTACGAACCGTTAATACTAGGGCTTTCTGTTATCAGATACTATATCTTTTAATGTTGGATCGGAAGAAGAGATTCAGGACAGGTGAAAAGAAATGCAATAGAAAATATTTATTCTTATCTATGTCCTCAGTGATAACGAAAATTAATAACTGAACATGACATTTCGCTGTAAGACTGTGTGAAGCAGAAAATCAGCTAGGGTTTTGAAGCACTGCACTTGTTCTTATTGCGAAAGCACTGGTGTAATGTTGTGTTCCATAAAAACACTGGTTTGGTGCGTGCGTGCGTGTTATGTGTGGGCAATTCGAGTGAGGCGACTATACTAAACGTCCATACTAAAATGGGACATACGAAAACCCACTCGCTCGTTTGAATTCATTTATACGTGGTGAACGATAAATGGCGCATTACTTCTTGAAAGGCAAGTACGGAAGATAGAATCCAGTAGTGATGAGAAAACGGTCGAGAAGTTGAGTTTAGAGAAACAATTCTCAAGTCACAAAGCTGCTCTTTGGATTAGCGCCAGATATTCTATTTAATCCGGTTTCGAGTTCGGAGTATATAGGTTACATGGATATGAGACAAGTATCGTGGTGTAGATTTTTTTTAAGATATTGATAAGAAAAAACCTGTTTTCAAAATTAATTTTCAGCCGAGACAGACAGGTCTCTGCTTTATCGACAATTATATTTTCTCTTATTACCGCTAGATGGATGCAGGTGTTAGAAGCTTTTTTCGTTCACCTGATACTTTCGTGCAGTTACCCACGGAACTGAGAGTTACTTGCTTTTAGGAATGATCGGTAGGAAAATAGCGAGTGAAATATATTCCTGTGATTATACTGCTCGATTGGAAATGACGTCGCGACGCTCCACGCACGTGTACGTTTGTAAAGATGCGACGACAAAGAAGCCGGAACGCCGCGTGTACGAGGAATAAAATTTCCGTGGAAAATTAATGGGGAAAGTTCGAGGGAGCTTGTCTCTCTCTACGTCGACAGATATTAAGGGTGCGAGTCTACCCAGTGGATGATACTCGCCGATGAAAGTAGGAGGATAGTATTTGCTACTATACTAGTAGACAATAGAAATAGAGTCTTTTCACAGTGTGTCTGTGTGCCTTCGCCGAGGAACTGAAATCGTAGAGGATAAGATAGAGGTTAGTTTCTGTATTTATTGCTACAGTTGGGGATGGCGGGATAGTATCTCTCCATTTTCCACCCCCACGACGAGGAAAATGAGTTGATTTCTATCTGCCATGGCAATTTCGCTGACAAACGTTACACCCGAAACGTGCCAATATAGGATCCTTGATATTCTATGCGAAAGTTATACTGCTCCTAAGAATATTTTTCATTTGAAAATAAAAAAATATGGCGCAATTCTTTCTTACGGCTCTGTCAATTTTTTCAGTGTGTCTATAAGGAAAAATGTAATAGTAATTTTGAAGGTAATTGACAGTAAGATGGTTGGAATACAAAGATACAAACGAAATCCCAATGTCCAAATTTTGGAAAATTTCAAAAATCAGGATCATACCTTAAATACAATTTTGGTACCACACACCTCCAGGAATAGAATCAAACGTTAAAGTTCAGAGGTATGGATATTTCTTGTTTTCACATTAATTTCTATGGGAAACTGTACTTGACTCAGCAGCCATTTCCAAAAATCGTCCAGCGGTGATTGTAAAGGATATTTTTTTGTTCAGGGATGAATAATCCAAGAAAACATTCCCAAGAATTTCTTGACGTTTCCGTCCAACCGGTCAGACCGAAAATAGCGCGAGAAGAAATAGCGGGAAACGACTTTTCTGGGGATGAGAACCAAGAGGAATATACGAGAAGCTGCAAGGGATGAGTTTGGGTGGGTTGATGGTTGCGACAAGAGAACGAGTTTTATGGGGGGCGGGGGAGGGCAAGGGTGGTACTACGGTATATACAGAAGCCACCACGAATAGAGAAGCGGCTCCCCAGAAGTAGTAGCCATAAAAAAGCTAGACGCCCGTACGTATACTAACGGGGGATATGTTTTGCCAAAAGCTGGAAGCGTCGCGACGGCGCCAGGGGGTCTGGAGCCGGCGTTCCACGTCGGCCTTGTCAATTCGGCAAGTTTCATCCCCCAGGAGCAGCCATCCAGAGGGATGGTAAATTCGAGCAAGAAAACTCCTCAGTCTCTATCTACCTCATCCCCACCACGTGAACCACTAGGGGGTTTTTATGGCGTATGTATCCACTTTCCAAATTTGAGCAAAAATTTACTTTTTTCTTTCTTCAAAATTCACCCTTGATAGTTGAGTAACGAATAGCCACAGGGTATTCGCATGGTATACGAAAAATGGGTAAGATAAAATAGTCAAGAGAAACATAAATGTAGGAATTCAGATTGGGGATGGCTATACTCTGTCTATATTCTTCCTCTATGATTTATGGGGTTGCCGTGACGTCACTGCCGTATAGAACAGATAACAGGGCGAATAAATTCATTTTCCTGAGAGGTTTTCCTCGTTTCGCGATGAAACCTCATTGGCGAGCCAACGGATTTTCCTGAGGGTATATTTGTCCAAACAATTACAATTTTCTTCATAAACGTGCCCCCATGCACTTTACACCCTTACGTAAGTGGAAGTGAGTGTCGATGCACGATATTGCATAACCGTGAACCATTGCCAATATTACCATTCGTCAGACATTTATACTGCACTTAATTCATATTCAGATGTTTCTACCTCATATAGTTTGTGATTCATCCCCTCAGTGAAGGGTGACTACAGAATAAGAATAGACATTATACCCCTAACCTCTACTGGACCCCCACGAGGTCTGAATCGAACGGTAAAATGCATTTCATCATGATTTGTCAGTTTTCCAAAATTTTCACAAAAAAAAAAGACACGGGAGGTGAGTACAGCTGAAACAAAGAGTTGAACAAAGATGGCCGACCGCCATTGACAATACGAATCAGGGGTTGCAGTCTTAGCCGTAAGTGAAAATAGTCAACGATTTTTCTCTTCAAGGCTGACATCCGGAACAGCAGCCACGCGTCCCTACAAATGGCTGACTTCCGGCTGACTTTCTGCACGCACCCCCAAACCATATCGAGGAGTAGCTACGCTGCAGTGGCCGTACGTCCAAGGGGATGAAATCAGAAAACAGAAGAATTCTATCATCTGACAAATGACACGACCCCTGATTTTTCGAATGGCGGATATGACGTCGCAGAGGATATCTCTTTGGTACCACCATCCAAGGGGTGCTTTTCCTTTTCTCTTCTGTAAACAACCGTTCTCTGCCATATACCAAGTGGATATTCGCGCTCCAGTGAATTTTCAGATTCCTCGGAATCATCGATTAAGGATATCCTACCCCTCTACGACAAAGAGGGGTGAACTCTGAGCTTCCACGGTTGTCCCTATAAAAATCGCAAGCGGAACCGGATGCCGGATGTCGAGACTGAAACCGGGAACGCGATGCTGCGTAACGACGGGAGAGAATACAATTTCTCTCTCTCCCTCTCTCTCTCTTTCTCTCTCTCTCTTCCCTTCCAAAAAGCAACGGCAAAACTTTCTGGCACTGCAGTGAAAAAAAACACGAATAAAAAGAAAAAAAGGACACTAGCAAGATACAGCTGTCAAAAAACTTGAAAAATGATTCATGAGATCCGTAAAGAAGAATTTTCAAAATTTCACATAATCATTATCCAACCCCACTATAACCACCCCACTTTACAAGAAATTTAAACCACCCTTAAGGGTTGCTACCCCATACGATGACAGTTGACATCGCCACCATGGATAACATAAAAGACACTCAACACTTGTATTTAATTCAAGCGAGCCCGTGGGCTCGATAAAGTAATTAACGCCACCCCTGGACTTAAAAAACAACCCCGTTAATTTGCCCCCGGTAATTTAGAAACACCCATAATAACGATAGCAGTCACACCCCAACCCCTAAAAAAAAAAGAATCTCCAATTGCAACCCAACCTCGGTCATGGATCAGCCATGCATATATGCAGTGTAGCCATAAAATATTCTTTAACACGTCCCAGGGGATGATTTGGCCGAACGTAAATGATATTCAGGGGTTGTTAACTGCACCTACAGGGTAACTCAAAATAGGACATTTAAAGCTAACTGAACATTTGGCCGTGATATACATTAGTCGTGCTAGACTGATCACTATTGTATGTACAATGGTATGTTACTGCAGCGGGATAAGTGGGAGGGGTACGGCACTTACATGCGTGTAGACTTAAGTAATGAAATACAGCCAAGGGTTGCCATAAGTGTGAATATTAAATTACGCAGTAGCAAATACTACAGGCAATAACTGCAATGCAGCCATACTGCAGATTACAATTCAAAATATGAACAATCATAATAATCATAGTACATACATACATATTACATATATATATATATATATATATATATAAATTTGTCAAAGGGCTATTTCCAGGACGCATGGCACTCACAACGGCAAGCCGATATATTTTTTTTTCTAAAAAAAAAAATAAACCTTGGGATATGTGGCATTGGAGTTCTAACCTAACGAAACGATTTCTTAGCCTATCACAACTCCAAGTGTCTAGGATAAAATTTTTTGTGAGAAAAGTCGGTATGAGTGTCGCTTTATGGTCCTGGAAGTATACGTTACGCATCAAAGTACTTCCAGACCCGTCCTGGAAAATATCAAGTGTCCCCATAGTTGCCAATACTCAAGAAAAAAATTCCAGAAAACCACCTTTCGACAAATTTATATGTAGATATATATTTATGTATACCTATATTGCGGGCATTAAAATCTCTCTCGTTAAAGGTAGCTCCGTCAGTTTTCATATCCATATACCAAGTTCCTATATAAGGGTAGATTAGAACACACCCTTATCATAAGTGTTATTATAACATTACCATAGCCCAAAAATATGTGCGCGAGAGACAGGCCATATAAGACAGTTTCGATAAATTATATTTAGCGTTTCTCCGCGTCGCGACGCCTTGTCGGATAACAATAATGATAACAGTACCAAGCTGCACGAACCCGTGCAAGTGGATCGGGGGGGAGGTGGTGTGTGTGATTTCTTTGAGTAAATTCCGGAAATTCAATCAACCCCATTAGAGCGTCGTATATTACCAAGGGTTGCAATTTGTAAAATATATAGCGTCGTCGAACAATCCTCTGCCCATAAATAAGGACGCGGAGCGTCGTCCGACGTAAACTGACCGCTATAAACCAAGTACTTGTGAAACCGTCGAAAAGTCGATCTTATACCATTGGCAATGGCGCGTGCACGTGTACCCAGTGTATATGCACATCTAAGGGGATTGCAGGGAGATATTTACTATGTCGTATATATACCAAGTACACCCCAAGGGGGTTGTCACTGTGCAGTGAGTGGTGAGTAGCAACCAGTGAACAGTGAACAACCCCCTGTCAACCCTCTGGGACAGATTACCACCTAAGTGCCGAGCTCTTAAGTGGTCACTTAATTTTTTCTTATTCTTCTCTTTTTATTCTCCCCCCCCCCTCTCTCTCTCTCTTCAAACAATTTTCTTCCTCTTTTTTTCGCTCGTGAACGTTTTAGACGATACTTTGATTTGATCGTCCATTACTAAAGTCCATGCAGGTACAGTGCAAGAGTGAGTAATAAATTGCAACAATATATATATATATATAGTATGACGTCAAAGTTGCTGACTGTCACTTTTAAAATACACTGTACAACAGCAAGATGTATCGCTTGGGTACAGGCACTTTTTGGATGAAATCCAAAATGGCGTAACGAAAGTCGTATTCCGGCTGAGGAGACAGCTATTAATAATAATTAAATGTAAATTTTGCCTGGGACGTCACGTGACGCAACCCCTTTCAACCAAGCAAAAAAGATCGCTGATCTACACCCCCGTGGAGATTATAAATGTCCCACGGTGTTGTCTTTCTTAGCAGCTACCACCCCCGTAAGCCAAAAACTGAAGGAACCCTCCTTTGTTCGCAGTAGAAGAACCCTGACACGTTCCTTGTTAAGGGATACTTTCTATCCCGTAGGGGTGGTTTTGTTTCTATATATATATATTTTTTTTTTTTCGTAGTTCATTCCATCCCCGTCTTTAGTCGAAACAGGGGATGATGCATCGGTACCTATACTGGATGGTTGCAAACCATTTTCCAGAGTCATTGTCATTTTTCATAGGGGGTTGCTTCTGAAGATCTCGAAAATTTTCTGTCATCCCTTGGTATCCATGCGAAAATAAAAAGAGTGGACTGAATTTTTATTGCGTCAGATAAGTGATTTTACAACCCTTACCGTGAAGAGATGCTACCGACGATTTGGGGGTTGCTCTCTTCGGTGGTCTAATTTTATTTATAAGCATCGCCGTGCCTAGGGGTTTGCACCCTTGTAAATATGACTTCCAATACGGGATGGTAACAACCCCCTAAACCTCTGTCAATCGTATCGATACATACAGTAAGCGTAGGCCGAACAAATCGCTCGTGGAATTACCATCCCCCGACAACCCCTAAATCATTCTCTCTTTGTAACTATATCGACAGCCTTGTGCACTCGCATAAACTTCGTATACGCGGCTGATATATAAATCTATTAAAGTATATACGAGCGTATACAGGGTGGGTAAAATATATTTTGATTTGTCATAGGACCTTTAGGGGATGCTCGCACTATCGCTGATTGGATATGCCTTTGAAGGAGCCTATACAATTTTCACTCGACCATCCCCAATCCAGTCAGACGGATTCACCCTTAATTTTACCTATGCCGACCCCCTCCCTTGGATTTTGCGAATTGGCAATCTGCCAAAAAAAAACTTCATTTTTCTCACAATTCAAATCATCCCTTACGGCTCTTGTGGCTGTCCAATGTGATACAATGTATAGTCCTCCGCGCCCTGCAACCCCCTCACGTTGAACAAAGATTCGGTTAACCCATACAGGATTTCATCCCCGTGTTTGCATAGCAAAGTGCTACTAATTTTTCTATAAATTGTTATTCCAGAAGGGCTGTCATCCCCTCCACCGTGAAAAGCTCTCCGAGTAGAACGGTCCATTTCGTTAGATAAACAATAATATTGTCACTTGCATATAAGGTCGAATATGAGATAAGGGTAGGAACAGAATTAATATGTAAAAAAAGAAGCGTATATCCGGTGGTACCAATAGGTAATAATCGAAACAGTCTTCTTTCTCTTTGGTATAAGCTCCATGGTTTTTCAGAGTTAATTTGTCGCGTATCGAAAATATCTCGAAAGTTTCGTTGTCACTTTTACCCGATGTTCCGTCGTTCAATGCGTGTGAAGTTGCCGCTTGGTCTGTGTGTTAACGGCATACAGTTGAGCCCATTTGCATCATTAGCGCATATACGCGCGCATTTTGCCCGGCCATTATCACTGTCCACTTTAACGTGTGATGCAAATAAGTTTATTCCGCCAAAAACAGATTGCGGCTACTTTCTGAACATAACCCGACAATGGGATGATTTTTTTATACATGAAAATTCAGACAGTTCCGAGGGTTTTTAACGATTTACAACAATTAAAATTTTTTAAATATGGAAAATGATACATTTTTTAGAACTTGCAATGCATTATCAAACATTTGTATTTCGCCCAAAATTTGACAATGGCAGTTTTTTTCATACAAAAATGTGCATAATTCTAGGGAATGTTAACAATTTCCAATCATCCCTCTAGGGCCGATTTTACCAAAGTTAACCGAGATTTAACCGTTGAGACTAGCCAATCAGATTCAGAGTATTCGGAAACACAGGCATCCGATTGGCTAGTCTCGTCAGTTAAATTCCAGTTAGGTTTCGTGAAACCGAGCCTTATTGTAAGATCCATATCAGAGTTAATTAACCGCATATCGATAATATCTCGAAATTCTGTCACCGTTTTTCCGCGATGCGGATTGGTCGTTGTTATCGCCATTCGATTACTGTAATTTGCTGCTTGACGTGCGAGTTCAGGGCATGCAGTCAATTAGGCAGATTGCGATTACTTTAGGAACGTAAAGATACGAAATAGTTGTTTAATCCTTTATAAATTGCTGGTTCCGCGCATGCGCAATAGGCCTCTCTAGTCAGTACTATACAATTCATTTATTGCCAAAAGCATCGAAGTGTCCTGACAATTTTAATAACTCATGGCCATCGTAGCGCTACGCCGGGCAGTTCTGCCCTGGCAGTAAAATATTTTACAGCTACACCGAATAAAAGGAAAGAGAGATGATAGGGGAGGAGGGCAGAGAATGAAAAATAAAACATAAAAAAATATAGACGTAGAGTTTCAACAATTTCAACTACGTATGACTCCAGATCAATATGAGATGGACTCTGATTGGCTGATTGCCTCGCCAATGAACGTTGTTTAGCAGCAGGGGATGATTTTCGCGGATTCTGCGCCCCTACGCGAAGCATTCTCATTGGACGGATAGCGTAAAGTGGGTTGGACTATGGGTATGCGACTTGCTGAGAGATAACATTTTGGAAATGGAGGAATTCAGGATGGAAGGGCTTGTGAGATAAGGGGATGATGAAGAATGATAAATAAATATTGCATATATGTGATGAAAAGTTAGAAAGATATTGGAAAAAATCGAATACGGCGGTTACGTCGCTGCGTAGTAAAATCGCGAACTAGGCAATTTCTGTTTTTTTTTTACGTGTGTTCAAGATTCAAATTAAGCTTACCACCTGAACATAGTTTTACCGTAAAAATCAAATATGCGCGGCAACTTCAAGCGATACGTTTGACTCGAACAACCAGGTAGGACATACTTGTTGTCAATGCCTATAGTCTGTTCACGAATAAAATAGCTTTCGGAGCTGCCATCTTCATATGACTATTAACACGTTAAGAGTTAACCTGGCCTTTCTACGATACAACGAAACAGGAATTTAAGTATTTTTCAAATAATTTTAAAATCCATCACTGGTATCTGAATGAAATCATCCCGCTTTTTGAAATTTCGCGCGTTTTCTTTGTAAAAGAGGAGCAAAATATTAATTATGATTTTTTAATAGTATATTGTGTGACATGGGATGAAACACGACGATTTTAGACTAGGATGAAGTTGGCTGCCTGAGCCGTAGACGAGGGCTGACATCTCCCAAAGTATGAAATCGTGTTTTATCCCGTGTCACACACTATATTTTTCATGATTACCTGCATTGAAACCAAGCTTCAATGTGAGCAGTCAGTCAGAAACAAGAATTTAAGGTTAAGGGTACAGGGAACTATTAGCATATGCGTAAATTGTGATGATTGCACAGTTAGGACTGTCACTTATGAAAATCAAATAAGTAAACTGAAGTAACAAACAAATGACAAAGTAATAGGGCTGAAATAAGCATTGAATTTGACTTATAGCGGGCCCAGGGAAGAAACATAATTGTTTTTGCCCGCTGATTTAAAGTATTCGCAATTTACGCACCCGCCAAGAGTTGTCCGCGTCAACGATGAAAAATGGAAAATATTTTTCCGGTACTTTATTGAGTTATAATTTCAAAATACATTTTTTCGAATAAAAATAATTCATGCATTTAAAGGTTAGCACGTTAACTTTTTGCTGATCGGCTATTTTGAACGAAAATTATATCATGTCACCAAAATCTGCATATTCCTGTCAGGCCTAAAAACTCCATAAACTAATGTAAGTGCAAACACGAGTATACTCGTGACCTGTCAGCAAAGTATTAAATTAGATAAGTGAGTCCCTTGTAAACAGAATCTTTTACTGATTGAACGACTGTACACGTTAATTCGTGCGTTAGAAATTTTTAACAGCGACAAATAAATCGATAATGCAACTTCGCGTGTGTGTGTATACTTATCTGCATATAAAAAATTACCTTTCTCCAATTGCAAATCCACCCTATATAATTTCATCACGCACTACGCAATCGACACGAAGAGACAAATGCCTGGGATACCGTTACGAATTCCAAGGGTTATATCCATTTGAGGTGTTGCCGAATCATTTTAACTGCTCGACTAGGAATCAATGGGTATGTTCGGCAGAAACACCGCTGAGGGCTCAAATACATTTGATTGATCATTTGATCGTTGATCTTGAACAGTTGTGAGATTTGACCAATCAAATGTATTAGCTTCCTCAGCGGTGTTTCTGCTTAACATACCCAATGACTAACGTAATAGTAACAAGCAGGCAGTAATGCAATTCCAAAAAATTGGCGCGTTTTCCGAACGACTGACATAACCAAGAAAAGTATGTTTTACGAGTGAACCAGAAAATCTGTGAGCTGCCAGTGTGCCAGAAAGCGTAGAAAATTTGTATAAAGAATTAGAGCCGAATGATTAAAAAATAGGTAAGACTCTGATATCTGTCAAATAAATAAATGCTAGCGTCATCCTATGATTCGACAATGCAAGTGTACTTATTCAAGTGGATACTGAACCCTAATGGGACTTGTAGATACGGCACAGCCATCCTTCCTGTCTGAATTAGCATTTCATTAGAGGGGATGATCAGTAGCTCTTTCGCGTCATTAACCCGTGATTGCGATGAGTTTCGAAGCGGTCCAGTCCTGTTATGTGAGAGAAAGAAGGAGAAAAATAGATATAAAGAACGAGAGAATACAGGATGGAGATATACGTAGAGAAACGTACACCGATTTGACTCTTTCATAAATCTCAATTTTAGCCCCAAGCACTCAGCAGTTCTGGGATCCTGTTTGCCATATACCTCCTATGTACAGTTGCAGGATTTATGTTCCTTGCAGGAGAAAGGGAGGGCGAAGTCATCCTCCAGGATTTAGTGGATCGAGAGGGAATCGTTTCTCCACTTAGGCGCTGAAGTATAATGACACGTACGGAACCATTCGTCTGTGAGGTTAGAAATCAGTTTTGACAATTGTCATGGAATACTATTGAAAATGAGTTTTTGCATAATTAGTAGATTTAAAGGTCAGATAAATTCTTTGATAATATTCGTAAACCATTGATATTGAGATAATAAGGAAGAACTGGATCCTTAGAGATTTTCTTGAATCTTTTATATCATACCGGGAGTGCGAGAGAGAGGAGGTTATGCGCGTGTTAAATATAAGAAAGATAAAAAGGGAAAAGAACAAAATTTCATATTCTACAGAAATAAGCAAAGTGAATTATGTGTGGTGATACACATACAGAGGACCAAATAAGGATCATCGGATACTAGAAAAACGACCAGTCAGTAAACTGCATTGATTTTACAATATAATTGACACAAACCAAAATCTGGCCAATAAATATGATACAGTTATTACAATTTGTACAATATAGACAACTATTTAAGATGTACTTATCTATATAGACATATGTACATACGTGGTGGGTAGAGATTGTATGAGCAAAACTGGCTTCCGCCACGTCCAAAATTTCTACCTGAATGTCACCCGCTACTCTCACCTGTTCTTTTTTTCAAAACCAAACCTACCCCCCACTACTGACCAATTACAAAAACGTCATAAATCCACTTTTTGTACACTGTTTACTTTCGGTTGATTCTTAGATAATTCTAAACTGATCGATACTCTAACACGCGTTTATACGCACAGAACAAAGACAGACCTACTCATCGTTATCAAAGTGACGGGTATGAGTATTCTTTTCGAAAAGTAATACGTTGCTGGTATGATTTTGAATAACTATGATATTTGAATTAATTAATAGGTAGACGTAGTAGGGTATTATTTTGCATTTGGAATTTTGAAAAAAATGTCAACACTTTTACCGCTTCTCATTGCCTTAATTCACTGAGAACAATAATCAGCACCGAAGGAGTTATGGATGAAGAGGGTCAGGCCTCGTGTATTCTGTGTCTGAAAGGAATTAACTATATAACATTTCAACCCCTTATAGAACTTCTATGCTGGTTCTAGTCCTGGTTCCAGCATATCTCCTGTACCCATCTGTGCCCACTCTGGCACATGTCCCCCATTGGGGATGCAGCCATAAGGAAAGGAAAGGAAGGAAGGAAAGATCTGTGCCCAGTAGCCGTTAGACACAAAGCTCCATGAGGTCCCCTAAGTTTTTCTTTTTGCTAATATCTCGTCGGTGCATTCAGATACCTGTAGATTAAAGGTCGACGATGTCGAAGGGAAAGTCGGTAATGAATTTGAATAAATGGAAAAAAGAGATAGGAGATATACAGTAGGACTTCGATTCGAATCTCAATGGATACGAAATATGCTTCGAATTATCTTACTTTCGGTCTATCGAGGTTTTTAACCCTTTGCACTCGACATTTTCCCATTTTCTATATACTTCGGTGACTGAAAGAGGACAGTCGAGTGCAAAGGGCTAAATTATAGTGGTGAAACATTAGAAAATCCATAGTCTTACGAAGGCTTTTGACTTATAAAAGTTCGAGTTATCGAAGTCTCGCTGTACGTGCTTTTTCTTCGCAAATCCCTTCTGATTCGCTTTTCTTTTTTTTTATTTCACTCCTCGTACCTGGTACACATTACAAACATTGATAAACTCTCACATAAATGCGAATAATATGGAATTACTTGTCATGTGTCAGAATTCGCTCATCAAACCTGAAAAATACTTGTGGCTGAGTGAAGAATCGTGGAAAAGAAAACGAAAAAAAAAAAAAGATATATACCAAATTAAATTGGACAAAAAGAAATAACTTATGGAAAACGGAACTTGCCTTTTTACAGTCTAAAATTCTCATGCGAATCTCCATCGTGTTTCACGCCGACAAGGACGCGTGGGATTCTCATTCTTTATTCTCGAGTAACCAGCGCGAATCGAAAACAGTAATATTGAGAATAAAGACATTCTTAATATTTATAGATCCCGCATTAACTTCTCTTTCAACGTACAGACCGTATTCACTTTAGTGCCATAATGCCTGTAACGCTATTGACTGTTAGGCAAAGTTACTATTTGTTCTTAGCGACTCCTTGAATTTTTTTTTTTTCTATAAATTAATACTATTTTTACTGTATACCTTATCTCATAAGAATTTGCATCATCCCTGTCCTCTCATGTGATAATGAATCGCTAATGGAAAGACGCAATTTACGCTAAGCGCCATTAAGGAAATAATTGATCAGGCAGAAGAAAAAAGAAGTATATGAAAAGAGACGTGCGCGACGCTTGTGTTGATTGATAGTAAAAAAATATATATGTATATATTTATATATATACTATATGCACAGTATGCCGTACGTGATAACACAAGTGAAGAAAATGATAATATGTATAACTGCTCAACGTCCTTGTTTTCGTCTTTAAGTCAATCTCAGGAGTAAATGCAAAGCAATTAATTATTTTGCAAAGAAGTACGAACAGCAGACGCAATTAAAAATACAAGAAGGACCGAAAGAAGATTCGCGATTTCACAAAGCGCCTTAGATGATCGCAGATTACGTGGGTCGAAATTGACAATTACATTATACGGTTTTTTTTTTCTTTTCACTTTTCCTTGTAATCAAATAAGAAAACAAAATACACACTTCAGACTCACCCACTAGTTTCACAAAGGCACCGTAGGCTCTCGTTATCAACGAGTCGCGCGGTAAATACGAAATAGGATTTGATTAAAAGAAAGAAGAATTGGAAGAAGAAGATAGTCGCATGTAAAAAAAAAGACCAAAAACAGTGTATAACATATAAGTAGACGCGAAAACAAAAGAGAGATGACCAATGTAAATCGATAATAAAGAGTTTGTAACAATATGTGCATGTGTCTTCTGAAATGTAACGTTAAACGGTTACTCCTCTTCTGCCTGATGATTTTTAAAAGAATTTCTTGGCTTGGGCCTCTCTGTTGTCTCTGTGAATGAAAATTAAACGATTATTATAAATAACATTACCGTATACACTCTAAATTCGGTTGTTATTGCAATAACGAGATAGTTTACTCACTTGTACATATTATACCCGAGTAAAATAATCAGTTGTATAACCAGGAAGACAAGGAACATCGTCGTTGTCAGACAATTTCCAGTTGGACAATCGACGGCACCACTGGACAGCTTTGCATTGGCTTGAGCCACGTCACGCTTTACCACATTCAATCCGTCGCGCATCTCAGATATCAGTGACTGATAATCGTATCCCATTGGCTGTACTTGAGCAGTAGGTGCTCGAGCTTGATTATTTATAATGTTATCAGCCTTAGAATTTACTTCGCTAAGGAATGATTTAATCTCCCTGGCTGTGTTGAGGATGATATTTTGATTGTTAAGGACTGCGTCGACTTCCTGTCTGCGGATGGTGTCTATGACTTGGATAGGTTGTCCACCTTGAACACCAGCACCCTGAATACCAGCACCTTGGATACCTGATGATATGACTTTACTTAGGATTTGATGGATCTTCTTTTCTCTTTATTCATTAGGAATTTTGAGAAACACTTACCGCCTACCTGGAGCTGAGACATGAGACTCAGCGTCCTCTCTTGGCGACCTACCACTTCGTCCAGTCTTCTATTAAGCTCGCGCAACACGTCGAACATTTGACTTTGTCCGGTGAAAATTTGCCTGAGTTCTCTTTGACTGTCGCTCTCGAACCATTCATTGTACTCTTCTTTTTGTTCTTGCTCCTCAGGATGTTCCCGACGATACTCCTCTTTCTGTTGATCCAACTTCTTCTGGTAGTCCTGATATTCTTGACTCAATTTTACTTCTTCCTCCGTGGACACCTTGCGACCGTCTCTGCTCATCTGACCAGGTGGGTAGAGAGAGGTTGTTAGGAAGTACAGAACATCGTGGTCGTCGGCTAGACCTCCTGTGGATTAAAAAGAAATGTCAGGGTTTTCTAATCACTGACGTTTCACATAAGTCGTCTTTACCTGTAGCTGCGGATACTCCAAAGTATCCAGATTTTGGTAGAGCTATGTTCTCTACTCGAATACATGGCTCGAAATCGTTTTCGTTATTGGTCATACCATTGTGGAATAAAACCTGAATTATAAAATTGAATCATATATATTCATTATTATTATTATTGTTATTATTATTAATAACTATAGCAGTATATACATAATTAAAAATGAGCACTGACTGTTAATGTATTCTGATAGTATTCTATCCTTGCACGTGTTGCAAATGGCTTGTTACGAAAATCCCGAAGACATCCGGCGAGTAGTTGTGTGGAGCCATCTCTGTTTTGTAGAGAGAAATTAAAGTTTATGCTTTTTCAATTCATCTCTTTTATAGAATAGAGTTCAGACTGCTTACTTGCTGTGATCAAAATTCTTGGTGCCATCATTGAGCATTGCCAAGATATAGGGATTATTATGTTGATTATCATTGTCGAAAGAATCAAAGAAAATTCCAAGACCATTCCATTGGTCCGAGCTACCAAAGACTGTACCATTGTAGGCACCTTTTTCTGTCGTATACCAAAATGCTAAACCATCTGCTCCTATTCTACCACGTCCAGTTACTCGGAAAACAAGATCAACCTCCCACCAATCAAAATTTGTTGGCTGCTTCGTCCAAATCGCTCCTGTTAGTGTAATATAATAACTATTGGTCAAGAAACATACTAACATTATCTTTGTAGATTGTATTGTATGATACAATGAAATGTATATGACTTATCAAATATTGATATTACATAATATAATTTCAACCTATGAATATCACATATTGATTTGAATTTAATATTCAAATAAAAGCAATAATCTTAACATTAATTTACCTTTTTGACTTCTAAGCGAAGGAGCTACTCTGACATTCTCAGAACTAGCAATTGCATCTGAAACATAGTAAATTTGTTTGTGAGACAACATGAAAAAAAATGATATGAATATTAAATATATAAAGTAGCAATTTAACCATGAGACAAAATCAAGGGAACTTTGTAAGTATTCTGTAGAAAGTATTCCACAGAAGGAATAAATAAAGAGCTAAGATTGGAAGAAACATTGATCAATAATTGCAAAATATAAAATACCGTAAGAAACTAAATTTTTCTACATTCAAAACTAGAACATCACTGCGACATAACAGAAGAGAATATCTGTCTATATCCACAACATAAAATTGATTCCAAATACCAACTACGCTTCACTTTACTTCAAATCAGATGATTCAAATTTTGATTGTCTTAATATTAACATTCCTCCAATACTCCTTACACACTGAGGGTATCAACGAGTTAGTGTTTGACCTGAAAACAATTTACAGTAATTCCATTGACTATCAATAGTCAAAAAATATTCCATTGCAACAGCCTTTTAAAATTTTGCAAACAGTAAAAACATTCCTATAGGAATACCATATGATCAAAAAGATAAAGTATACCACATCCCTAACTATTCAAGAGAACAAAAATTCCACAAAACTATAAAAAGCCGGCATAATATGTCAACATACGGAAGGAGTATGTTAAACGTAGCGTCTTGGTTATGTGAAGATTGTTTGTACTCACTTCCTCCGTATTCCCAGAAGGGAACAGTACCGTCCTTTTGCGCGAGATAAGGCGGCTTGAACGAATATTTATATTCGAACTTTCTATGTGGAGATTCCGCGTGGAAAGCCGGGATGACCGTAAAGGTGATTAAAATCGCGAGCCACCTCACCTCAGCAGCCATATTCATTTTGACTGGAACTGACTGGCTAACAGAAAACAGATAGCCCAAGAAACAGAGAGGTAAACTACGAAGAATTACAGCTGGTTTTAAATGATTGGCGCAGATTGGTGCGAGGAGCTACGTTCTCTTGGCCACGATTCGTCTTTCTTGTCTGACGTGTCAATACGGCGGCCATAGATACTGGACGTCATCGTGTTTCGAATATCTGCCATTAGAGTTTGCTTATGAGAAATTGGCGGGGAGAGATGTCCAGTGCCTTGCATCGAAATAAATTTGAAATAAGAAGGAATTACAGTTCTTGAATTATGTAATGAAACATTAGATAGTATAAGTTCAGAGGTTACAATTTATATATCTTATAATGTATATCTTCAGATAAGTCGATGCATTTAGAGATGGAAATTTAAGAGGCAACACACTTTGACTTATCGTGAGACCGGACGTTCTGAAAAGTCTTTTTAATGTTCTTCTTCCTTTGTTTATTTTACTTTCCAAATAAGGACAAGTATCAGTTTTCATTATTTTCTAATTTTGCGTAAATGACATGTTAATCTGACTCTGAAATTCTTATTTACCATGTGAGTGATATATCAATGAAAATAGTAAATACTTAATAGGATTTTTACACAGATTCTTTCCTAAAGCGAAGTTCAATACACAATTTGCAAGGTTAGCAATCATTTCGACATTACTTTCGCAGTAATGAACGTAAAACTGAAAGAGCAATTCGACCCGAAAGTTTTCAAATTTTCAAATTCATATTGAAATTTTCGTGTTATATATATATATATATTATATTGTTATATTATATTTTTTTTCATGTTTTATTGAGTGACACTAATAATCTGTTGATGGTATTCATTAGCATACCGAAAGTACGTAACTAGCTGCTGGACGTATACAAATGGCCCATAAAGACGCACTTTATATACACGTGTTACAAAAAATAAGTATTGACACCAGCCGATATGCAACCCGGTGTAATAAGGTGATTAGAACATTGCCTTTAGTCAGGCGCACATCAGTGCACATTGCCTATTCTCTTCTTCTATCGAAGAATACAACTTTTATGCAACGTCAATCGAATCAAAAATACAAATAAAAATGTATCCTATATTTTTTTACGACATTTTACATATAAGAATTTAAGCTATAATGGTATAGAATAATAAAATTGTATTAAAAGTTTGTACAAAAGGGATAGTTCATTATTTTTTAAATCGATAGTCACACCTGTTTCCGTGACGATAGCTTACAGGCTGTAGTAACTGGCTGAGTTCATCTGAAATTGATGAATCCTATGAACGCTATGTGTCAAATTAAGTAATCTGGTAGCAATAAACTTTATATCTTCTGGATAATATGTAAGTGATGCACTTAAGTATTTGTTGGGTTGAATAATATCTGTTTATTTATTGTATTAACAGTGTCAAGATGGACGTGTTGAACAAACTTAGGAATACTGTGAGCAACACCATAAGTAACACCGTAAACAGTACTGCTTATGGTCTCTCACAGCTCTCCAGTGTTCTCCCAGGAAATCCTGTGACCAGAGAATTCGAAGCAACAGCACACATTGCTAGTGCAGGACCTGGTTTGTTATGGAAGGTTTACAGTGGTTATAAAAAATCAACGAGACAAGAAGCTGCAATATTTGTTTTTGAGAAGAGACTCCTGGATCGCTGGTCTGGAAAGGCAGAAAGGGAAGCTGTTCTAGAGTCTCTCAAACGTGGTGTGACCCAGCTAACTAAACTACGACACCCTCAGATTTTAACTGTTCAACATCCATTGGAAGAATCCAGAGATAGTCTTGCATTCGCTACTGAGCCAGTTTTTGCAAGCTTGGCTAATGTACTGGGACGTTCTGAGAACGTTCCGCAGCCTCCTCCAGCAGCCCTGAGAGATTATAAGTTATTAGATGTAGAAATTCGTTATGGATTATTACAGTTGGGAGAGGGATTGGCATTTTTACATGGTGACGTTAAACTTCTGCACAGAAATGTGTGTCCAGAATCGATTGTCATTAATGGACATGGAGCGTGGAAAATTTTTGGCTTTGACTTTTGTGCTTTGAATCAAAGTCCTAACGACAAGCAGGTATGTGACATACAAATGAAAGTTATCAAAAAATTTCAAAAGGTCTCATTACATTCTTTATCCTAGCCATCCTGGTCGTACACTGATTATGATCCTACAATCCCAGCTATCGCACAACCACCGATAGACTTTCAAGCTCCAGAGTGTATTATAGCTGGTAGCAACGGGCCACCTAGTGATATATTCTCCCTGGGAATGTTAGTTTATACCCTACACTCCCCAGGGCACAAGGCACTTAATGAATCCCATGGAGATCCATCCAAATGTCGACGTTTCTTAGGAGATATCAAGACATCGCTACCTACTGCGAAGCTATCTCCTATTCCAGAACCCCTTAGAGACACTGTGAAACTGATGCTTACTAATAACCCAGAACTTAGACCAGATGCTCATCAATTTATAAAGGTACATAAGTTTTTATGAATCAAAATACTTTCTTGGCTATTCATAAATTTCTAATGCTTTTATTATTGTAAATATTAGATAGAGTATTTCACGGATATTGGCGTAAAAACGCTCAACTATCTGGACAAGCTTTTTCAATGGGACAACTTACAAAAGTCTCAGTTCTATAAGGGTCTACCAAAGGTTATTAAGCAGCTACCACATAGAGTAGCTCTGCACAGAGTACTACCAGCACTCTATAAGGAATTTGTGAATGCACCTATGGTTCCCTTTGTATTACCGAGTGTCCTCCAGGTCGCAGAAGCCGGAACCATCGAAGAATTTCGCGAACACATTTTGCCGAATTTAAAGCCCGTCCTGGCCCTGGGAGAGCCTCCACAGGTACCCCATTACATTTTCATACAATACGAACACATTAGCTATCTTATCTTAATATTTCAGATAAGTCTGGTCCTGATGCAAAGAGTAGACTTGCTCCTGAAACTTTGTCCTGCTGATGTAATTAAGAGTGACGTTGTCCCTATGCTTACCCGGGCCCTAGATTCCAATTGGGAACAGTTGCAGGAGCTGTGTTTAACAGCACTGCCTTCGATAGCAACACTCATTGAAGGACCCTCAATGAAAAATGCCATTTTGCCCAGAATTAAGAAACTGTGCGTAGGAGGAAAGGGAACTACAAGTAGTCTAGGAGTACGGGTCAATTGTCTTCTATGTCTTGCAAAGATGCTGGAGAACTTAGACCGATGGCTCGTCTTGGACCAGATACTACCATTCCTACAGGAGGTACCACACTCTGGAGAACCTGCTGTTCTTATGGCGATCATAGGTTTGAACAATTTTTAGATAGTCTCAGAAAGTAGATACGTATTAATTAAAAATATTTAATCATTCTCTTCTTTCCCAAGGAATCTATAAGCTAGTCCTGACTCATAGTAAACTAGGAATGAGCAAAGAAATTATGGCGACCCGAGTCTTGCCGTTCCTATTGCCATTGTGCGTGGAGCAGAGTCTCAGCCCCACACAATTCGAAACTCTCGCCACTTTGGTGGGAGATATGATAACAAAAGTTACATCTGAACATAGAGAAGCTTTAAAACAATTGGATGCAGTTCGCCGTGAGGCCCAGCAATTTGATCAAGCTCTTTCCCAGGCGGCAAATCCTGCTGTGGTTAATGAGCTCAATGATGCTTTCGCTGGAATAGAATTGGCACCACCACCTGCAAGTTCTTCGAAGCCTCTCAATGGTGGACGAAGTCTTACTCTCCAAGATAAACAAAGGTATCGAAACAAATTCTTTTGCAAAAGACTGCAAAAACACTACTTTTTTATGTATCTTACAGATTGGTTCAGCAACAGGAAGCTAGTCAAAGATTACAGTCTCAGGCGTCACTGACGCCCAACAAAGTTTCTCCAACAGCTAAGCCACAGCCAAAGGATCTGACCGATACACTTCTGCAGAATAATCTAAATCAACTGAATCTAAGTCCTAAAACCCCACCTCAACAGCCGAATTACTCAGTTCTGCAGAGTGCTAATTGGTCACAGAACACACCTACGCAGACTCAGTGGGGTGGTCTAGCTATAACAGCTGGCCCACAGTCTGCGCAGAGTCCTACAGGGGCCTGGAATGCAAATGGCATGAGCTCACCAGGTTGGTCAACAGGGGGCACACTTGGACCAAATCAAACAATATCGAATTGGAATCAAATTAGACCTCAAAACGTACCAAACCAAAGTTGGAACATGTCTAACAATTCCATGGGTTCGCAATGGAGATCAGATTCTAATACATTAGGAATGTCACAGCCGCTAATGGGACAGTCGAATAATACACAGCAAGTAAATCTATCGACACAGGATATTATGGATTTACTCAGCTAATAGCAATTAGTTTAATTCGTAAAATCATTTTTAACAGACATTGCTAGGTTTAAAACCTTGGAAGTATGCACTGTACGCCTTGGTAGATCTTAACAAATAAGTCGACCCGCGTACGCGAGACAGAATTTTCAATAACAATTAATAATGTAACATAAAATTAGATGACAGTTAAGTATCAAAAAATATAGAGGAGATCTTGAATCTTTTTTTATCTTAAATCCCCTTACATTTGAATGTTATTTAAAACGTTAAATATTTTAACTAAACTCGGATCGTTTTAAAAAAAAGTCTCTTACTTTATGTTAACTATTATTATATCGAGTCTATATTAATCGTACGTGATAATTTTTATTTAGCATGTAATTTACGTTTTATAGAATGCACTAGATTACTAATGGACTTTTCGTATAAGAATTGAACACGGCTGATAAGTCTTCATTTTCTTTTTAATTATCTACTAGGCAGCAGTTCTATGAATTTCATTCGTACCACAGATAATACGATATGTATATGTCATTTTACAGAATCGAGAATGAAATTATTGTATATAAAAACGAGAAAATGTTTTCTGCAACTTTGCATGTATAAAATATATAGCGATACCTGAAAACACTGAAAAAGTCTTACATGTTTAAAATTCCAATTTGCCTTACCAGTTACATGCAGGATAGAACGATAGGGCACTATTTACAGGAAAATTTCATTTCCATAAACCATATTAATACTACTAATTGTGCATGATTTTATTGGTATGCATCACCTTGTCACCTTGGCCATTTGGCTCGAAGTGCTCCCAGTGTTGGTGCAAAGATATAGTAAATTCCAGCACCGAACTGCACAAATGATGCTGCTTTCAACCAAAATATAAAATCTATAAGATAAAAGTTATATATTTAGTGTTCGCATTGCTTCTGTATTCAGAATCATGTGAATATTACCGTCGACAAAGGAGAAGAAGAGTAAGCTAAATCCAACAATAGTAGAGAGTGCAGTGTGAGCATGATTAGCAGTTTGAGCACCAAGAACATCCCTCAAAGCTGATTCCTGTGATACAGTTAGTCCACCTATACTAATGCCACCCAGGAAGGCACAAACTGTGAGCCAAGTATAGTTCATACTGTAGGCCAAGGCTAGAATAAAAGAAAAGATATATTAATTATGCGAAATACTTGTAATGATGTAACAAGAAAAATTATCTTCGTACCCACAAGAACAAAACCTCCTAGCCAGCAAGATAAACCAAAATACACACTTCTTTGGTGAGCTGTCTTTAAATTCCAATAGGAACCAATAGCAGGTATCAAGGTACCCACACCTAGTACAATAAGAAGTATTACTCCATCAGCTAGAGTAGCAGTATTGACACGAGCGATAGTCAAAGGTGGCAGGAGGAGCCAAATAGATAGTGGTCCAATTTTTAGCCCAATCCAGGCAAAAACAGCAAACCAAAATGTCACCAACTTCATTGTTCTGAATTCATCGCTCCACGTAGTACTAACACGAGCAATAGGAGTAACGAACAAACTAACATCATCCTCAGGATCTTCATAGGAAAAAGAGTTACTGCCTGCACCAAACAGTGGTGGAGGTCCTTCAGCAGTTTCCGGTTCCTGTTCCGTTCTCTGCCCTTGTTCTAATGCACTTGCATCGGTCCGCCCAGCTTCAGTTTCATGCTGAGTTCCTCTAGTAACATCTGGACTGGTGTCCTTGATCGTGAGTTCATTGTCTTCTTCGCCAAGTAAAAGAGTATAGGGTGTAGCATATTGAAGTGCTGGAGGAGCAAATGTCGCGGCACCTAGCGCCGTTGGTATAAAGATTATAGCCATAAGAAATAACCCAGTCTGTAAACCAGCCTTTGACAAAAGTAGAAAGGCGTATCCTGGTGCAAGGATCTGTCCTAGGGCAAAGGCTATGTTCTTCAAAGTCAACACCAGCCGAAGCCGTGTCCTGAAGTGACGACGTAACATGTTTTCACTTTGAATGATAATAAAACTAGCTCCTATACCCATGACAGCTCCTGCACTGAGACGTGCTAAATAAGCTCCTACACCACCAGTTGCCAGGTATCCTGAAGCCAAGACACCTATGGAGAGTAGGATTACTCCTATGAGTGCTACCAGCCGAGGCACTGTTGCTAGACTGACTATTGTCCTGCTCCAAGGATCTGTATGCAGTAAATATAATTAATAGTTATTCGATAACGAATTTAAAAAATATGAATAATCTTTATCCGATACAAGAAAATTTACCTGTCAAATTCCAAAATGTATAGAAAAGTATTGGTGTCAGAGTAATCTTTCCAGTGTAGAGATCAATATCAGATTCAATATCACTGACCAGGTACCCCATTACCACTCCGTACATAGACAAAATACTGGGTACAGTTATCTGAAAAGATAATCAATAAAATTTAATTAATCAAAACCATCCGATGAAAAACTTCTACAAATGCAAAAAGGCACATTAAGAACTAATTTAGTTTTTCAGGAGGTACTCTCTCATGATATCTCAGTACCTGACAGTACCTGGATGGTGACGACTCCTAGTAAAACGATCCAAGAGTATCCTCCATCCGGTATAGAAGGCCCTAATTCTGGTACTGAACTGACAACCTCATCCAAACGAAGACGTCTGGACCGTGCCATCTTTCTGGATGGTAACTTCCCAAACGGGAAGTGATGATTATTTAATTGATTAATTAATCCAATAAATTTTTTCACACCTCAGTCACGTTATTTGTCACTCTTTCAGAGAGAAAGATATTGTGACATCGTTTAGTACAATCTCACTTTCCTCATGCAATGGCTATCCTGATATCTAATCTCTCTTGGGAAGATATGGTTCTAATAGCACAAGATAAGCAGAAATAATATACAGTGCAAGGGCCGGTGAGTGTGATACTTGTCTGTATCTAGTATTATAATGTTTATAACAGTATTAACGGATATAAATGTAGTATTAAATTCCATATTGTATTTAAACAATTAATATACAATTAAGTTTCATTGGTCTTACTAAGGAGTATAAAATATTAAAATAGACTGTCGAAATGCAATGTCTTCATATTAATATTATTATGACGCTCTTATTTATAAGCCATTATTCTATAACAATTACCAATGCAGAACGTCCTGGCAGTGTACGGTGCGTGCACCAGGTGCACCCTTCACACAAAATCACACCCGAAACTACAGAATAAAAATGAGAAATAACTCATACAAAACGCGTAGTAAAAACACAATTTTTAAGATAGATATGAATTCAATTTTTCACGTATAAAAGTCACGGATTGCTATTTAAGTAGCATATATAAGTATACATAATTGGTATGTATAACACATATAATATAATAATAAATTCATACTTCATTAATTAGATATTATCTTGATAATGAAGCGTCTTGATCTGATCAGTTTATATTAAAATACTGATTAATTATTCAGTGTATAATAAGGACTATAAAATTTCTTTAAAGAAATTCATTTACCACTCTTTCAAACATCCATCTCGCGATTATCACCTGTAGATATGGATGTGTACCGGACGCGTTTGCTTACTGAATCTATCACAGGTTCTAGTCTTTTTCTTAGGTCGGCTCGTTGTACGTAAATTAAGGCTGATACTAAACCAATTAAAACTAGAGATAAAAATGTTAGAGCCACCGTAGTACCAAGATGGGCAGAGGCAGCAAGTTTCAATGAACAGTTCTTAAATTCTTCAAGTCTGTGTGGTTCTCCTTCTGAAATAAAATAATATGATAGAAGAATGAATGGCATGTTAAGGTAAAAATGAAGAGAAGGAGGAGGAGCAGCTTTTTAGTAACTCACTCTTGTCACAGCGTAGGACGTTCTTATTCCTGACAAAGACCTTGGTTTTCTCCATCCACTTGATAAATGGATTGAGCTTGCAGGAACAATTTAAAGGATTCCCGGATAAGTCAATAGTGACGTTCTGTCCATGTTTGGCAAATGTGTCCAGAGTGTGAAGATCGCGCTCCAAGACTCTGCTGAATTTATTGCGCTGAAGATCCAAAAAGCGCAGATGATGGAGACAGGAGAGATTGAAGTGAAGAGCAGTGAGAGCATTGTCTCCTAGGTGAAGATCTAATAAGTTTGGAAGATCGCAGAAGACATTTGGGTCAAGGAATTCGGATATATTATTCTGTTCCAGGTGAAGCTTTATCAACCGAGTCAGGTTACTGGAAGTACAAGGTTATATATAGATTAGTGACACTCGAAGAGAACTAAAAACGGTATACCAGATCTAATATTAATAGGACACATACCTATTAACAAATATACCATGTAAAGTCGAAGCCAGATCCTTTGGTTTGGCCTTTTCAAATGCACCAGTCAAATGTAGCTCAAGTAATGATCCAAAATTTGAAAATACTCTTGGATGATTTCGAGCTGAATCTAAACTCAGTCTATTAAAATCCAAAATGAGTCTCTGGACATACTGAACGTGATGGTATGTTTTGCCTTTTATTTCTCGTATACCATTATTTGACATATCTATTACACGAAGGTTCTCATATGTATTTGAAGTGCCAAAAATATTCCAGTTTAACTCCTCAAGATGATTTCCAGTAAAAATCAACACCTGAAATTCAAAACATAATAATTTAAAATATTCATACAGTAAGATAATAATTTCAAATAAACGTTTCCCTCTATTTAGATCATCAATGAAATCTTACCTCAGTATTATGGGGTAAATGTGTCAATGGTGAGGTGTCAGTAAATCCTGCATCTGTACAATTGACAACATACTGATGATGCGGCTCGTCATAGCAGATTGACTGACAGAGGCATTTATTCTGGAAAGCTGGACCGCAATTCAACCTGGCAGTTTCCTCAGTCTCCAGACTATGATAATTTTTATCAGGACATAAATCCTTAGGATTTTGAGCTCTTGACAGAATTGTTAATCCCAAGATGACACAGAGGAATCTCATCTTTATCCTGAGAGAATAGCAAAAGAAGAGAATGAAATAAGAAATTCATCATAAAACAACTGAATGTATTCCTGGTATGTATTCATATATTTAATCGAATTCAGTCTCTCTAGTAGAAGTTTCAAATTCAAATAATACGTTAAAAGGTCAATGTAATCTCTTTTCAGATCCAAAACAAAAAATTCATAAAAATATCCAACGAGCTTCACACGAAATTAGCGTCCAAAGCTATCTTTTAATTAAACCCATAAATTAACATCATAAATGTAAAGCGATTCAAAAGACCTTGAAATACTTTTTCACAACTTTTATCAAAGATACAAATTTGCAGCAGAATGTACGGGTCATAAAAATTTATATAAAATATTTGAAAAGATAAAAAATAAAATATGCAAAAATCATACATATATGTTCAAGATTGATTCTTATTAATATGATCGACCAGGATTCACTAACAAAGGATCATAAATCAACAATAAATTATTCATGTTTATAATAGACCACCCCGTGTATTATAAAATAGCGTCGACTCCAGGACGCTATTTAAATGTCCCTGGATTAACGTATGTATATGGGCGTCGGAATGACGCGTCTCATAGAACATCATGATTAAAAATAAAAATAGATAAAAGAAGAAGAGACATTAATAACAGATTCAGAGCACGAATCAAAAATTAGAAGGCCTCATTCGACTCGATCAATTCATAACATCGCATTAGGAAGCATCGCAACGCTCAATGTAAACGTTGTTTCTATATTAGGTAATGAAAAGAAAAAAACCTATTAACATCCCCAAAACGAATACTCTAGTACACAAAACCCCAATATTAAATTATACAATAGAATTCCGTAGAGCATCAGGATTGATGACAACAAAATTATTTCAAAACAAAACAAAATAAAATAAAATAAAGCAAACCGGTCCGTCAACAACTTTTTAACCACTTTTCTTTATTTCTATCTTTCTCTTTGAAGAACTGAAGCAGCCGGCAAGTTTGCGTACAATGAGTCACAAGATCAGTGCAAGAAGTTTCCATATAAGGAAAGAGACGCAGTACCGTTCCGACGCCTGGTTTCACTCCCGGAAGTTCTTTGACAATTTCCAAAATTTCAGCACCACCGAAATTACATATTACTACGATCAAGCGCCACAACAGAAGGAAGAGCAAGCAATATAACAAAGCATTGGCGTTCTGTCTGATCTTTCAAACCGTAGAATTATCCCCCAAAAAAGACACGGCCCTGAGCTAGAATATTTCTTGCTGTGTAAGACTTTCCTTTATCAGGACTATATCGTTACACCTACAGCATTGCATTACGTTGCTAACAGTAGTACGAGATAGCTTTCGTTGCACAGAAACAATACTCGTAAGGTAATCTTGTTAAATAAAGATAATTTTAAAAATATATATCTTCGACGTGCACAAGTCCCAAGCAATTTCTACCGACGTAAGACGTGGGTTTCAGGCATTATTAGGTGTATGATGACATCATCTGTGGGCTCGTAAAATATACAAACAAATCCCGTCGAATACATTAAAGTACATATACGAGATGGACTACAGGTAGAAATTGCTAAGCGTAACGCGCACGTGAATTGTAAAAATAGAATTAACGACATAGAGGCGAGCACTATTGCATTCACATGCAAAGTGCAATATGGAACTAATACGAAGCACAGTTATCGGCATTAGGTCATACTGAAATTAATACATGAGACTGACCATAAGCAAGTGGGATTATGCGTGACGGTTTATACATACATACTATAGCGTACATACGTATAGTGTAACAAAAAATATAATAAATTGAATTAACGAGCTACATTATAGTTAAGAAAAGTTTTCTACAAATTCTCACTCATGCATAAATGCATGACGAATGGATGCTGTTTGACAGTCGTTAGAGAGCCATTGTTATTATTACCATTAGATACAAATTAAACGGTGAAACAGGTGTTTCGTAAATATATACAAAAGACAGGAAGTCTGATGATAAAAGAAAAAATTCTTTACAATCGACTTCTTGTATTATCCATAAAAAATTATTCCTGTTATAGGCTATCATCCTAGAACCCAATGAGTACAGCTTAAAGTATCATTTGGAATTAATAAGAGTGATAATTACACAGTACAACAAAGATAGTTATTGGTTTAGTACGGAATGTAGAATTATACAGGTAATTTGCTAAGGTAATAACAGTAGCCCGATTACGTTACGTTATTATCATTAAAAACTTCTAGTTAACTACAGGAACCTTATCTCAGACAAAAAGTAGTATGTCAATAAGAGAAGAAGTAGAGCAAGTTAAAGAAAAAAAGAAAACAAATTCTGTCATTAAGATATCTCAAGGTGTACCTTTGAAATTGCAGAATTCAGTCCCACCACCAGGATACCAAAATGAATTTAGACACGAACAAGCTCAAAGTTTAAATTAATAAGTAAATTAGTCAATATATAATACTTACATTATTACCCAGTATAATCCAGGAAGGAAACTATCATGGAAGTGTCACTACCGTCTGCTGTACCTGATTGCTTCAGCACTTCCCGGTGCACGAGAAGCGATAACTACAGAGGTCCATCCTGAGGAAAGTCGTACGACACGTGAGGTTGTATGATAATTCGCATAATGTAGCCGGGAATTAAGACTGACAATTTCCACGTGTATCTGATAAAAATCAAGACGAGGAGGAAGACGTGAAGGGATATCAGGATGATGCGTAGTCGAGACGTAACGAGACACAGGAAACTCGTAGCATTCCAGAGGAACTTTCCGTACAGAATAGTCGCACAGAGAATATTATTGTATTGGGCGTCCGCGTTACTCGCCTTGCGCTGCTGGTTCTCGCGGTGTTGCTTCGGGCCCGAGAATGGCAGCCGCACCTGTGAGGCCCCTGGTAAGGCCCCCACCAGTAACACTCTACTCCATCTTTTTCTCCTTCCAAACGTGCCACTTATACGAAACCCTGAGTCCTACTCACAGTCTCCTCCCTGCACCTTCTTCCTTGTATTTATTGAACGACGCCATTCTTTTTGTCTTTGGTGCATTACCCTTCGCCGTACTTTTTACAACAGTCTTTACACGCCGCAAATTTTTTTGCATCTTTTCTTCTTTTTATTTTGCAAATTTTCCAGGTGAATAATCACTTTCGAATCACTGTACTTTTCTTGCTTTTTTTTTAATGTCTCTCAAATTTCTATCTCTCGAAATTGTATGCTGCCCAAATTCAGTACAAGTCTGCTTTTGGGATAAAAAGAAAGATATTCAGAAATTAAACATGAGAATAAAAAAAAGCTGGGCATTTTTTTTAAGTTTATCCACGATAGTGTCGCCATCTCTGAGCAGACGCACGAAAGCGAAGGGAAATTTCTTGGTTGACGGCACAACAAAAGGGTACTAAACGATTAGAATCTAATTAAAGTTGTATAATTATGAAATGCCACAGAATTCAGAACTGTGCAAAAGTAATTTAGTCAAACTAAAGTATAATCATTATCTTATATAAATGACAATCACGATGCACGTGAATGAAGAGGTTTATTTCGGATTTCTGTGTGCAGCCTCTGACAATACAATATACAAACATAAATGCATATATTTATATTTCACTTCCGAATTATGAAAATAGAATTTCGTTCAAAAGTTACCCTCATTGTCATTTATCGTTAGCCCTCTTTTTTCCTCCCTCTCTCTCTCTCTCTCTCTCTCTCTCTCACTCTGTCTCTCTCTCTCTCTTTCTCTCTCTCTCTCAATCACTCTCTCATTGTTTAATATCTGTTCCTCATTACGAGGCGTGCCTCGTGAAGTTCGACGAAAACGAAGACAAAAATAAAGTAAACATGATAAGAGCGAACATTCGCAATGTGCCAAAAAGATGAAGAGAAACGCGATGAACTTTCAGAATAAAAAAAGTAAAAACTCTGTACAATACCTCAAATGGTATTAATATCATCGGCCATAGGGTAAACCAGCTTAAAATTAGTACGCGAGTGTGTGTATGTGTGTGTATATATATATATATATAGATTATATTATATTAAAGATCTTCACAATTAACCTAAAGGACATATACATATGCAAATACATATATGTACGAACTAAAAGTGACTTAGTGCATTTTTTTCCACAATTGCATCTCTCTCTCTCTCTCTCTCTCTCTCTTTCTCTCTCTCACACACAGACATTCTCTTACATTTCTCATATATATCAATATCAATATATAATAATTACAATCGTATTAAGAATGCCTCGGACACAGAATACGTCCGATTGGACAGAGCATAAGGTACACAAAGAGATTCGCATGAATCGCCAAAAGTATCGCATCGGAACGAGAAAGAAAATAAAAAAAAATATCTAGTGAAAAATACACATATATGTATATCAATATCAAAATGATTAAGAGGAGTACGGACATGGCGGAAGACTCCCTAAAAGCGCGACTCGCTAATAAAATATTTTGTATAATCTAACCCGTCATTGATTTTGAAATTTTTCATCTGGAAGGACAACATCTTAAGATTTCGTGTTTTCATTAAAAAAAATAAAAACAAAAAGGAAATATAATCTAGGAAAAAGAAAGGCAGAATTTCCACGTCCACAGTGTTTCGCAGAGCTTGGCTGACTCTCTGAATATGTTTTAATTAGTCTTCGCGAATCTCGCGCGATCCATAGAGAATTTATTTTTGTATAACAACGCTTTAAGTTCCCGTATACATTGGCTTAAGATTCCTGAAGGATCAAACACGGGAAGTCACGTACGCGTACTTTTTTAATAATAATGAGGGATTTATGCTTTTCAGTGAAAGATGGAAGCAGTGCCTTTTTTCTATTTGTCTTTAGTACATGACAAAATCTAATTTCCTTTGGACAGATTAACCATAGACTTATGCATTTCGTATGTGTGTGTAATTTCTTTATCAGACGTACGACTCACGCGAGAATTAGAATCTATGCCTAACTAGAATATTCGTTATTCAAATCCTGCCAAGCGGTCGTGTCCCAGCAATCAAAGCCTTATTGTCCACATTAGAGCAGAATAAATATTTTTTATTGACGGACTGATATACTTTCTTCTTTTTTTTTTAAATATTTGGTCAAGATACTTTGGCCCGAAAATAATAGCGTGAAAAGACGTATCTGCTCTTTTGCCTGCTTTCTCATTTGAGAAGACAATTTTAAATTTTATACTCGACGGCGTCCCGGGATGCGCAATGTCCAAATGAGTCTTATGGTTCATTTACTCTCTTATGTCTTCTTATTTATAGTTCGAAATTTAATTGAAACGAGCCAGGAAAACGTAAGGATAGCAATTCTGATTACGTTCTCGGTTGGATAGTCGCAATCGTTCAGTGCGATAAGACTTATTGTATTCATATGAATCCAGGGCTTTTTGCCGTCTCTATTCATTCGACTTTTTCCACTGCGTCATGGATTCTATTGACTTTTTTGGTTTTCAAGTCGAGCAATTATCGATCACTCCTGCAGGAGAATATTGAATTATTTTAATTCCTTAGTCGGTAAAGAAGAGATCTCATGTAAGACTCGTTCTTTCTATCTCAATAATCCCATTCGGCACTTGGCACAAACTGAAGCTACGAATCGACTATAGACGCTACAAGTTTAACACGATCATTTTTTTTTGGACGACACCATTTGGCACCGAATAAAATCATTGAGATCTTAAGCCTTGTACCGATCGGGAGAACCGATCGCGCAACAGAGTACAAGGGAGAATATCAGACACAAAAACTCCAGTATTCCAATTCCTATGGTAACTCCAAGTATGATGCATCCTTGACTCTTCAAGACTTCTACCAGCTTGTCGATACAGCCCTAAAAGAAGAAAATTGTTCGAACTGACAATTCTGATGGAAAAAAAGTAAATAAAAAAAAAGGCAGAGTCCTTAATCAAACCACCTACATGTCAAACATAATGAGAAGGAGCTCAGAACTACTTTCTTCGAAGGACAGAGAATTAAATACCCAAATGCCCAAGATAAAAATTCTTATCTTACCTCATTGTAGATTCCAGGATTTGGTACGTCAGCCACGTTTATTTTAAGGATCGCGTCACAAGCAGTATCATCTTCTAACTTGCAGCAGGACCTGGGTATGGGAAACTGGGTTGCTACAGCCGACACGGTCAACTTAATAGGACTTGTAGGATCTTTTTCGGCGAATGAGCTTCCGACCCAATCAGATGGTCCTTTGGCACCGCAGCAATGAAGACCAGATTGAAAAGCGTCAACAGTTTTGGTACGAGATTCGATAATGCCATATTCTTTCTGAAATACAAATTACATATGTTACAGATCTAGTGTTTATGATCTCATATAATTGCGTAATTTCGTTGAAGACTGACGATGACCCACTTTAATTGTATTCATTACGGAATTCGTGACAAGTGTCTCGAGACGGTCGCTAGTGTTGTAGAGCCAGGCTGCAGCGGCAATCTGGGCGACGACGACCACCAGGAGGCAACTGAAGAAACCAACCAGCATACACTGTGACTCTCGGAAGGCGCCGCAGCAGCCAAGGAAGGCGACGATGAGCATTAGAGCTCCGCCAGCAAGTAGGATATATAATCCAGCATTATAATTGTCTTGTTCCTGGGTGACGGACACCAAAAAAGTAGAATCCGTCAGCATCCATATGGCCAGGACTACCGTAGTAAGACCGAGGGCCTGAAACAAAAAAGGACAAATGTTAATAACATCTCTTTTTGCTATTTTAAATTGGATGATGATGCGAGTCACTTTATGAATAAGACCTCGTTTTCATTTGAGAACAACGTTCAATAAGCGACCGACTATTAACCATTACAGAACAATGTATCAAGATTAATGAGTCCAGTGACTCCTTGTACTTAGAAATCCTTCATGAAGTCATATTCTAGATACAATAATAGGCTATATTGGATATCTGATATCGGTGACACAGTTTCCACCAGCGTTCTGAAGATTTGGCATACAATGAATAATAGACCTGACCCAAAGCGCTCCATATCAGATTCCAATAGTAACCTAAAAAACCCATTGTCAATTAGATTCCCATTAGCTGTATTATGACAATTCATAACTGATGCAACGTTTTATAATAGTCATCGACAATAATTATCCATACACTAAAGACTGACCAAATTAAGAATATTAGTAGTATAATAATAGTATTTCTTTGAGACATATTAATGTACACTAATGGTTCTATGCCCAGCGTGTATAATGCGACCGGTAGTGATAGACACTGGACTCTACAGGAACACACGAGTAGTAAATAAAAAGAAAAAGCTACAAGACGCTACAATAGCATAGCCTCTTAGAAAATGACGTAATGCCATATACTTCTTCAAGGCTCTGGGCCTTATTAAGGTACACGTTCTCTGCCCACTCCTCTCTAGTTTCATTAGCAGTACTATATCCTATGCTCTACCTATAGGTACATACAAACAACAGAAGCCACCATTCTCTATCTTCTTATTTTTCACCACTCTGGCCTCATCCAGATTTCCTGTGCTTTCCAGTTTCCGTTATGCCACTTATCGGCCAACGCCCGACCTCCTAGTATAGTATAGGACTACTATAGGCATATTGTCTATTATAGCAGGGCAATAATACTCCACTGTATATATCCAACAGTACCTTCAATATTCAATCAATAATTATCTCTTCGCAGAATTATTCCAGGCACAGAGTACTGTCCTGTGATTGGTAGAGCATAGACCCAGACTGTTAGAGTAGCAAATCCTTTACACCCTTGACACATCCACAAAAAGATCCTTTGAACCCGGACAGATTATTTCAGGCGCATTTTCCAGCTTATAGATTTGGAAAATGTTGGAGTGCGATTAAATCTCCACCAAGGGGTTGATCTACAGATTTTTAAAATTATCTCAAGTTTCATCTGGCAGACGATCAATGGATAAATTAAGAACGAGTTATTCTCTCTAATTTGTCGGAAGTTTATTTTCCTTAATTAATTATTTATCATCCACGTGTCCCTCCTACTGCGCCTCTTGACGTGGTTCTTCTATTAGTTTCAAAAGTGACAAGGCGTTCGTCTTGCGTTTTTTCTTTCTTTTTAATTCAAAAACGGAGTTGAACGAACTCACAGCTCTCAGAAGAAAATATTTTCCCAGGGAGTTAATCTCGCTTTTTCGTTTGTGGATGATATTGCTTTTCCTGTCTGAAACGTGAGAATTAAAATTGCTAGGAACGATGGAATGAAGTCAAGAAGGAAAAGTCTCATGGCTGCTTGTAAAATCTAAATCTCTTTATCTCTTGTTCACTTATATTTCTATCACTAGCTTATATTTTCTTATAAACTCGATCCTGATGGCAGTTGTGACTGTTTAAGATTGTTAGTATGTAGCAATCAGATGACAATTGTTAATTAAAATTGAGAATCATTAACTATTCTATATACTACTTTTCCATTTGATATCCATTTTCTAAGTTTCGAATCTTACAATTCTTTCCATACGGAACTAAAGGACGAGGATTTTAATCTTAATACCCATAGAGTCTTCAAATAGTTTATCGTCTAGCGATATGGGACCCCATGATGATAACAAAATCATTACACTTAAATCGAACGGAGAGTGCCTAAAAGGACTACTACCCAAAGACTATCTAAAAACCCAAGGTTAATATTGGGTTTTACGGGTTTAAAAAATTCCCGAAGGGAATTCTAGGTAGTCTCTTATTTCTTCGTTAAGAAGGTATAAAATGAGAAAGAGACGAAAATGGCAATGAGGTCGACCTTCCAAAAAAAAAAAAGATGCCCGAGGATAACCCGCAGGCTCTTGACAAGAAACAACGTAACGGGATGGAACGCCCTCAGGACTCTCAGTGACTTTCTGGAAATTGTGAAATTTCTTTTCTTCCTCGCCTCCACATTCTCCCTTTCCACAATGTCTCACGACCTTTCTGAAAATGCAACGACATCAAGGAGTGAAAAAAACCATAGGATAACTGATCGAACATACCTCTAAATCGCGTGAGAAATATTGCATTTCGAGAAAACGCGTGAGAGCGTCAGTTTACGTTAACAAAAAAAAAATGGTAAAATTTTTCCATCATAAAAATGGACACGCAATGCCGTGTGAATGAGAACCCTCGATTGCACATGAACAATAGGGGATGAAGAATTGTCCACGAATCGCACGTTCGATTATAAAACGAAGCAGGTGTTCGTCATGACTCATTCTCATTTCTCATTTCCTCATTTTATGGGGAGCACATAGAAAGAAAACAAAACAAAATTAAACTACAGCACGCAACCCCATAAGGTGTCGTCTACACGTCACAAGCTTTAGGTACTTTCTTTTTCACTGACTCTCAGTGTTACTGTGTACATAGGGGAACGTGTTGCCTGGTACATTTCAACTGAATAACCCTGTACATAGGAGTACGAGTGGTGAACACGTAAAATATTGATTACGTGACAAGGAACGATAACGATACTTATTTTTCATTTTGAATTGATCGTAAACCGAAGGGGTTGTTTCATGCACAGTGTTGCTTGGTTACCCTTGTACCAGGGTGACAGTTCCTCGTTAGCTTGACATCAAACAAAGTCTTACGCATCGACTATATTTCCTGGAACATCAGAATATAATTATTAATTACAAAGAAAAAATTTTATTGTCTGGTTTCGACAGTGTCTACTTTCTTTTACCTCACGTGCAAAGCAGACAACTTTTTACTCCTCAGTCTCACCAAATTAGATTTCCTAAATTTTTCAATGGCGTTTTCGAGTATCTCCAAGTAGAAAGGCCTGGTGGAACACTTGATAACAGGAGTAAAGCAGACGTCGATGCTGCTTCAGGATAAGCATTGAGTAGCCTTAGAGAGCATTGGAAAAGCGTTCTGGCGAAGCTTGGCAAGCATGAAACGCACCCTTGGCGACTGAAAGACGTCTGTCGCCTATTATTTTTTTCCCTCCCTCGTTCCTCTAGCTCAAACATAAAGCAGACAGACCCAAAGTGGATTCGCCCAAAGAATCAGGATGAATAAATACCAGAAGGCTCGAGGAGAAAAAAAAGACATACATATATATAACCCACAAGAAACGAAGGGAGCCAAGAAGATGAGTCACTCTGTATGAAGTATACGTGCTACCATGCCTACGACGATCTTAACGAACGTGCCTTAAGTACAGGAAATGGAGTTTAGGAAAACGCCGGAAGAATTGTAATGCGCGTACGCCTAGTTGTAATTCCAGTCTAAGATTGAGTGCCGGCCTAACAAACATCATTATCACGTATAATAGCATCAGTGCCAACAGTGCATAGCGGTATCACCGACATACGAGAAACATTCATAATTAGGAAGTAAACAAGCGAAGAGAAGAAGAAATACCAGATAATAATAACTAGGCCAGAACCTCTCTTGGAAATGCGTAGACCTTGTAGCTTTTACTTTGGCAGCGACGGGAGAGGCCAAGAGTGAAAAAAAAATTCACGTAAATAAATATAACGAAGAATGTCAACCTATGCGATAAGAAAGGGTGTGACGTTGAAACTGTCAGCAAGAAACTCGGTCGTAGCGTAGGTCGCTGTACCCGTAGGTAGAAGCCGCGATGAAGGATAGTCAGCCGCCAGTCCGTAGAGAGGGACTTGCTCAGTTATATTTAAGCACAGAAGAGCAGCATACTCGGTTCAGCCTGCACTGTAGTTCCATACCGGTAGGAAGTATCTGTACAGTACTCAGCTGCCAGTCTGGATGGATTATAACACTGTCCTACTGGTGGAGGCATCTTAGAAAAAGTCTCTTGGCTAAAATAAGAAAAAGATATTCTGATATAGCACAAGCACTTGTATATGTATATTGCAGCACTGTGCTCAACCTCAAAGCACAGCTTCAACTGGCTACAGAGAACTGTATAAATTAGATTCTAAAAAAATTGAATAAAACCAGTACAAGATAATGTATCAGTACTGGTTGGGCTTACATGACACTTTCCCAAAGGACTATAGCTAGACCATGTACATATATGTATCATGGCTTTATCCTCGTGTGAAGCCTGGCTCACTTTAACCACGTCCTTATTAGTAGCTTCGTTTAGATGACAGTCAATCTTGCGCGCCTTAACTCTTACGCCCACGCTCGGACAGATTGCGAATCCTCATTGGTTCTGACATCCATAGCCAAAGAAAGGAAGTTGACATGGGGTCTACCTGCTTTTTCGGCATGTCGTCTACGGTATAGTTAACAAAAAAATCTAAGCATTGGAGTTCTAAAACTATGTTAAGCATAGTCTTCGCCAAGCCTATCAGAAGTGTCTAGCAATGGAAGAAATTGAAAATTCATATTTAATGTATATTTGGAGTAAAGCGGCGTTCATACTGAATTTTTCAAATTCTTCCGACGCTAAGCACGCTGAGCTACGACGGAAATGGCGGGGCTAGATTAAGATGGCTTTTGGAACTCCAATGCTAGATGTCCCGAGGTTTAGTTTCTTAACCTAGAATTGCCAAAATGTGATAGTCTAAATATAGGCTATTGTATCCGCGCGGGATTAGGGAGATTGGTGAGGTGTGAGATAAGCAACTGTTTCTCATGTGCGGCTCAGGAGTGACTCCCATATTCATGGTTTCTTCCATAGCGTTATTGCAGAGGAGCGCTGGTGGCGCAGTCGTATGCATATGCGTATGACTGGCTTAGTGCACTTATATACTGCATAGGCTATTTCTGGTATAAGGAAAATTGTAAACTACCTTGTGGATATAGAGCACATATATACAATAACGTTACCAAAAGTGACAACAAAGCTGAGTACTGGACACTGTTAAATATTCAAAATGGAAATTCCTATGAGAATTCGTAGAGTCCTTTGGGTCATGCCGAGTGCCTTTGTGCCCTTTTTCTCAATTCCTATGTAGCCCCACGTGTGGGTTGTTATGGGAGCGAAATTTCCAAGAAATTTTGGTTATGGGACGTCAGAGGCTTAACGAGTTTCTTCATCCCACATTGGAATGTGCGACTTCGGTCATGGTTTTCTGGCACTGTGTATCGTTTAACATGAAAAAAGAATTGATCGGTCAATACTGTAAGGTTAGTCATGAATTTAGTATTGCTGTTACAGTGTCTATCCTCTTTTGTGAAAACTCAATTTGCGTTTGTCATTCGCTTCCGGTTCCTCATGTTAATTAATGGGGAGTGTCCTCCCAGTTTCATAATCGTGGCGCAGTAAAGTTTGATTCCAACTGACCCACATAAGAGAAGATCATCAGGTCTGACCCACATTGTGCGCATATTGGACGTGTCCCAGAATAGGTGGACGAGGACTGGCAAATTGCATGGGATTTTAACAGTATGGGGAACTCACCACCCACCACCACCACCACCACTACCGCCACCGCCGCCGCCGCCGCTGCCTTCACCTACCATCCTGAAAGCCAAAGGGAAATAAGAGGGTTGGAAATGGCAGGGGTCTTCTCCCTTGCGCCCAGATGCAATCGATACAGCTGCGCCTAGGACGCCCAGAATTACGCTAGCAGCTCTGCCACTGACGTAATCCACAACTAGAACACCCTGGGACTTTAGGTCTGCCTTTACGGGATCCCATGAACATCCCTGGAATTTGAACTAACGAAAAATTAAATCTAGCTCACGATCAGTCATTGCTGGATTATATACTAATCTAATATAATACATACCGGGTGAAACATACGACATGGAAAATAATTCTTGTTCACACCCAAAGCCTCGTTTAAAACCACAGTTGCATTCTCCTTTAATTTTTATCGAAAAATTTGAGCATCTTTTAAAATCTCAGAGTCAAATATTTCTTTGATATTCTTGGAAGTTACGGAACTCGCAGATATTTCGGGGCATTGCGAAATCCAACCACTTTTTCGTATTTTTTTTTCTCGACAATCGCTGCACCCTGTGTGATATTATCAGGTTCCCCTTTCGCATTATGCTTGCAGATAGGGACCGTTACGTAGTTAGCATTCTTTATCAAATGCTGAATGTGCCGTAAGGAAATAAATGTGCCCTGCTTTTCCACGTATCCTAGTAAGCGTCCGTAATACTCATCTCTATGCAAATACCGACTACGTCACGTGTGTGACGTTAATCCCTAAATTATTCCAGAGAAGAGAGAAAGAGAGAGAAGGAGAATGCGAAAAAGAGAAATCAACATATCCCATATGTCTTGATGACTAAAGACGATTGAGTCAACGAATAAGACGTATGGTTCGTCATCCGTTCAATACTAAAAGTAGTTATACGTTGTGTTCAACAAAGATGCAACAGGTGTATCGTAGTGCACGATATCTCAAGCTACTCGACGCGGCAAAGTGCCAACGGCACAAAACAATCAGCAAAGTCTCGTGTGACAATGAAATTAATAATCAATAGTTCTTTGATAGATCCAAAACGATCCAATTTCAAATATCCATCCTGGATCTCATATATGTATGCATTACCAAGAATATCAAAGGCGCTGAAAAAAATATTGTTATTCGCATTAACGATAAAATGATTCCACTTCTTATATAAACATCATTTTTCGCCCGAAACACGCGATTGACTCACGTAAATATTAGAAGGCCCACAAAAATTTCATGACGCAAGCATCGAAGATATATTTTTGCGAAATCGCCAAGTATCGCTGTATACTGTAACAGTGAAAAAATGCAATTCAAATGTCCAACCGTCAGACTTTAGTTCCTACGAGAACGCTACAAAATGAAAAGATGGCACTAACGTCGCCCCTGGAGAAAGAAACATGACTATAAAAGAATATGAATCATTTATTTCCAAACGTCCGCACTGAGTAAACGATTCAAAATATTGATTACGTCAAAGTACACCGAGTACTTTTTTAAGGTAGATGCATAAACGGATCTTGATTGATTGAAAAGGGATATAATTGAGATAAAGGTAAGTAAAAACTCAGGAAAAGTCTGAGACTATATTTTTTGCAGTAAATTCTCTCTTCTCCCTAGCCAATGGCACACACGTGTGCTGTTTGTAAGTAAAGCAGGCAAGGCCTTGGCAGGGTTGTAAGAGGAGTGAGGAGAATAAAGAGGGACTTAAGCCTCAAAGCCCAGTACGTTCCACACAAAGGGAACGAGAGATGGCAAAAGGTCACGACAGTCAACTCCGCCACTCGCAAAAGGGCATGTGTACATTCGTACATATAGTTACGTAGGCTAGTAGGAGGACCGAAACAGCATTCGAGATTCTCTGCCTTTTATGTACCAAGAGGATACATTGCATAGAGGGATTTCCATTTGCAATGTATATACTGCATGTAGAGAATATACGTGTACTGCATGTGTGAACGAAGCGATGCAAATAACTCGTCGGAAACTTTATCGTCTACTGGGTGTCTTAATAAATTATAAAATCACAACAAGTAGACGACATATTGTGAAGACAGCATATCGTGGCACAGCGAGTAAAGTTCATTGTATTAATATATTTTATGTCAAATCATTGATGTAGTTAAATTAATTTTTTTAGTTATCCTGTATTAGAGTCTACATGTAATGCTTGTATTGAGTGCGTGTTAAATTACTGTACAGTACAATATGTACAAATTACTTCTGTTGCTCTGAACTGCAATGCAATATCCAGGTAGATGTGAATATGAAAAATAGAAATAGTAATAACAAAACGAGGAATCAAGAGAATCAACGGACTCGCTGTGCCAGGGTGAAGAATTCTATAGATAGGTGGACGTAAATAGACTCACCCAGAATATGAGGTTCACGAACACGAGTATGTACTTGATGAGGCCGTAACACCCGGAGAGTCCCATCCTGATTTATCAGATGTACTTTGTTGATGCTCGTACACTCCTGGAGTAACTCCTGCTGTTACACTGGGTTCAATCGACCAGGAAGCACAGACTTTACGCGTTGCGATGCAACTGATTTGGATGTTAATTAATGTTTATCTCGCACACTTTTTTCTAAGAAAAATTGAGAAAAACAATCCTCACCACACGAAGGTTCGCGAACAACTGAATACTCGCTTAGATCGGAGGGCTTGTCGCTTCCGAATGGTGGGAGATTGCCGCCACTGTCAAGCATGGGATCTTTCTACCAATGGGAGAGGAGCGTCGCGACGCCTGGATCTAGTCACGGCTACTGCTACTAGGCACCCTGGGCAAATAATGTTGGAACTGTTATATTGTTATTCGTTGTACTGGCTTTTGTATTTCATTAAATAATTATGAAAGATTCTTTACCAGTTCTCCATTTTAATTTAAGTTTAGATGGAAACATCTGTTATGTTTATTAAGTTATGTTATATTAACACGTTGTATTATATTAGCTTCAGGTCACACAGCATCTGGCGTAGAGTGACTCATAGACTGAAATAAATAAAATATTGTAAGTGCCTGAATTTTGATAACCCTTTATACACGCTTGTATAAGATACTCGAATTGCAGGGGTAGGTACTGTTTACTTAAGTATGGCGTAACTGTTATGTAAAATATTGAGATAATAAACTTTTTAAAGGGAACTTAATCTCTTGCTTTTTTTTACTTAACAATCCTTAACTCCAGCAATAATTTAACATCGTCAGTGAAGGTAAATATTTAAAGAAAGAAATAGCACCTTTCTAATTCATATTATTTGATCTCTAGAAATTTATATAGTGGATTATTTCAAGTAGATTGAGTGGCACACATATAATTTGACAGGTCGATGCGAATATTTTTTTAAATATTTCGCGCATGTCGATTAACCATAAACCTTTGAAATCTATGAAAACAATATTTTCGTTTCTCCACGGCCGATAACGTTAGCTGACTTGAGGTAGTGCCCATCCTTCAAGATATCATACGACATATTTTAATCTGTGTCAACAATAAGATGGTTCTCAAATTTTCTCAGTAAATGACAATTGACAAATTATCGAAATCATTCTCATAATATTCAAAAAGTACATTTTTCAGTATACCCGCGGTATCCTACGGCGTCGATCGTAACTGTAATCATTTTTACGTATCAGGTCCGCCATTATAGGTAATCAACGCCATTTAAATCCTAGATATAAGAACGAATCTAAATAGATATAAACGATCTTTTGCCGATCTCGTTTATTGTATCTTAATATAATAACGACGAAAAAATCTGAGAACCCCTGTTTGATCTCCCCACTGTATTTTTAGTTCCCATTACATCTAGCAGGGGGCGTATTTATTCCTGGCGTCCCGAATCCCGCGTGAACCGAACGAATTGAACTGAACGCCGGCTGCGCCCACAACAAGAGAAAATGGCGAGCGAGAAAGGAATTTAAGATCGCCTAAGGATTTCACATCAGGTAATTGTTAACTTGTAAAATTACAATGATAAAAAATGATTCTAGCATAGTATCTGTTTGTTAATTGTAACGTCTCCTTGTGTCATGTCACGATAAATCCTTACAGGATCGTTCCTCGTACTCAACGTCAACATTTCATACAATTTGAGCGTGTCTTCCGAAGACTTCGCGCTTCTCTTTAAGCTACCTCTTCTTTTTAACCCTTTATCGGTACTGTGAGGTCGCCACCGGGCTTGTCACTCGCAACTTTATCCACCCTGAGGTCTTAGGAGGTCATTGATACTCGTCACGACCTGCCCTGAGAATGTTTTGTTAGGATTCTTAATGATTGTTCTTCGCCCCTTTATGAATTCATTTTGATGTAATCTTCTTTATCTATGATGTTCTTTCTTTTGTGTAGTTTTGTCCTGGTTTCACCTGGTGCTTGAGGCAATGGTATCAGATATAAGGAAGCATTAATAGATATTCGTGAGACCCTGGCTATTATAGGATTGGTCATACTGGTTTTAACATTTTTTAAGTTTTTTTTATTTGACGCGTGTGACATGTCATTTTATGGTTCCATTGACCTTTTTCTTTTTATTACATTCTTCGTTAAGATATATTACTTTGTTTTTATGTAATAGAGTTTGATTAGGGAGCTTTGTTATGTAACAGAGATTTATTGGTGTATTTGTTTGTCATTTAACGTTTAATTAATGACAGTTGATTGGCAATACTTTTCTGTTTTTAATAGAAACCATTCTTGTCTTGTCTTATCCTTGTGAATTAAAGTGTTCGTAAGGATGTTATCTACTACTTGGTATGCGCAAGGAGATTCTATTTCATATAACTGAGCATAACGTGTCTGTATCCATTTATGTATGTCTTGTGCTAGAATGTAATATCAGCCATGTATTAAAATGCTTCTAAAAACCTGAATGATTTCCTTATAGGTAAATATAGTATGTGATACTGTAGAAATAGTTGGATAACATTAAACAGTTAATGAAACACAATATTATGCAAAAGTAACATTGTGGTAGAGTTCAATTAACCACTGGAAATGACAATGAAATCAGTGCGATGAAACTGTCTGCTGATTAGAAGAAAGTATAGAATTGCTTCTTAATACGTTTTATTAATTTTTCATCATAGCATTAATCAGCAGGGAAGCAACATTATTCAGCTGGCATTGACTATAAATAATTAACAAGAAATGTGAATGGCTTGACTTTATATATACAGAATTAGATTAAATTACAAGACAAGCCAGAAAACCAATTACAATTATCAATGACCCAGCGACACTGATTATTAATCTAACATAACTCCGAGAATATTTTAGTATTTAATGATAAGATTTCCGACTATTCGAATGTCTGTACTGTGACGAAGGACCTGCCTTGTATCAGTCAAACCGTCACCACATCTCTGTCGAAATTATATTGTTAGGCAATTAAGTAGTTAGGTAATGAAACGTGGTAAATGTGCTTAATGACTTGAGTAAATTTACATTGAATAATATATTACCAACTGAAATTTAATCATAATCCAAAAATTCTAAGAGTCTTTCCCTTTTGATATTCATATAATTTTTTTCTCTTTCAGTTTAATAAAATTATAAGCAACATGTCTACGCTTGAAAATCTAAGCTCGCGTCTTATGATGCCTGCTAAAGATCTGGCAGATTGGAATTTTCCTCTGGCACAGGTAAAAAAACTAAAAAAGGATAAGCGAAATTAAAGAAATATACAAAGAAACAATAAAAATATTGTTACAGGTTTTAGAAGAGTATTACAAGCTTCTCGATAAACCCAGTGAAATTAACTATGGTGAAGCTGCTCTAGTCGTGCAGAATTCTACTAATGTGTATTCGAGACGTGTAGAGTACTTATTTGATAATACTGTTGAAATGGGTGAAAATCTTCATAATAGTCAGTAAGTTCCTGATTGTGTAGAGAGAGAAAATGAGTCCTTGGTGATAACATTGGTTGATAAAACTTGTTTAGATCTGATGAGGGAGAAAAAAAAGATGCGACGAAAGAGAAAAAATCTAAGTCCAAATCAAATTTCGATTTTAATGATTTTGAGCCTATCAACCTCAGCAAAGAAATCGGCAGGAGTATCAACCTGAAGGAACGACGAGCTAATCGAAAATCGATTAAATTACTAAATAGGAGATTTACTCAATTAGAGACTAATAATTCGCATTTAATATCGCCCGTCGAGATCCTGGACATTCATGGAGAGTTCATCGGGAAGAAATATGATTTTCGGTAAACGTTATCGCCAGTTTCGTCATTGGCTTTATTTTAGGCGTCATTGAATGATAATGATATTTAAATTGGTGAATCGTTGTTTTCACAGGTGTAACCAGCAGGTGACTATGACTGGTATGCTCGTGGATGAACTGACACCGAATGGTAAGACCAATAAAAATAAAAGAAACTTGTTTTATTTTTAAGAAAAAAAAAAGAATTATCCTTTTCTTTTAGACTTTCCGGTAGTCACTGACATACTAGACAATAATGCTCTCTTGAATCCTACACAGTCATCAGGATACTGTTCAGACTCTCATCAGGATTGCGAACCAACACACAGTGAACTTAGCTCTGAGTCCAACCGTAAGACCAGGTCGTTAAACGTTTCCGGTTCCAGTTTTGATGACCTCCTGGAGACAACTGTTATATCAAACCAGCATGATTCGGATTACTGTTCTTTAACGGCGAGCTCAGAGCTTTCACCAGGTAGCCCAAAAATCTACACTTCTATCAGGAACAGGACTTCCAGTCCGGATAGACTTAGCAATGACTATGTCGAGCATGACAGGGAGGATTTTAGCGAACTGACGCTGACAGAGAATGTCAATTCTCCTACCGGAAGTCACGACGCTGATACCAACATAATCAGGAATAATCCTGAAGATGAGGAAAGAACTATTACAGATTTTCACTGTAGGGATAAGGCCGACTTGAACGAAAGGCAGACAAGTTCACAAGAAGTTGATACAACTGAGAATGATTCAGACAGAGAACAAACTATTAGGAGATGTAGCTCCAGTGAATGTAATGATGACACTGTCAAACTTCCGGCCGAACCAGAACAGCAAAGGTATTTCAACAAGGATGTTTGTGTTTTAAGAAATTTATCTTTGTATATTTACAGGATTAAGAGATTAAAAAATGAAAACACAGCTGCCAATGATGACAATGCAAAAGTATTAGAACCAATACCATTTAAATGTGGTGTACCGAAAAAGGTACCAAAGCGTCGTGCACAGTTCAAGTTACCCTGCCACTTATCTCTGCTAAAATTCAAATCTGAATCTGTACGCATATCCTTCTATTACTCTGTTTATAAAAAGAAATTCTAATAACCGCTCTTAATTCTAATAGCGTAAACGAAAACCAATATCAGAGGCAAAACGGAAGCAGCGTCTAACTAGGAATATCTTAGAATACGAGATAGAGCGCAAGAAGATGACCATGTATTCACCAACTAAACAAATGTTTACTGTCTACAAGAAAGGTAATAAACGAAAAAAAGATAAATAACGAAAAAGTCCATAGAAATTTCAATGAAAAATCTTGACTTATCAAAAATCATTAATTTTCTATTTAACAGAGGAACTTGAAGAGTTCCAAAAAACATGCGACCTCTGTTTCAAGAGTATACGCGATTATGACATCTATAGTTATGAACCGGTAAGCACCATCACGATGGACTTGCTTGGTTTCAAACCAAATTTCGCCAAAAATGATCCAGTGGTGGATCAATTACCTTACATGAGACAGAACACCTCAGGTTCTGCGAACATCATCTCCGCGCAGTCCAGACTCTCACCACAACCCAGTACCTTCACACCACCTGACACACCAGAACCTGAGGAAACATTTACCGCGGATTGTTCCATGGACTTCGATCCAGAAATCCAGGATGACGTACCCAACTACCAGACCCTGATAGAGCGTAGAATGTTACAGCTTCTCCAGGAGTCGGACGTTCGGACAGAGCTGGAGCAGAGGGTATCAAATTGGCACAAAAGTCTTAAGCCAAAACTCCTGGAGGCTGAACGAAGGGCTACGTTTCATATACGTGAGTACAGTGAACGAATCCTGGAGAATCTTCGTGATGCCAGCACCAAGAAACTATCATTTGAGAGTACATTTCACCAGGAGTCACCGACCGAAGTCGCCCGGTACTTCTTGGCTACGTTACAACTAGTGAGTACACAATACTGCGTATACTTTATATAATATTTTAAGACTGTTTATACCTCTGGATTTTCTTTATAGGCCAATTCCTACAATATTGCCATCGAGCATGACGAAGACCTTCATCAGGATATGGAGTTAATTCTACTTAATTCAGAAACCGTGCTCAGTGCTTCTCAACAATTTTGTCCCTCTACCTCGACCGCAATATCGGTAATCTCTAAAACAAATTCCAAAAAAAGAAGGCATTTATAAAATAATATCAATTCGAACTATCCGACGTGCTCATCTTCGTGGGTGAATATAATTAACTTAACCATTTTTACCAGTGACTTTTGCGCGTCACTTCTTAATTAATTTTTGTAAGATCATCTTAAAATGGAGAAAAAAAAGGCGCAAAGGTAAAAGTACAATGTAGTTAAGGTGCTTCTGATTTCTTATTATAGTTTAATACCAATCAATTGGAGATTATTATATTTTTGTTCTCTTTTTCTTTATTTTCTACTTGGTAATACATATGTAAAACTCGAATTATTATAGAAAAGAAGATAAAGACCAGTCTGCTTTTTTTTCCGAGGTTTACAGATGATCGACTTGGTATTTCTCTATTTTTTATTTCCAATTTTACTTATTTTAAACGCACTCTTGCATAACGACAAAACATTACGTTTGATGCTACAATGCAAAACTGCGTCAATAGTTTCTTTATCATTTTCTGATAATTGAATGCATTTATTAGTTATCAATGTCGGTCCTCCTCAAATACTGACATATTATTACTGTTTATATTTTTTTTGTTATTTGTAATGTCAGTATCTCAGCTAGAGACATTTTCTTGTTTTCTTTTACTGCGACGCGCAGCTAATTAATTGAATTTTCGAAATTATTCAAATCTATAGTTTTCGGTGTCCTACCGGTGACGAGTTTTTGTACATAGTACTATATACGAGTATGCCTATGATAATAACTGTAACGTAACGTCTGTTCAGTCTTTAATTTTCTAAATCAAACGAGGCAAACAAAAGAAGAAAAAACTAAAATGTTAATACCCGTTCTAGGAAGAACAGTATAAAATGTATTTTTCTACTTACGATTGTTAAATAATCCTTAGGATGTGGTATTAGGTAGCTCCTTTAATTTATTCTTCAAACTGCTGATTTTGAATAAATTTATTGTGACCTGACTACCCCTGGCATTGGTTTAATAAAGGTGTATTAGCCAATCAGCATGGTGCTGGTTTGAACACTGAGGCATGTGTTGGTGGAAAAAATTGTTGGAGCTGATACGATATGTCAAAATTTATCTCTTGTTTTTTCTTATCCTGTAAGTTCTTGTACTTGTTTACTATTAAGACTTTACGTTCAACATTCCTTTATAGTGTGAGCGGTTGTACAAAAGATGATTATTAATGATAATAAAGCTTACTTTATGAATGCATTGTTTATTGTGTAATTTTTTAGGTTTTATCTGTGTTTCTCCAATGCACTGCTTTAAGGTGGAACTTTTTATATTATTTGTACTCTTTGGTCCATATTATTTCTATTAACCAATGGTGAAGATAATTTTAGAACCCACATGGTTCTTGTTTCATAATATTTCAATAGTGCGCTGAAGGGCTTAATTATTTTATAAATATCCTTGGAACAGTTGCATCAAACAATTCAACTTTCCAATGTATATGTCATTAAATATTTGTTGTGGCTTACTATTTTTCTAATGTTCTAAAAGCTGAACGTCTTCTAAGATGTTCCATATGTCTTGTGGATAACATATTTTCATTAGAAGCGTTTTTAATTACTTTTATTAAATTGGAGAACCAATTTGTGACTTCCAATGAGCTGGAGCCAATTCATCGAGTCTGCGGTCCAAGAAACTCACACAATTCGCTAGCTGGGATGCTGCTTCTTCTACAGCTTGTATATGAGAGGATTTGACTACTGGCAATGATTTCTCTGCTAGTATTACCTGCAACATAGTGTTATTCAATCAACGCTGCTACAATTCATTGATATATAAGTAACTCACTCTCTTCTCCAAGTCACCCAGCTTTGATTTTATAGCCTCTATGTAACCAGGGGGTATGGAACGTTTCTTAGCAGGACCTGCAAATATCGAATCTGTAGAAAAGTCAGACTTTCAATAAGATTAATAAGAACTATTAAAAACAACACTTACAAAATTGATGGACTCTTACAACGTCTATGATGAAAGGTCTGCAAATATCATTTGACAATAATTATTTCAAGCTCATCAACAAGTATTACCCTATTAATAAAACTATCTTACTTTTCTTGCTTCGATCCATTTAACAATGTTGATAAGGGAATTAATTTATTATCATGATTTCGAATTTTGATTACTCTACTCCCATCGTCCTCAACACCGATCCAGCAAAATACAGACAATTTTAAGTCATCAAATGTCAATCTTGGTACTAGGGTAAAGTGATGTAAGCTTGACTGAAGCTCGTCGCTGTCCGATTCTGTAAATAAGAAGCATCGCAAATCTTTAAATTATAAACGCAAAACTTTAATAGGTAAAAAATCACTAACACAGGTTATGTTACGTTAACTTACCAAGGCAATCGTATCTGCGAATTAATATCCATATACTGATTTCGTTCATACCCATTATCGGTTACGAGTTCTTAATTAATTATTTATTAATTATTTAACATCAAACCTTTGTTCTCGATCGCTATATACGTTCTTTTGCGACTGTCTGGTTTATGATGGGTCTGCCTTTATATGCGCAGTGGCTGCTAAGCCGTTTCACGGCATAATTGATATTCCATTGTAATGGGACAATTAATTTTACATGAAATATTACTGGGCAACTTTATTGTTCTACAGTATCATTCAAATAACTTAGTCAATCCAATCACATATCAATTATATACACACTTAATGGAAATAAGAGAGACTAGATTTCCTCCTTTTTGATAGCATGAATCGCATAATTAATTGATGTTGATGTTGTCCAGGACCATTCATTTTTTAGAGGATTATAACACATTCCGTGAATTAATTTCGTTTTACAGCCACCTAAGTAAGATAATTAGATACAAATTAAAATAACTGACATTGAAATATCACTAATTAAAGTAAATAAATATTAATTACAAGCTTCTAATAATCGTCTGGTTTCATCTGGATGAATAAACTTGTTCCAATCATGGGTTCCCATTGGAGCTAATTTTAATAGATATTCAGCTGCTACTATTCCTCCAAGCCAGGAAGGTAGGGTTCTGTTCAAGGTAGTGATAAATATGGAACTACCTGGTTTCATAACAGCAGCACATGACTGTAAAATAATAGTATTAATCTCTTTATAAATCTTAAATCGAATGGACCATAGTCTGTGGAATATACCTTGAGAAAGAGCTCTTTGTCCAAAACGTGCTCTAAAATCTCTGACGCTACTACAGCATCGTATGATTCTGGATTGCTGTGAGCATGATCTTCTATGTCAGTCGCAATATAATTTAATCGACCCGAAAGTGTTGGATCAAGAGCAGCATGCTCTTTTGCAGTGGTTATCAATTCTGGTGAAGCATCAATGCCTGTTACATCTGCTCCTATCCTGGCTAATGGTTCAGACAGAATACCACCACCACAACCAACATCTAATATCTTAGCTCCTTCCAAAGGACTACTAGGATTAGCTTCTTCAAATCCAATATTAGCCAGACCATCACGCACAAACTGAACTCTCAAAGGATTCAAAGCATGAAGAGCTTTCATTTCGCCATGTATGTCCCACCATTTGTCACTTAATTTTGCATGTTGCTCTACATCCTGAAGATCAACAGTCGTACCTCTTGCTTTTGGAACTTCTTGAATATGCTTCGCAGTGCTAGTAGTACTGGAAAACAAGCAAAATACATTTGCAACATATTCCAACTGAGCATGCAATCTCCATAATTTTTCTTATGCAATACCTGTAACGTAACGCAGTCTTAAAACCAATATTCGTCAATAATCTAATCCCTGGAACCCTCATAATTATCCAAACAAAGTCAATCAAAACTACAGTGCACCAAGAATTTAAATTACACAACAGAGCAATTGAAAGAACCTCAATAGAAAACTCTAAATAAAAACAAATGACTACATTAAACTAACAAACATAACACCAGTCATTGTCAGGCACTGGCACTCATTTAAATTAGTTATATCCTCCCACCGTAACCCTATTTGTAATTATTATTTTTTTTTCCAAAATGCAGAAACAAACAACTGACTTCGGATCAGAAAACAGTATCGCCATCTAGCGCCAAGTCAAATATACTAAAATAGCCGTAGATATCTATTAGGCGCCTACAAACGGGCAACCAACCATACACGTATGCAACTTCAAGAACTTCGTCAAAATAAAAGGCCTCATCACCAAATAAACACAATGATGCAGAGCCACAATTGAAAAATAACAACACACCTAGTGTAAATGATCTCAGGCGTTTATTTCAAAAGTTCATTTCCTCTTTTTTTTTCTTGTCAATATAACAACCGTAGTCCTCATCATTGATGAAACTATAATATTCCTTGATTCGTAGCGACGTTCAATAAATTCATAATTTCTATATGAAAATCTCGATGCTCGATTATACTCGGTACAAGATTCCGTAATACGTAATTATAAATGACAGAGTGCGACAGGTGAAAGGTCATTTTGGTTGGAGGAACGTCATAGGAATCATAAACCATCGTCGTTATCGAGCCAGCACGAAATTCGTATTGGAAACTTGTTCTTTGCGCTTCCAACTATATCCGATGATAATTACGTCATTTTGCATAGATACATATTCTATGATACAGGTCGTAGTCGAGCGAGTCGTTTATCACAATATACATTCTTTTTTATATTAAATTTATCATAGCTTAAATTAGCAATAGTAATGATAGTTTAGCAATAAGAATAGCGGTAATCATTATAATATTAATAATAATAGTAGTACTGGCGAGACTAACAGTAGGACAGGAATTAAAAATTAATATACCATATACATATCGATCTGTATGCATAAATACATGTGTACATATATTTACAGAAATATATGTATATGCGTCGCACGTGTAACTAAAGGGATGATCTCGCCTTGTTGACTCCAATATGACAGAAAATATATAGCTTTATATCGGTTATCTTTATTCTTTCTTTTCTTTTAAGATTATTCTCAATCACCGTCGCCACTGAACTAAGGATTTTTCATGTATCTCGTTATAATCGAGGTATCATCGAGGTACTCCTGCTGGATAGAATCTTATCCGTTCTTTGTTTTTTTTTTCTACGACAGCTAGACTTTTGTATGCTACAATATTTACAAGAATCGAAGACCTGGCCGGTACCGCTAGTCACGCGCCCACTAGAGACAGAGATAGAGATAAGACGTGTAAGAGAAAGAGAGAAAAAAGAAAGAAAAAATAAATGGACACGCCGGCCACTTAAACCTGGATAAAGGCCATTCCTGAAATTTGGCCTGATCGCTCATCGAAAATACAATGGATTCGTTTGTCCGCGTTTTTGCAAAAAAAAAAAATAATAAGATACATATTCATATAATAAATACGAATAACGAAGAAGAACGGCTGGTTGCGCTCGCTCAAGCCGCACAGAACACGATTACGCAATCTTGATTACACTAATCATAATAACAACATTAATAATAATAATACGTGTAAACGCAGTGCAATGTGATTAATGCCTAAGAATTACTTTGGAATGAATATAATAAATAACTTGCGAAACAATCGAAAAATATGGAGAAGCTTTCATGGCTTTCCATCGAGAGTAAGTAGCTTCGAGAAACCTTCGTCCTTCGAGAGGCGTCGCGACGACGACGCGTCTCGTTAAAATAGATACGCGATCGATTAACGAAATTCAAATTCTACATCAGATTCGCGTTGTTATACGTGCAACAAATAAATACGATGTCTAGCAGTTTGAAAGCTACTGGCGAACCCGGAACACGATCACCCTCTCATGTAAATATTACATGTCAGGATGTAAGGACGTCGAGATCTTAAAAATTATAATATTAATAATCATAATAATGTATATCAATGGTCGCTACACATATAGTCACAATAAGGAACGTAATATTAAGGCTGAACGAACGGGTTAATTGATATGGTAGAAAAGTCTCAACACTGTTCCCGTAGACGAGGTACGTTTATACTTTAGTTATCTCATGGCCACTGTACAAATCACTATGCAAGGTATATCGTATTAAGGTACGCGCGAGAAACGTTTAACATAAAACGTTCCATTTTTGATCGTTTTATATATTCAGTTAATAAGGAACTCGCGGACTTACGTCCTTGACACTACGGTTTTGGCACTATTAATAGGTTTTTTGGAATCCTCGTCCTCGTCAACAACCTCTTCTTCACAGTCTTCCGCTTCCTGCTCATGCTCCTGTTCCTGTTCTTCCTCCTGCTCCTCCTCTTCCTCTTCCTGCTCCTCTTCCTGCTCCTCCTCCTCATACTCCTCTTGTTCAGGTTCCATTTCATCGCCTTCCTCAGCTTCGTTTTCCCTCGTAACGACTTCCTCGTCGAATTCCTCGTTACCGATTTCATCCTCCTCCTCCTGAACCTCGTCGGAGACGTCCTGAACGTCATCTGCTTGCTGCGACTCCGCATAACCTTCCTCCAGTTCGTACTCCTGCCCTTCTTGGTAGACGTACTCAGTGACTTCCGGATTAGAATCGTCGTTCTCCATCACGTCGGCTACGTTCCTTTGGATCAGAATCTGATTACCATCTGAATCATTTGCTACCATCAGCACAGTACCGTCGAGGTCGTGTATCTGGACGCTACCATCTCCATCAGCAACCTCGACCTCCATTGTCTCCTCTTCGGAATTTTCTCCGAAGCTACCCTCAACGGAGTCTTCAGTGTTATGCGTGTCGTAATTGATGAACCTTTTATTCTCTTCATCGGTCTGATCAACAGCTTCCATTTGACTGTCGTACTCTTCCTCGTCATCCTCAGCTTCGCCCTCCTCTTCTGTATCTGACTGCGATTCTCCCACTACTGGTGAAGGCACATTCGAACTCACCTTCTGCGGATCGGATTTTTCATAATATTCTGAGGAACTGAAGGCCGACTTACCATTTTCTATTTGGTCTTTGAACTCCTGATGATCATCATCCTCGACCTCTTCAGTCTCATCTGACTTTTTAATAGACACCATAGGCGTTAATTCATGCTGTATCTCGTCGTCCGAATGTCTGTTGTCATGTTCTGCATCCTGCGCCAGTGCTAATGGCATCATTGGACTTAGTACTGGAGGTCCATCATCGTCTTCCTCGTCTAAGTCATCGTCAGAGTAATCCGGAGCGTCAACCTCGACCTTGACAACCTCGTGATTCTCATGATCCATCCTTTCCTCCATAGGATATTCGTCTACCGTCAGTGCAGGAGACTCTTTCTTATCCTCTAGATACTGGGATTCCTCCTCGTCCTCAGGTTCTGCCTTGACAATGTTATTACACTTGATGTCTTCACTCTGCTCCAGATGATGATCTTCAGCCACATTAACTTTATCCTCGTTCGAATCCTGATCTGCACTCTCACTGTCACTGCTAACCTCGGTAGCTCTACTGTTAGTCCTACACTCAGCTTCATCCTCATTCTCATTATCGTTATCCTCTTCATCACTACTACTAGGATTACTATCACTATCGGAATCATCACTGTCATCTGAATTACTATCCTCACGATTATCAGAAGCTTCAGTCTCAAACTCAACTTCCTCGACCTCATCCACTTCCTCCATCAAGGAATTTTCGTCGTCCATAAGAATATTCTTATAATCGTGATCATTCTCGTTGTTCTTGGCAGTGTTCTCCAGATCATTACTATGATCCTCGTACTCCACCTGGTTACCGCCAGTACAGATAGCGACGTGTTCCTTGAGTTTATCTTCGCTCTCAAAACTCTGTTGACATTTTCTACACCAGCTGCTACCATTACAATTAATATGTATGCTCATATGCAAGAGTAATTTACTTCTAGCATTATGATACCTGCCACAGGTTTTACAAGTGAAATTGTTACCCTCGCAGGTAAGGATGGCTTCGTGGGCTGCCTTGAGATGATCGGCCAGGTCCTGATAAGTTTTACAGAGCTTCAGACAAACGCCACAGGTGACAGCAGCTTCCGTTCTGTGAAATCTTATAAGATGCTGCCAGAGATGCTTCTTAGCTGGCCATTGTTTTCCACAAACTTCACAGGCACACTCGGTATTCGTCGACTCATCGTACACCTTCCTGGAGTCCTTTCTCGAGCACTTTATACTTGACAGCGATTTCATATGAGACAGAGGCATGAGGTTAGGTACAGGTTTCTGTCCAGAGAGTTGCATATTGATATCCTCAAAGAGATTGAAGTCAGGGATGTTAAGATTAGACTCGTTCAGGATGGGTTCAGGTTCTTCTTTTTTAATCTGATTGTTATTCTTGAGGTGAGACTCCAGTATGGACGTGGAGTATACCCTGTCATCCCTGTTGACGGAATTACGCTTGGAGCAGACATTTATATGGTTCCAAAAGAGGGTCTTCGTGGAGAATTGCTTCCTGCAGTTCTTACATTCAAAGTTCTCGCGATTTTTCGTTTTCCGCTTTGCAGTGTCTAGTTTAAGCTTCTTGAATATACGCATAGGATCCGTATTGTGAACGTTCCTATAGTGCTCGGCCAGAGTGACGTCGTTCAGGAAGATCTCAGGACACATCTCACAGTCCAGAGTATCAGAAAACGACCTTCTTCTCTTAGAGTTGTGATAGTCTTCCTCGCAAGGCTCCTCGTAGAAATCAAGGTCCTGAGGCTCTTCCTTGACAATGATATCAGGGACGTCAAACTCCTCCTGCTTGGGACCGACGTCCAACCTGAACTCAAAACCAGCAAGCTGATCCTTGGGAACGTTGTGAACGTGTTCGTAGTGATGCTTTATATCCTCGTCACTAGTGAACACTGCGAGACACTGTTTACAAGTCCTGAACACCTTGCCGTGACACTTTTTCGTATGATCAAAAGCCTTCCACTTGGAGGCGTATTGCTTGCCGCACACCTGACAGGTATTAGGTTTAGACAGTATACTCCTGTGGACGTCTTCCACGTGTCTCTTGAGTTCCTTAGGATCCTTCATGGGTATAAGACAGACACCACAGGATACTCCGATTTCGTTACGGTGTAAGGATAATATATGCATCTTGAGCTTAAGCTTATTCTCAACGGTATCACCGCAAAAATCGCAGACATTGGGGGTACCAAGGTACTTGTGATCTTTGCGATGAGACTCCAGGTCCTCCTTGGTACGGAACAGCTTCTTGCAACTGGTATAGTCACAAGTCAGGTCTGGATGGTTCATGTGATTTACTCTATTGTGTGTCATGATACCTAATTTGGAGGTTATGGTCTCTTCGCAGAGATGGCAGGTATAGGTACTGTGATGATTCTCAATGTGTTTCTGGAGACTAGCACGGTCCTTGAATATCCTCTCGCAGGCACGACACCTGGTGAGCAACGCACCAGGATCCTTTCGGTAGTTCTGACAGCCTTTCATGTGACGACGTAGAAGATATCTCTTGTGGAAGCCTTTGTTACACTTTTCACAATGATGAAGAGTCTCGTCCTCAGGATTAGGCGACTTGAAGATGGACGACTCCCGTATCTCTTTCTTCATCTCCGGCTCGTACCTGTGTATCTTGGCAATGTGAGCAGCTAGATGATCCCTCGAAGCGCTGGTTTTCATGCAGTACCTGCAGGTGACGTCCTCGTGACCCTTGTGAACACGATTGACGTGTTTCCAAAGGTGCGACGTCCGTCCGTAGCACTTATTACAAAGATCACAAGGGAACAGTCCGTGTGCTGTTCTCCTGTGATTGCACAGGTCATCCAGGCTAGTGAATTTGACGTCAGAACACATCTCGCAGGTGAGATCGCTCTCGTGGGAACCCTGTTCCAGCCTAGAATCGTTAATAGCCTCGTGCAAGGTGCTGTTGGCGTAGCTGTCCATATCCAAACCATGTATCTTTCTATGCCGCGACATTTTTGATTTATTCGAGTACGGCCTCCCGCAGATATCACAGCTGAAGTCTCCGTTGGTTAGAGGCCAATGATTCGACTTGACGTGAGCACTAAGTTGGATGACGTCGGGGAAGACCTTTAGACATACCCCACAGATTAAGGGTACCGTGTCAGAGTGTACGCCCATTACATGCTTCCAGTAATCCACACGACTACCCCACAGCTTCCCACAGATCTCGCAGGTATTCGGCGAGGCACCCTGAAGAAGATGATGTTGCACGTGCTCGTTGCGAAGTGACCTGGTAGCAAATATTTTACCGCAGTCCTCGCGCTCACACTGGAACAAAACAATTAAATCATCAAATCAATGAGCTCTAGAATCTCTAGACAATCATTAAACTAACGAGAACTCACTCTTATGGCAGATTCATTACTGTGCACTCCACTAACGTGTAGCCACCGCTCCCATTTACTTGGATGCGAACTGCCACAAAGTTCACAAACGAAGAATAAATGATACTGAGCACGATTTCCATTGCCTGGAGTAGAACCGGATCCATTACCATTGCTAGGGTCACCCATCTGAACCAGGGGTTCGGACTATAATAAAATATAGGCGATGTTGATCGATTAATCAATTAAAAATTACGTTAATTAAATGTCAGATCAATATAACTGACCTTGTGAGCGTTCCGCTGATGCCTGATGAGATGATCCTCGTTAGGAAAAGACTTGTAACATATGTAGCAGTCGATCTTCTCTCCATCTTCACCATCAAAATCGATAGGCTGTTCATTGGCTTCGTTACTGTTCAGATTCTCGTTATAATAATTACTATTCAGTTGAACGAAACTCGCTGGATCATAACCAGGATCAACATTATGAATGGAGACGTGAGTGATAAGCTTCTTCCTGGAATCGTGTTGCCTGCCGCAGATTGTACAACTATACCTATAGTTGAAAAGTTATACCAAAGTAATAATTAATAAAACCATTACTTCATCAAAGAAGCAGTTAAACTGTTTAATGGAAAGAAACTCAATTAACCTTCTTTGTTCTGAGACCTGAAGCTTTGAGCCACCGTGGTACATATTAACGTGATTCAAGAGCTGAGTATTGTCCGAGCAAATCTTTAAGCAGACTCCACAAGCGAATGCCGCGAATTCTTTATGCGTCGCTCTTATGTGTAACCACAGTGACGCACGATCATTAAAATCCCTAGTGCATATTTCACAGACAAACACAGTCTCGATTTCAATCATGTTCTCGTGGCCGCTCTCGCGATCCTCCTCGTCGTTATCCATATTCGTCTATGAGACAAGTAATAGAAATATTGTTGGATAATTATTGTTGTCGTTAATGTGTTTTGATAAATATTAAAATTCACAACCGATAAGACTGACCTCTGGCGAGAATGGAGATTGAGATGCCTCTTTGGTTAACTTGGACTCGTTGTAGATGATCTGCGCCTGTTTATTTCGCATTTGCAGATTAGCCACTGTTTTCTTAAGACACTTATCGCTGTCAACGATTGGACAAGGATCGACCCCGTGAGAGGTCAAAATGTGTCTACTCAGAGACGACTTCAGGACGAAATCCTTTTCGCAGAGGATGCAGATGTAGGGTTTGTCCGCCTCGTGGGTGACTTCGTGTTCCTTTAAATTCTCCACCGACGTGAAATTCTGTGGACAGGTTTCACAGTACCACCTCTTCTGGGCATCGGTTTCACTGCTGTCTGTAATAATTTAATTGTTAAACAATCAATTTTAATTGATTAATTCATTAATAAGCTTTCATTAATCAAGTACCTGTCCTCGCGACTTTCTTAGGTTTCGAGCCAATTCTATTTTTGTCCTCGTAATCCCGCTTAAGGCTATCACCCTTGGTCAGTGCCTGCTTAAGTATAGTCAGCTGGGGATTCTTGGCGAGTTTCGCTTCGGCATCCCGATAGTCCTTACTCTCGTCGTCGGAGTCCATACTAGACAGATCCGACGTGTCTATAAGACTTTTACTCTTCTGTACAGAAATCTTGTTGGGCAGTTCCCTACGTCTTTCACCAAGACAGACACGACTGTGCTTATTCAGGTCGGTGACGTTCGTGTACATCTTTGGGCACGTCTTACACTGAAACCTGTTGTCAGGTTGAATATAAGGAAGTGGTAGTTCCGGAGGTGGTGGTAAGCCCGCATGACGAGACTTTATGTGTTCCTCCAGGTTCGTTCTCGTCGAGTAAATCCGAGAACAGTACCTACATGTAACCGCTGGATGACCCCTAGAAAACAAAGGAGTAATAAAGAAATTAAATGAAAAAATTCTTTCAGTTTCTCCATATCGTCAGACTACAGTAAAGCTACAAACCTATGTGTCGTTGAGACGTGTCCCCATCTGTGTTTTGCCGTCGAGTACGACTTATTGCAAAGGTCGCATTGATAAGGTCTCTTGTAGGAGGTGTGATCGTCGGTGATGACTTTCTCGCCGATTACATCACCAGCACCCACGTGGATTCTGGCATGCAGAGAGAGATGCCCTTTCGAGCTGAAGGCCTTGTTGCACAAAGAGCACACGTAGACCTCGTGCTGTTCCGACGTGTGCTGGAAAACACTGGTGTCTTGTTTCTCACGTGGCATGGAGAGAGATCGTATCTCCTCGACGTCGTCAGTGACCATGGACGTCATCTCCAGGAAATCACTTGGATTAGTTTCCATATCCATTTCATACTCGTCCGATTTAGGATCCTCGTGCTCGTCTTGACCTGAAATAAATATTGCAAGCATTTAATCACACTTTCTGGAACTCATATATCTTGCCATGGTGAGTCACTCGACATGATAAACTCCAGGATGTACCTTCATCGGTGCCACTCTGATCAAGTATTTCTTCAATCTCATGATCCGCTTCACCATCAGAATTCAGTCTTGGTGGAGTGCCCAGGGCTGCATTGGGATTGACTATGGGGGCTTCAGGAATGAGTATAGGCATATTTTCTTTCTCCTTGAGAAGCTCAGAGCGCAGCTCTGTATACTGATCCATATGAGTCTGCGCTCCATTGTTACTCTAAATAACAAAAAGATATAAAGCTACTAAAGACACAGAAAAAACTTTAGCTACAATAAAGTAACACGGTTAGCGAGTAAATTCCTATTGTAATTAACTCCACGGAATACAAAACAATTAAACAAGTAAAAATTCTCTTACCGCATCACTGGAGGGTAAACATCTTTCCAATAATGCCACCGCATTGACACATGCAGTTCTGAAGTCATAAAAATTTTCCAGATTGTACATGCATCGATAGCATAAACACTTTGGCAAACGATCATCCTCTGCTATCTGTAATAATAAATTTAAAATTGTCTTATTGATTGATAGACAAATTCATATTAGAAGCTGCACTCCATTATCATCAGTGGTACAAGAATCGACCTTCATATCATATACATCTGTAGAGTGCGCATGAAAGCGACAGAAACTACAAGCTGGAGTGCAGCTCAATAAAAGTGAAAGTGGTACTGTGCAGCATACACGATTCCATTGATACCGAGACGTAATAGAGAAAGTAATACTCTAGTATTTACTATATAGGTCAAGGTGCGTGTACTTGAATGGGATGACTCATGGGATCTATAGGGTGTTCAAAAAATAGTAAGCTGGAGATGGAATAGACTCCTAGATAGAGCCACGTGATATATCCTGCTCCTCTCTCAGTATTGTACCGTTATAAATAAAGATTCAAGAGGTACTGATCTACCGGGTGTCCCTGGAGTCTTGTCACAGTCTAGAATTAACGCACCAGACCTCTATTGGATATGGTATTAACTCCAGTACTAATCCAACAGTAGAACTCGTTATACGAGTAGAACGTGTAGAATTAAAATGCGATTGGATCAAGAGTGATCATTCATTCTCCTCTAGGTGTTTCTCTGCTATTCCTTTTGTTATTCCTCGACAGCCTTGTCTCTCCTGCAACTTACATTCTCTCTGAAATTGTGTCAAGAGCATCGGCTGCGTTTAAACGGAACACTGCTGTTGCATCTGCAAGACACTGCAAAAGCATCCTCCTGGTATCGCAAGGTTAATGCTTTTAATGATGGTTTTAAGCGCTGGGTCATTCAGATTGTATAACTGCGTAAGAGAGACACTGAGATAGAGAGTGAAATAGTGAAACAGAGATACGTTAATATCAATATTAACAATAAAAAATGAAGATTGGTATAGGCATGATTTTAAATAAAATTCAATAATAATATTACATTAGTTGGCACCTTTCAATCTCCTTCCTCCTTCTTCGTGTCTCCTTTCATTATCTCTCCCGTTTGTTTTGATGATAAACACTAATTACAATTGTACATCGCTCGAAGCACTTGCACCTTCAATCAATGATATTCGGTTAATTCATCGACGGTTCGATCGAATAAATTTAGCTTCTAGTCCTACTTCCATTTTATCCAAGGCTTCACAAACAACACCATGGAACTAAAACTAACAAGAAGCTGACTGATGTCTTCCGATGGATTTCTTCTAAGCTACGAGTATGATTTTCTTAGAGTATTGATCACTGATCGATCTATTCCAACATAGCAAGACTAATAGCAAACTCGTGTGAATGATGGATCGGTACCGGATAGTGCAGTATCCCTGATGAGATAGGCAGGTCAAAGTAGGAAGATGAAAGTAGGGAGGCTGGTGAAGAGTCAACGTAGAGGCTTCAGAAGACGCAGAAAAATTCACAAGCAAGTCAGTCACAGGACAGAAAAGCAGCAGGTAGTCGGCCAGTCGGCCGATCAAGAGAGCCATGTAGGCAGATGGGTAGTGCCTGCTGTGGGCTGCGTGTATGAGTGTCTCTATAAGAGACTAGAGAGAGAAAGAGCGAGAGCTCGGAGGTAGAGAGCAGAGGGGTAGGGAGAGAAGTGAAATAAGAATACAGGAGTCTAGTGATCGTGAGAGAGAGAAAGAAAAAGAAAGAGAGGTTATGACGTCTACGGTAGGGACGATAATGTAACTCTGGAGGAATGGAAGTCGGAGTAGGAGAGACAGAGACATAAAGAGAAAAAGACATGTTACATATATGCAGAACAAGATCCGTCAGGAAGGGCCAAGAGAGACGGGAGATGGATATGCCGATGAATCAGCCAAGAAATCAACGTGGTTCAGATGATGAGACAGAAGCAATAGATGATGATGATCAATCTGAAAATTTTAAGATGTAAATGAATGATTTGTTTCCATGTAAACAAGTAGTGTCAATGTGAATAGGAAAAATCGAGAAAGAGAGGAACAATCAGTTACCTAACCAATGCCAGGTGAATTAAGGCGTCATAGTATCAGGAGATGATGATTAGGAGCCAGAGGAAGGTGTCCAGATGGCTATGTATGTAAGTGAGATCCAGTATGATATCCATTAGGTAGCATGAGAGTGAGGAACAGTAACGTAGGGACACAAGGCAGAGAGAAGACGGCAGATGTTACAAAGGAGGATACGGCTGGAAGCGCTGCTGCTGCTGGAAGCGGCGGTCATGGCGATGGCGATGGCGGTCGTGACGGTGATGGGACAGACAAGCTGGGAGTGGTGGAGATGGCAAGTAGCCGAGGAGGAGAATGAGGCAAGGGACAAGCCGGACACACAGACACAGAAGCGTACAAGAGGGGAAACACCAAGACACGGACAAGCACAGCCACATCGACTCCGCGTAGCAGGCGAGCAACCGCACCCGGCATGTGGCTCAACGTGGGTCTCCGGTTGGCCCCGGAACGCCCTATCGCCAGATAAAGAGACCTCCTTCTCTCGGATGGTCTGATGTCGTCGTCGTCGTCGAAGAACTTATGCAACGGGTGTCTAAATAAGACGGTGAAAATTGTTACCGTCGAGGCCTAAGGTCGAATAACCTTTAGGAACCTTTATCGAGAATCGTAAGAAACGGTATCCCGTAGCTGGGCCTACGTAACGGGTGACCCACCCATAAATCATGCCTTGTTCCTGGGATAGAACGTAATCCTGATGGGTTCGAATTAGGAGGTAGCGTCCTCCCAGGTCGTATCCCTAGGTCGGCTATACTCGGCAAGACTCGTGGTCTTTCGTACGGCTAACCACCCGGGGAATTCCTTGGGCGCCCAGCAAAGACGTGGATCGTCTGTTAACCTGGGTAATTTTGGCCGGCTTCGGCAGCCAAGAAACACAAGAGAGAAAGAAAGAAAGAAAGCGACGGAGAAAGCAATAGAGAGAGAGAGAGAGAGTGATGCACGCATGAAAGAGAACAGGCAGGAAGGGTCCGGAGAAGGCTCAGGAAAAGTAGTAGTCAGAGTTAGAGGGCTCGTGGGTAGCTCAGGATTAGTATTGGGACGCAGCAAGCCGATCGCACGACTTTCCTGGAAGAAGAAAGAAGATATAGAAGCCTGAAGTGAGCTCGCCAACGGATTCCAGGATATCCTGAGTTAAGTCAGATAACACAAGGAGGAAATGGAAGACGAGGCTGACTTCAGGGTGCGTTTGCTGGACAAAGACCACCAGGATGAGTTTCATGTTACATGTACCAGGTGTTGCAGAAGTACGGCAAAGTGCCGCGATACACTCCTGGATAAACCCTTAGATCCTAGAAGCCAAAACTCAACACATTTTATCTATGTAAAAATTCACTAAAAGTTATGTATCGTATAGCAATGCTGCTGTCAGCCGACATCGTGTAATGTTACGAATTACATGAAATGTTGTACGACCCTTAACAATGTACCCAGTTCGCATGCGTCCAACTCTCCAGGATTTCGAGGTTGGGGTGCAAGTAAGAGCAAGGCCGGTAACGCGCACACGCTTTCTGTTCTGTATACTCATACGTACACGTGCTAGGCATGCAACGTGGTCACCATGAGTATTTCATCCAGACTCTTTAGCGTCCACAGATAATATAAAAGTAAAAAGTGAGCGTTCTTAAACATTACTTTGTTGGAACAAAGTGCCAGTGAGTGAAGAGCAACAGAGAAATTCAATATTACAGTGATAATAATTCTACAGATGAAATCCAAACAATTGATCAGAGAATGTAAATAGAGATGGCTGTCATTAGGTACAGGATGATTGTAGATGAATTATAAGTTTACAAGAAGGTAAATATACACCTTAAGAAATTCACGGCCTCCGTAAGGGCATTGAGTATACATTATTCTCAAGGAAGCCGAGAACGTGCTCGAGGACGTTTCTCACGACAGTCATGGAGCGCACAAAATGTCGTCCGGCGAGAGTCGCAATCCCCTTAGCAAGGCCAGCGAGCTCACCCAAGTAAGTGAGTAAGTAAGCGACGAAAAGCAAACGGGTAACCGGTGTGTGAGAGTAGATGTATCAACTAAACACCAGCAGCACAAGTAAAATTCGCCGATGGAAACGTCCTCGAGCGTCGGTCGCGTGGACGTTGTAGAATTCGAAAGTTCCATGTCAAGGGCCATTCTTACGAGCGATAAGCAACACTTAATAGCAATGTTTTACGGTACGTCTAGTATATTAGAAGGGCACCAGAAGAGACACGAGGAGATAATTTTATTCCTAGGAATAAGAAAAAGAGATGTACGCATAAGGTTTATGTAAAAGGAATACATGGAGTAAGAGCGACGCCATCGTCGTCGACATAGCTTAATCATGATAAAAAAATAACTGAGGTCTTAAGACGTATAGGCTAACCTTGAAGGGCAGACAAGTCTGTATCTTGTCGACGAGCTGACGATTCCTCCCTTCCTGGCCGAATATATTCATCTTGACGGCGTCGTAGGAGGCGCAGAGCCTGCAGAGCTCGTGATAACGTTCTCTTGGCTCCATCGTTGTCGACGTCTTTCTTATAGTCACTGACGTCGCCGCCTTCCTCGTCGTGTACTTGCTGGGAGTGACGCGCGTGTCTCACTTTCTGGGTATGACGAGGATGCCAGAGGGGACTGACTGGGTCTCCTAGTCCTCCTCGTCGGAGGGGAACACTCCGAGGAGGAGGAGGTTACGGAGGAAGAGGAAGAGGAGGAAGAGGAGGCAGCTGGGGAGAGCGGACCCGAGGGGAATCAGTTAGCCAGCCAGCCAGCTAGCCAGCCAGCTAACCAGCCAGCCAGCCGGCACTGGTGCGGACGTGCGAGAGAGTATACGTGCGAGTGTACGTATATTTCTAAGCGATACAGAGTGAGAGAGACAGAGAGGTACTGTGTACGGCTTGTAAAAAGGAGATAGAAGTAGGGTTAGAAAAGGAAGAGAGACTTTTCTAAGGATGAGGATTCTGATTGCGCTGTATGGTATTGGCACAGGAGTAGGTTAATGGTAAGACACACTTCACGACGAGGACCTTCTACGAGTTCTTTTCACAAGGGGACGACCTATCACTCGGCAAGACACTACACGAGAATGACGATCGCAACGCCACCAGGATTCCTGGGATGTACAAGACCTGCACTAGGTGACGCTCGAGAGTGACCTCCACCAGCAGCTCGTCGTATTTGCTCCTCCTCTTCTTCCTTATTGTGCTCCTTATTATACTCCTCCTCTTCCAAATTCCTTCGCCTCCTCCTCTGGTTCGTTGTTACTCTTCCTCACGATTAGCAACGTCTTCTACGGCCACTCTCGGAGGAATTCACCCCGGTGATTACTCGACTTCCTTGGGCACTCGACCTCGCCTAAGGTCTTCGCGATCCTCGATGATATCTCACACGCACCTTTCGTCACATTGTTCACCCACTTTTGAACTCTACTTCCCGAATCCACCAAGCTACTTACTTGTAGCAAACACTCGACCCGGACAGCTTCCGTAGCGGGTTCTTTAAGAACTCTTCTACGGGACGCACGAAACCCTCGCGATTTTCACCACACGGCCACCGGGCTCCGCCATCTTGTACACAGACACTTGTTTCACTCGGGCGTCCTCGGGGATTTACGAATAAACACGAAGCAATGCAGACGATGGCTGTTTTCCTCTTGTAGCGGCTTTTTCAAATTTATTATGTAGAAGAATCTTGTCTTTTTTTTTCTCAATAATTTTTGATATTCTTGATACTCCTTGATCGCTTGCACGTATTAGATTTAATTGTGTTCCATTGAATTATGGGCTTTTATGTATCATATTAAATGAAGATGCATTATTAAGGTTAGGCCTTTCATTGGATTATACGTTATTGTGTTATAAATACTTGGTAAAAGATAAGCTTACGATTTTATACATTTTAAGGAATTTCAAGTATTACACTACACTTTACTATCTGTATCAGTACTTTGAAATATATACAGATTCATAGTGATACGCATGTTTACTTTGTTTTTCGTTGTTATAATGGAAAATGGCGGATTCCCCTACTCTTCGCTTTTCTACCCCCGCCAATAATCCATATACTCATTTTACAGAAACTACGAGTAATATACGAGGCGTAGAATCATTATTAATTGTTGAAACTGTTGTGAAATGGCACGAATTGGTAACGTGGTATGTAAACTATCGAGTATAATAATTTATAAACATGTGCACCATGTTAAACTGATGCATACGATTCATCATTTATTAGTATTCAATAACTTTGTAGCTGATTCATTTAACCTGAACATAGTATAATATTGTTAGTTAATTGATTATCATATTAATAATGTACCATGTAATTAAATATCTGTATTCTTTTAGACAGCCGATCAGCTGCTTGCTGGAACCAGTGTCCTGTCTAGGCCAGCTGAGGAGTTTGAGAATGATGTAAGAATTATTATTTATTTAATTCCAAAGATATTGCAATGATGTGTAATTATATATTTATAGGCCACGGTGGAAGCTATGTGGGCAATGAAAGCCTGGGAACATGCTGAAATTTACTTTAATGTAAGTTTATATATTTTGATAAATGTAAATCAAACAGTTTCTTATTGTATCCATGTTTTATTTATTTAGATTCTTTGCTCGGTGGATCCAAAACTCTTGAGATTGACACCACACGATGATCAGATTTATAAACATTTCCGTGAAGTCTTTCCTGATCTCAAAGTAGATGTTATAGAAGAAAATGAATTGAAGTCACCAGAGAGCAAGAATAAATGGAGACCATTTTGCGAACAGTACAAAGATATTGTTGAGGATTACAGTTTTGGTACTCTTTTGAGATTAGACTGCAGTGGAGAATATTCAGAGCAGAATAGTATCTTGATTTCAAGAATACAATTTTATGCTATCGAATTGGCCAGGAATAGGGAAGGATTGAATGATGCTATTCGAGAAAAATTCAAGCCTAGAAGAACAACAAAATCCTAATTTTTTTACTTAAACATGATATCTACTTGTATACATTATTTTTAGGCATTGGTCATTAACAGTTTTAATAAAAATCTCACGAGCAACCTGTATCCTTTTTCATTCAATCATTTTCACATCATACCAATTTTTTTATGAATGTAAAAACATTTCACATAAAACTACAGCAATGTACAAAAATTTATTTTATTTTTCTTTTTTTTGGTATACTGAGACTTATCAAAGGATTGGACATTCTAGCCTGCTGTTTTAATTTCGCCCTACTTGTTCCTGCTGATGTAGCTTCTCTGTTAAATTTCCGTTTTCGCTTTCCAATGCCTGCTAATCTTTTTAATGAAGCTGGTACAATGTATTCCGGTACATCCTTAAGATGAGGCTGCTGTCTCACAGTATGGAGGGCCTTGTCTTGTCGAAGGGATTGCAAATCCCTTGGATTGTCTTCGAAGTAACCCTTCAACTTTTCGCAATTAAGAACTTCCTGTTTAATTTCCTTCAGTCTAGCTTCTCGTACAGCTATCCTAGTCACAGCTTTCCAAGCATCTTTTGCTCGATACCTTGTAAAAATTAAAATTATTTTATTAAACCATAACTTCACTTTACAACAATATTTTAAGAAATTAAGTTACCGGAATCCTTCAACTTCTTCCAATTTAAATTGATAAGTTCTGAACAATGTCTCCCTTCCATAACTTTGTTTTAATTCATTCTCCACCTCGTCCATCAATACCCTTTCTCTCATTGCTATGAAACTCAAAGCTGTTCCTTGATTTTTTCCACGTGCTGTTCTGCCAGCGCGATGAATGTACGAATTCACATCCAAAGGAAAGTCAAAATTTATAACGTTGGATACAAATTGAAAATCTATTCCACGTGCTACGCCTGATTCCTTATCTTTCCTGCGCTTTGACTTTCTTTGCTTAACCACATGGGGCTGAAAGATAATTAACAGAGACTACTATGCTGTCTTTATTTTTTCAAGTGACTAAAATTCAGTTACTATACCTCCTCCAAAGCTTTCTCATCAGATGCTATAATTATGTCGTAAGTTCCACTGTTAAACTGTGTTACGGCTCTACATCGTGAGACAGCAGGTAATTCAGAATTAAGAACACAAGTAGGAATGCCAAATTGCTCCAGAAATAATTTGAGCTTATAACACCTGTCCACGGTATTAACAAATATTATGCTCTTTCCCCTGTAATTAAATAAGTGGTTATATAAATGTGCATAAAATTGTCCATAATGATATTTACCTGATTAAATGTAACTTTAGAAGTGCATATAGGATAGCAGCTTTGTCATTCTCTTCAGCAGCTAGGGTATAATGAGCAAGCTGTGACGGAGGAGCCAATGGAGGCTCTTCTAGTTTTAAGATAGCTGGATTGTGTAGAACTAGCTTTTTCAAGGCTAAAACTTCTTCGGAAAGAGTTGCTGAAGCAAGGGCTGCTTGATAAACAATAGGTAGAAATGGAAGAACATTTTTTATTTCTTCTTCGTATCCAAAGGAGAAAATCTGCAAACAGTTATAGATATGACAATTAACAAACTAACTAAAGTGAACTTGCATTTAAATATAAAACTAATTACCAAATCAGCTTCATCTATAACAAGTGTTTCCAGAGATTTTTTCAATTTAATATTTCCTGCTTTCAAATGCTGCAACGCTCTACCTGGTGTAGCAACAATTATATCGGGCTTTTCAGCAAGAAGAGGTTTTTGCACACTGAGATCAACCTGCGGACTTATGTCCAAACTTTTCACTTCTCGTGAACATTTGATTGTTAAGCTAATCAGAACCTCATGAATTTGTTTACAAAGTTCTTTGCTTGGTGCCAAAATTAGGCCCTTTACTTCCTGTTTAGACTGTGTTTGTTTTCCAGTCAGAATTTTCTGTATAACTGGAATAGCAAAAGCTGCAGTCTTGCCTGACCCAGTTCTTGCTCTTATAAGAACATCCTTTCCTTCGAGAAGTAATGGTATTGTCTTCTCTTGAATAAGAGTGGGTTCCACCCAGCCCAGTTTGGCAATAGCCTAAACGTAAATAAGAGACACATTATCATTATTAAATAAATCATTAATTTCTAAATTAACAAACTACGTAAAGTGTGCAAAATAACACAAGCTCATATGGGAACATCATAACCTGCCAAATTAAAAGAATAATTTTATGTAATATACCTTCAAGATACGATCATCCAATTCCAATTCATGAAAATTTATTGGTTTTTCTTCAACTCCCTCCTCATCCGACTGCATTTTTTTATCACTACTTATTGTAATGCTTTAAAATAATCTTTTTCTTCTTCTTCAGATATTCGACTCTAGATTCCTTTAAAATAATAACACGTGCTTAAGGTATAACTGAATGGATCGTCTGGCAAAAAGTGAGTCCGAAATGGGCAAATCGCGTATTTACATGGTAAAGTAGATGTTTAGCCTGACAAATAGCTAAATTAATAATAAATGAACACTTTAAACTATTAATTTGCTAGTTTTAATGATAAATGAAGCCAAATTTTACGATATTCGGGTATGCTTCCCAAAGCTTTTGTCAGTGACTATACGACTGTTTCAACCGTCCGACAAAAAAATTCTTCAACTTTTAAATTTAATTAAAACCTTCATATGATGTAATTATGATCGTTATTAACCTTAAAAGTCAATATATACTGACTAAAATAATTTTTTCACGGTTTTTTTTCAATCTACACTTTTTTTTCAAGAGTGGTAACACTACTCTATCCGTTGGCGTCAAATACAAAGCGAGCGTACAGTACAGCCTAGCATGGCTGGACGCTGAAATAGTAAATGTATGTAACCTCAAAATAGCGTAGCGAAGCGCGGTTTCAGTGCGGTACGTTGTTTATGTAAAAAAATGTCGAAACAAATTTATCGGTGGAAAGGCAAACTGGTGAAAAAGAAGGTCTACGATGAACGAATTAGAAGCCAACAACTTGGAAAAAGCAATCGAAAGAAATCAGTATCCTCTGAGAATGCCACAATAACAGAACAACAGGTGTTCCAGGGACAGCAGGGTCGGTCTGAAGAACAGCAGAATTGGTGTGAAGAACAGCAGGATCAGAATAAGGGACAGCCGGGTAAATCTACACCTGAGGAAGAGTTTGATAAGTTGGATGGTCGAAGAATTGTAGAATTAAAGACACTTGGTTCTCAATTGTGGTGTGTATCTTGTAAAGAAGCACTCTCGTTGGAATATATTGAGAATGAAGTACGGCGTGGATTTGGTTCCATTTGGACGGTGCGATGCCACAAGTGTTTACTTTTGAATGAAGTAACCACCGGAAAACAACATTTTGTATCAGGCAACAGAAGGTCTGCTCGATTCGACATAAATGCGAAGGCAGTAATGGGTTTGTATAGAATTTTTTTTTTCTACTCTATTAAACAATGTGGACATTGGATATTTACTGAATTGATCATTTTCTTTCAGGAACATTGCATAACGGAATGGGCTGGACACACCTAAACAAATTCTGTGCATGTATGAATATTCCGTGCCCTGACTTCAAGACGTTCAAAAAATATGAAGGTGAAATTGGAACGACAGCTGAGGAAGTCGTCAAGGAAGGTTGTTAGGATGCTGCAGCTCTGGAGAGAAAATATGGGCCATCGAAAAATCCCTGTAATTATAATTATTGTCTATAAAATCATGAAATTGAATCAATTGACGCGGGAGACGATTAATTTAATCTGTTTCGAAAGAATTATATTATATTTTCGTTTTCCGTTCAGCCATGAATTCCTGCTTATTCGCTAATTATTATTTGGCTCCTTTTGGGCTTTAGAGTATATTAATTGCATAGTCCATGCTCATTAACTTGTAAATTATATTTTCTTCTATCACTTTGGAGATAATCATGCCATTAAAATTGTGTTACATATGGTGCTGTCTTCAAGAAACTTTTTCAAACTCGTCATTGAAGCTGACTAGAAGATGTTGCTTCCCTAACAATAAGTGGAAAATTTGTGAACTATTTTCTGCTGTGTGTATACTGTAAATAGACTCCATTCATACTCTAATATATAAAATACAGAAAAATAACAACTGTAAATTACATATGAAATATAGTATATATTTTCCATTGTCACGTACAAACATATTACGTATAAAAATGCCGTACAGACAGGATTACTATGATATCACACATGATCAGCATCTCTCAAGATCGAATTATACAACTTCCATCTATTACCAACTCTAATTATATTTTAATCGATCCCTTTAATCTCCTGCAAGTTCGATTCCACCTAAGCTAGGATCCAATCTGCAGTCTGTTAGGTATTATTTTTCAAACTACAATGGATCGCCCTCAAGTGAACTGGTAAATCTATGACGTAGAAAATTATTCAGTTTTACTGTGTTACTTAAAGCATCTTAATACAGATTATGATCAATGAGCTACTGTCAGTGAATAAACTTTAAGAATATACAAAGCAGCACTTTCCTAAAGGTTACGTGATGGATGAACTTAATAAGTATAAAATTAGAAAAAGACTACAAAATATATATAGATAATTCTAATAATATTAATGAATCATTGGACTTCATGCCAATGACTAATTTTTTACCTAATCGTTTATACAATTTCTAAAGCTAACCATCCAGTAATTATATAGCTGATTGGTGTATTACTTGGACCTTTAGAAAAATGTGCTTTGTAAGATTTATAATTTCCAGATTCTTCTTTGAAGAGTTCTCATAAAGATTATTAGGACAATCCAATCAGTGAATAAGTCGACACTCCTGAAAGCTTAATCAGAGTTTACGATTGTGTTAAATATTGATAACATCAATGCTCTACAAATGCATTGGGCCTACTATCTACTATGCAATTGCGTAAATAGCCGTTACTTTCACAATGCACATGAAAAGATACTTGATTATTAATGATCTGTTGTATACGTATAACACTGCCATTATTAGTATATCGATAAAGCTATGAATATCTTGCTTGTTACAATAGGATTATTGCAAGAGGATTATCGAAAACGTGCTTTCTAAATTATACGCAGTTTTCACATATGGGGATACAGTTAATGACAGGAAATACACATAAAGTATTTGTTTGCTACGCACTCTTGCGATTCATTTCTGATCATAATACAATCCTTCAAAAATGAACTGAATAATGTTAAAGTTTGACTTCCTTCGCAGCTTAACCATTTCCACTGAATCTGAACCACCTAAAGGTTCAAATCTTAATCTTTAAGTCATAGACAGTATCCTCATGATATTATCGTGTAATTAGTGTCAAGAAGCATTCTCTATAAAAATCGTCTCAATCCTAAGATTTTTTCACGATATGAATATTCCATTGATTTAAATGCCAAGTCGTAGTCAATGTTACTGAAACCACCAATCATCGTAAAATAAAAAATACTCCTAAGAGTAATGGTTCCTGACAACCTAATCCGACATGTGATCATCATCGGATGTGACGTCAGGATCATCAACTTGCGACAGACACTTGTCGCACCGGCATACAAACAAGTATAGAGAACTCAGAGCCTTCTGGCGAGAGTGTCGACTTCGCTCCAAGGCGCACTCGTCCAGGTATCCAATGCAAATTTCCTCTCCAGGGTGGATATCACGAGTGGCCTTGAGCACCAGGGTGCTGTTAGAGTATGGAAATTCTACAATAGCATTTGGCACACAGCTGTGATTAGCTGCTGATTGCAGAATGTAGAGGCCAGAACCTTCATTGTTCAGGAACGACCCAACGACTTAAAGAAATGATTATTTGTAATGCAAATGAGCAAGATCAGAACAAATCAATTGTATTAGGCTTTGACAAATACCTTCTTCCATGTCATCGTAGAGCCTATCGATTAGCTTGTCTACCTGAATTCTCTCATCTTTTGGCAACTCCAAGGCAGAAACATTTTTCACCCAGCGACTGAAGGAACTTGTGCCAATTCCTTGGCCATTTGTGCCAACCAAAGCCAGAAGGCTTCGAAATCCATCCGGTGTAAACCACTGTGTAAGAAACTTGTTATAAATTGTTACTAAATTTCTGACATGAAATTTATTACCTGTGGAATATACTCGCTATCCAAGGCATTTTGCATCATCTGACGCAGAACGTCTATCTGCCCTATAAATTTTTCTCCAAGAAGATTGTGAGCAATTTCTTGTGTGTCATTAACTGTACGGTGACAGAACTGTGCGTAGGTAGAAACAGCAGCAGCTTTATCCGTTGCTTGATTTATAGAAGCAACCATCCTTGCTAGAAGCATTATTGTCGCAGTCTCTGGAGGATAGTGCATCTGCTTCCAAGTTTCATTAAGTTGGACTAAGGGATGCTGATCATTCTTTTCCTTCGATTGAAGACAAAGAGTCCTGTGGTACCTTTAATAAAATTTTATTTAATATTTAAAACACAGCAAGTTCAGCCTTATATTTACCTTTGAAAAGCTTCATTCTGGCACTCAGTACAGCAATACTTAACACCACAAGCTGGACACTCTACAATTGACTCTTTATTTGTCTCACAACATTCCATATGAGGTAAAATAATATCAGGTTTCGTAGTCAATCGTTGGGCATTTTCTTCAGCAGTTTCCAAAGGCCGCATGCAATTGTCACAAGCTAAGTAGCGATACATAGCATTCCAAGAGAACTGACAACAGATTATCGGCTTCTCTTCAAATATCACATCACCTTCTTTAAAGGGTCGTAATGCAAATAATCCTTTACCCTGAGGAAGAAAAATTCAGCAATCATTAGGTATATTCACTATTCATATTTAGTCATAATACTCCAAGAATAAATATAGCAATTACTAATATATTATAAGGAATATGTTGAATGTGCACTATGTGCATTTTGCAAAGTAATATCCAATAAGACATAATTTTCAACGTAGCATGCAGTATAGACGCTTTAACTATGTTGTTATTAGTGTGCATAACTCAGACCTTTTCCTCGCTAATAATTCGTACTTGAAAACCATCGATTTCCATAATTGCAAGAATATTCTCCTACGAAAACAGCTGATCGGCAATAACGAATATCTAACCTACTAAAGCATGCCGCTTGACAATAACTTGGAATGACTACGATGATCAAATACAATACTTAAACTTAAATAAAAAATGTATTATGCAGTGTTTAAGAGAGTTAAGGAAAAACTTTCACGCCGAAAAATTATTGGAATATATTTGAATAATATTTGTATTCGATTGATTATAAGTTATTTCTGCTAGAAAAATAACAAATCTTAAAATGGGACTAGTAGTTTTTGGTAGTCTGCGCAGCGTATTGTGCAACATCCGGATACGACGAGAGAGTAGCTCAAGCTGTTAGCCTGTCTGTGGTCTGTTGTAAGATTTTCTATAATTTCAGTGTACATAAACCGATTGGTGTGAACCAGCCGTTCTTTCAGAAAATAATGAACGGGACAGTAACAATGGTGAGTATATTTCTGCACAGTTTTCATTAATATAAAGGATTTTTTCAAATGAGAGTATGGATATTCTGGGCAATTCCATTATGGCTGCCAAAGAATGCTCCGATGTTAATATTTTGCGCCTCCTCGACGACTAAAGGGACTTTTTTTTATTAAGATTATTTAAGTTTATCTTATAAAAATATACTCTTGTTTGTTGGTTTTTTATATGACGGTAGTATGAGCCGCATATTTTAAGGCGTAATTTTTTATGGAAATGTTATTGATTTTCACTGATTTGGCACACATGCACCTCAGTTCACCGTTAGTCTCCGGCTTTTCGTAAAGAAATTAACAAATCTTTATACTGGTTCCAAGTGCCTATTGATCTTGATTAGTTGATGAGAGAAGTGTTGCCTGTAGGGTGACTTGTGAAGCTCTTTCTTATTCAAATGGTTATTACTGCCCTAAAGTACATATTGTAGTGATGAAGAATTAATTGAAGCAATATTAAAAGCTTTTTCAATTGTTACACAGATAGTCTCTACGCCATTCTGATTAATTAGACTGATGACATCAAAGAATATTGATTATTTGCAGGCACCAGCAGCCCAAAATGATGTGGAACCTCCGATCAAGAAGGCCCGAGTTGAAGGTACATTGCTAATGCAAGCTGCCATATAATCAAATCAAATATGCGTTAATATTAAGAAGGCTCTATTTAAAGTAGAGCATATAGACAGACCGACAAACAAACGAACAGACCAAGAGAAAGTGTGAGAGTGAGTAAAGATACGTAGAAAAAAGAGAAAAAACTAAGAGCAGAAAAACTGGAAAGATTACAGGAGGCGTTGATATAATGTAACGAAGGAAAGCAGGCATTAAGAGCGGTGTGACAAAAGTTGAACCATTGATCTCTCTAACATAATTAGCTAAGGGAGTAATCACGGAGAGTGAAAGAGAGTGTGTGAGAGAAATAGAGAAACAGAATAACTGTGTGCAGTACCTTGAACTGTACTTGCATAGGGTTAGGGTTACTCTAGGCGACCGTTGGCCCTGAATAAAACTAATGTATGGTTGTCCTTCTGTTCTGAGATGTTACAGCGGAGAGAGAGACAGTACAGAATCTCTGGCCTTCGACTGAGCTGCGATCATGAGCGTGCGCCAAACAATGAAAGAGAAAACGCTACAATAACCTTGAAACAGAAAAACAGATCTGAGTTTTCCAAAAAGCTCCCACTGACACGCACAATGGCGTCTATGTAACTCGTCGAGTACCCCAAGTACTCGCGATGACGCGTCTCTCTTTAGATAGGTCAGCATATTCAACAATAGGGTAGCTACATTTCTTCCAGTCTTTCTAACTACGAGTCTCCTTAAACTGTAAAGAGCATATTCTTAGTTTTCTTGACTATTCATTTCACAAAATCACAATCATCCGCAGGATCATAATTGCAGAAATTCATATCTAAGAGACTCGTACTTAGAAAAGGCAGTGGCGATGCGTGACGTGTCTCATGATAATTTCTAGCAATTATTTAACAATAGCTACAAGAAATATAATTGATAAATGTATGGGACAAAAGTTAGGCCCATCAATGAATTGCTGAAAGAAAATATTTCCAAGAAAACGCCTATCGCCATTGCTGTTGCGTTAGCGTGGCAGGGTCTAGTCGTTCATTGAAAACATCTCGACTAGGTTGGATAAGGCAGCACCTAAAGAATTGGCGCAGAAACAAAAGAAAAACGCACTGAGAGTGTTCTCCTTTGCTTTGTGCTTACAGATTTCTGCGTCGCCTCAGTCTCGCAGGATAATTTACGCGTGCTACCTTCATTGCTCGGCCCCGAAAGCACGGTTAGCCGTTCTTGATACCAAAGCCTCTTGATAAAGAACACGAGGACAATAACAAAATGAAATACCATTATCAAATCCAATGTTCTACAATACCTTGAGATACTCTGCTTCAATAAGTGGTACCGTTAAGGATACAATGACAGTAGCAAGATTCCAAAATGATATCTAAATTCTCTACAAGAACTGTACACTCTACGGGCCATTATTAATGTGAATTATCTTTTAATTTTTATTCTTTTTGTATTCTTACTTTCTTTTTCTTTTTGCAAGTTTCTCGAGAGTGAAAGGTTCTCCAGGACTACTGTCCTCCCCTGTGATCCACGAAATGACCGTCCACTCGCTCTTTCGTGGCCCTTCGTATTAAACCACGTGCGACTCTTAATTCAGAAAGTTTAAAAAGGAACAGAGAAATCTCGACGAATACCAACACGTGTTCTGATTTCTGTTTCAGAATGTCCTAAGCCCTACGTACGAATTGGTCACGCTCCCACTGAAATCTAGTTGTAGTATAAAAGCGCGCCGGCTCGACGTGCCTATAATAGATTATAATACTTTGCTCGCTTTTATTCACCATTACACGTACGTTCGTGCTCTTGAGGAAGTCACTGACTGATACCATCAATAGTCGGCCTCTTGGACATAATTTTCCTGCAGTTACTTTCACTTCTTTATTTGTATTATAAATGTCCCCCTCGGTGGCTACTCGATAACACGGACCCTCATAGTCGAAACGGGATACATATATATATATATACACATATTTTTTCTCTGTCTAATCTTCCTCGATAAAAATTCCAACTGTCATCCGTTGCTGCTCTGTCTTTGACTCTTTTAATTTGTTTAAACTTACAGTTTGGCGGAAGTTCCTGGATAAAAGCGGAAGCTGCTCTGCGCGCGACGTCCTTGCAAATTAATTCCTTGCGTCCCGTTTGTTGCCCTTGTTTCTGTTACTTCCTTACTTTATCTCTCTTCCTTTCTTTCTTGGTCTCCCTCTCTCTCTCTCTCTCTCTCTCACTTTCGCTTTCGCTCCTGTCCAGTAAAGATTATCATTAACGTAAAGTTTCATTGTCATGAATTCATGTGAGAGAAACCTTCTCATTTGTCCTCATTGACTTGTCTGAGAGATAAAGAGAGACAGACAACGTTCTGTCCCCACGAATATTCATATCAATGGATTTTTAATGAATAAAAAAAAGAAGAGAGAGAAAAACAAACGAAATTCCCACAACACGCAAAAGCATTCCTTCATCGCAATGTGTTATCACTTATATCGTTGGCACCGTATACACTTCCACCGTTATCGCCGATGCCTTATATGTCCATGAGAAACCTGGAAGAACGAAGCTTATCTTTTCTCCTTACATCTTTCATTTGTAACCCCGTATATCTCGACCCCCGCCCCAAACCCATCCGACGGTGGAAGTAAACACGGTGGTAGAATCCTCAGCAAGAATCATTGGATTAATTTAATATTCTTTTATAGGAAGCGCCACGGAGTTTCTGCCTGGACCCATATATGATCTCAATCAGACGGGACAAGTTGTTGCCGGTGAGTTTAAATACTTTATCGATTTTATTAATTACAATTATAAACAGTAAGTTACGTTCAGATATGATGTAGCAAACTGCTGTGTGACTCTATTAAAAGAAAAGTCTGTAGAGTCGCATCGGTTGAAGCTTACTCGATTGTCGATTCCAGCACCGTGGACTTTTAGCTGATAAGATCTGATTGAATGTTCCTTTGGCTTTTCGATTGCGAGCTCACGGTGATTATTGTATTCTTATATTTGTCTGTTTTGTCGTCTTTTCAAGGCCCTGGCGCCAAGTATCTTACTTTGCCTGGTATCCTGGGTGCCGGCCTTCCCAAGATCACTTCCGAACAACAGGACACTGTAACCAGGGCTAAGAAATATGCTATGGAACAGAGTATCAAGATGGTCCTCATGAAGCAAACCCTGGCGCACCAGCAACAGGTATCAATCTACAAGGATGAACTTGGACGTTGATCTCTATGTGAATTATATGGTTACTCTGCATTCTCATATTGACATTTTTTTTTAATATTTTTTTGTCAAATCGTACAATTCACTGCAAGAGTATCCTTGGAACGGTGATCCTATGGGAATGCAAAGTGACGCATTAAATGTTCTGTATATCTTTTCTCTTTGTCCCTCTTTCCAATCTCTTAACTTGCTTAAACCAATCTGATTGACAATTGTACTGCTGATGATCATTGAATCTCGAGGAAGAAAGAAAGAAAGAGAGAGAGAGAGAGAGAGAGAGAGTGGCAACGAAGAAATATTATTTAATCTGTTAACGAAAGATCGTGGCTCGACGTGTCCTGACCAAATTTAGCTCGTCCCACCGTGTTAAATTTGTGCACGACGGTTACTCCTTGCCGAAATGAGAAAAAAAAGAAAGACTGAAAAAAAAGTGGGAAAGAGCGAACACATAGAACACACATAGAAGCCTCGTAGAGAACGATCGACAGTCTCACGGAACCAGAAATGAGAGATTCTGACCGGTTGATTTTTTTTCTCCCCGCAGAAGAATAAGTTGGTCCTGCGGCAGCAAGTTTTATTGCTAATGTGCAGGTTAGTGTCAATATTGTCAAGAAGGAAGAAGCCTATTATAATGATACGCATTATAGTTTTCTATCCTCGATTATAATACATTAATGTTCGCCTTAATTATATCGTTAAAGTCGTCTACTTTTATCCAATACGTCTCCCCCCCCCCCGACCCCCCTCTGCCCCTTGATTTTCTATAATACGTAAGAAGAGATGGTTGCGTAGGCTATACACAATAAGCGTACACGAGAGACATACGACACGACAGAAACAAGCGCGATGCTACTTTGTAGTGTGTTGTACAACGACAAGAACAATAGTCGGCGGGAGCAGAGCTGTATCAACGTGGTGATGGGGAAGATATAAATTTTGCATGATTCTCTAAATGAATTTTTCTCTTGTTTTTTTTTTTTTCTTCTTTAACGCGAATGATCACCAGACGCGTCATCGATTCTCATTTGTGGGTAATCGAAGCCCATCAGTTTGGGTATCGATGGGTGACAAAGTATTTTTGAGGAATCGATTGACAATTTATCGTCTGCTGTAACGGGTGGATATGAGCTTTTTTCATTTTGGGGAATCATTAACATTATTGTACTACGAGAGGATACTTGAAGTTTGTCTTCTGTAAGGGGGCGGGATATCAATGGAAGGCCTATGGTCCTTTGTGTTGCAGCAAATGGCTAGTCAACGGAATCAGGTGCAGAGACAGCAGGCTCTCGCCCTCATGTGCAGGTTTGTTTGTTCTTTGCCTTAGACACCACACCCACCCAAACCCCACCCATCCACAGATTCTATTTGGATTTTCAAAGTCAAATTATCAGGCAGAATTAACAGTTCACGATCGCTCTGTTTCTGATATGTAATATCAGCGTTATTACTGTTAAGTCTGTCTTCTACTCTTGAACTGAATGATCCTGCTTATATGTACGATACGTCTCATTCAAGGTAGAGCCATCGACGTTACCAAGGGCATGGGATCTTCTAGAGATGCTACGAAATTTAATTAACGAACAGCGATAAAAGCATTTTGACTGTTGCCAGGTGTCGAGGATATGAAAAAAATTAAAACTTATAGAATGCTCCACGTTACCTTCTGATGCTCTACGGTTGGATGGGATATACTGTACATAGTTTATGGAATATGAAACCACTTTGTCTCTTCACTACGTCCTCCTACTTATAGCCAGCAACCCTCTAACATCATCCAGGACATATCCACTGGTCAACCGTCGTCCCTTATCTTTTTTTTCTTTTTTTTTTTTTTTTTTAAATTTAATCTCTACTTTTGTAACCATATCTTACTCAATAACTCGTGCGACTCGTCGCTTCCTTAAGAATATTATAGTGTAACATTAACATAACCCGTACTATTGGCAAAGTTATCATTAATCTTAGTGTATTATCCTGACTATCGTTGCAATGGTACGTGTATTATTAATTATGTCACTCCGATCAGTGATGGTCTAGTATGATTTCGCACGTGGTACAAGCTGGTGATAATACACGTATCATTGTAAATTTTTTCCCATGATTAAAATTAAGAGAAAAAGACTACCGAAATCGTCATGGACCGCCCGTTAGCACTCCCATGGATATCATACGAGAAAATTAATCAGCTGTAGACTGAAGTCTTGAAGTCTTTGGGAGCGCAGACGGGTCCCATGTGCTTGAAATACCGTGCGAGACAATTCCCTATGTAATTCTTAATGAGACTAACGCATCTCTCTTACACAGGGTTTACGTGGGGAGCATAAGCTTCGAGCTGAAGGAGGACACAATTAGACAGGCCTTCCTACCGTTCGGCCCGATAAAATCTATCAACATGTCCTGGGATCCTGTCACTCAGAAGCACAAAGGATTCGCATTCGTCGAGTACGAGATACCAGAAGCCGCCCAACTCGCTCTGGAGCAAATGAACGGTGTCATGATCGGTGGACGCAACATCAAGGTAGCGGGACGTACCTATATAACGAATTTCCCGTCCCCGTGCAATCCTATCGTCACGCCGGAGGTCGGCAAATTTTTATTTAGCCTCTCAAAATACACGCTTCTCCCACCTTCTTCGTTTTTCCATCTATCCTTCTGTTCCTTCCTCTTGTTTTAGTAGCGGCAACCCTTTTGCCTAGTTCGCTCTTGGCTCTCGTTTTTGTAGATTCATGGTTCTCGGGTAACGGTAAATCTTTGAATGTGTCGAAGCAAGTTCTTGTAACCACTTTTGGTACTCTCGATGGATTCGAACGTTTATTCACTTTATTACTCTGGTTCTTTGCACAATGAAGGATTTATCGTTTTCGATTAATTGTCTGGTACTTTCGATAATATAAACTGTAGATTGTTAACTTTTCTTTTGACTCGAACGATCGGCTTTCGCCAAAATTAATTCTGATTGCTTGCTAATGTATTTTTCATTTTCTGTGCATGCTTCAAATACTTTCAGAGATCAGGATCATTGTAAATGATTTTACTTTCGTGTTGGCTTCAAAATCAAAGTCGGAGTAAATTTTACATACTGTATGTAAAGGCGAAAGTATTTGAAGTCCCAATTTCTTTCACTGTAGTTTTCTTAGTGTACTGTGACTCTAAGTAATGTAATAGAAATGAATTAAATCTTTTATTTGATGTTACGACATCCCAGAGCCTCTAACAGGGCTTTACCAGGTGCATTTAAGGAGAGTGAGACACTCTATTCCCATTGAAAACTGTTGACAGGTCGTCGGCAGGCCATCGAATATGCCGCAAGCACAATCGGTCATCGATGAAATAACCGAGGAGAGCAAACACTATAATCGCATCTACATAGCCTCGATTCACCAGGATCTAACCGAGGACGATATAAAGTCTGTTTTCGAGGCATTCGGTCCTATTACCTACTGCAAACTGGCTCAGGGTAGTTCGCCTCATCGGCACAAGGGCTACGGCTTCATCGAGTACGAGACTATGCAGTCTGCCTTGGAAGCCATAGCTTCGATGAACCTCTTTGATCTTGGTGGACAGTATCTCAGGGTGGGACGCGCTATAACGCCACCTAATGCACTAATGGGACCACCTAGTGGAACCAGCATGATGCCCACCGCAGCCGCAGTTGCCGCAGCAGCTGCGACCGCCAAGATTCAGGCTATGGATGCTGTGGCAAGCAATGCCGTTGCACTTGGTCTTACTAAATTGGGCACTACGGCGCCGCCAATCCTCAATCAAGGTAAATGTACTTTGTATATTTGTTTGTCTTTGCAATTGTCGCCTTCATCGATAATTATCTGACTTAGCTCTTCCCGGAATAGTCAGACCTACGATAGCACCAGCTACTATAATGGCTCCGCCAACTGTTGCTACTGTCGCTCCAGTAATTCCACCTCCAGGAATAGCTATTCCCCAGACTCTCACTCGTCCACCAGCTATCATACAGCCTATTCCTGGACAGCCTGTTGTTATTCCACCACCAGCTGTTGTTACGCCCACCGTGGTCGGAGCTCCTGTCGTAAGTTCTGCATCAGGTCTCAGTGGTACTTTTACTCTGCAGATGGAAAAGAGTGTTTCAGGATTGTCTTTGTTTCGTATCTAGATACCAGTCACGAGTGCAGGGGGTACAGATATTATGAGGCGCGCTCAGGAACAACAAGCGGCTCACCAGAAACAACAGGAAGAACTTCAGAAAAAACTCTTGGAGGAGACTGAACCCCAGACGTTACAGCAACAGGAGAATATGTCAATAAAGGGACAAAGTGCTCGGCATCTGGTGATGCAAAAACTCATGAGAAAGGTCGAGTCTCGCGTAGTCATCCTGAGAAACATGGTCGCCCCGGAGGACGTTGACGAGAGCCTCCAGGAAGAGATACAAGACGAGTGCTCAAAATTCGGTGTAGTCGAACGCGTTATTATTTACAATGAAAGACAATCAGAGGACGACGAGGATGCTGAAGTTATCGTGAAGATTTTCGTCGAGTTCTCGCAGATGAGCGGTAAGTTGAATCGGAATTTATGTATCACGTGACTTTTTCAGTGTGATAAATGTGATTCTTATTTTTTCAGAGGCCGAAAGAGCTAGGGATTCTTTGAATGGACGCTACTTTGGAGGTCGTTTGGTCAAAGGTGAACTTTATGATCAGGCACTCTTCGACAACAGTGACTTCTCTGGTTGATTTGTCTGATGAAACTTTTCGGTGGCCACTGAAGACACTAAATGTCAGATTATTATTTTTCCTATGGAAGAATCCCTATACACGCTGGTTTACAAGACAACATAGATTCCGCGCGTCCATTGGTACCCATGGTATCGCTCTACGACCTGGACTTTGTTTCTAGTGTTGCAGAGATTCACTTCGAAGAATCATCTCGAGTATCGATCGACTGATTTCCATTTGGTGATGATTTGCAAATGTTTTGATTGAGGACGCGGTGGAATAACTCGCTGTTTTATTGGGAATGATAAATAAGATATGAAAAGGATAAAAATGAAAACGGACCTTGTTCACAAATACGTAAGAAACGATAATAGACGTGTCCACCAAACCATTCCGTATCGCGGGATGCTAGTTTTTTTTTTTTTTTTCTAAAATACTTGAGGTATCGTCAAGATTTAACATAAACGCTTGGTTAGATTTAAATATCGAACGTGATTTCTGTTAATATACGGTGTGACTGAGCGTACGTGAACACAAAATATCCATGCGTATATGTATGTATAGCAATGATCAAATATTAATAAATTGTTTTACACAAAAGAATAATGTTACCAATTTATAAAAAAACTTATAGAATGTGAAAAAAGTTTATCAATTTACGCTCACTCTTTATTATACTACAATAACACTATTAACATTAAACTTAGTCGTGCATGAGGATAATATATTCGTAGAGATATCTTTGAATTGCAATATATACAAACAGTAGGACAAGCATCATTTCAACTCTATAGAATATTTCTATTCTAACAGAATATGTGTTACTTTTTTATTTTTACTTCGTAGTTTCTGCCCTGGTCTTTGTATTCATCATATACTGGAAATTGTATAGGACCATTACTATTCTCTTCTACCTTTTGGATTGCTGATTTTTCAGGTAGTGCTTGCACAGGAGCTTCTAGTGCTTCAAGCTCAGCAGCTTTCTTTTGAACTGTGAGCATTGCTATGTAATTCTTTTTGATTTCCTCTTCCGTTGGAGGGTCCCTTCTCCGAAATCTAAGCCAGGCCATCCACTCAGGTGGTATTTCCTGTTCGTGATCCTCTTTTACCACAGGAACAAAGAAACGTTCCGCTCTCATCCTTGTGGATACACTAGCACGTGGTATTTCATAATATTTTGTGCCAAAGTAATCCTCTCCCATAAATTTCTTAGTTCTGACTGAAGGTTTAACGGAGTTCACAATATTTTTAAAGATAATCTCAAAGACTCCACGCGAACGTGCCATCTTTACATTCGATCATCAAGAAGTCAGCCTAGTACCTGAAAACCAGAATAAAAGTAGTTTATTCGAGTTGTTCTTATATCTATTTTTCTAATATTAATTCTATGCAAAACTGGCTTCACTTACAAGTTTAAGCACTACAAAAATAACCTTTAATTAGATGGCGACACAATCGGGAAGAATCTAAAAATTAATTTAAAGAACATTTCATGTTATTTTCTTGGCTGACAATATGCAAATATAAAATCTTTTGATGGATAAATAATCTAAAATTATTATTATACTTTTAGCAGACAAAACAGTGTATCCACACGTGTTAAAACATACAAATTTCAATGATAAACAGAGGACGTCCCATGCTGGCTGTCATGACGTCCATCGTCTTGTACAGAACGGAGTAAAACCAACAAATTAAAATGATTGAAAAAAGTACAGCATGATTCTTAATGAGATTACCAAATGGGGCTTCTCTCTAGTAGTAGCAGGATCGATTACGTAATCCAATAAATATCCTAGCCAAGAAAATACTGAGAGAATCCCGGAAGAACTGCCGGAAGTCTAAGTGCACGGTTGACGTCGCTCCAGCCAGCTCTAGCCGGTTACGTCTGGTTACGTCACTTCCAGGCGTGGTGTGTTCAGTGAGTTGCGTGCGACTAAAATGGCCGTGGATCTCCGTGGCTCGGAAGTGTATTAAAATATTCCGTTTAAAAGTCCACCATGAAATTGTGACCATTTCTTATCACATTAACGAGAATAACCAAGCGTCCCGACGCAGGTTTATACAGTGTTTCCTTTTAATTTAGCAAAGCGGTGTACGAGTTCAAAGGAAAACTAAAGTAGGAGCCGAACCCTCCTATGTGGTGAGTCGATTTTTCATCGATAATGTCTTTCAATGATGATGTAAATACAAAGTATAGATTAATGAAGACTCGATGATTAATCGGGAGAGAAGAAAAAAGAGTTCTGTTTCTCATTCTTAACTCAAAATGGCGACCAACGTCTTTTCGACGCTCACACCTCATTCTTGTCCCTGATCTATTATCGCAGATGGATAGACCTCGCTTCGTTTTGCGTCACTCCTTCGTTTTCCAAGGTCCTGAATTATTATCCCGGATGTACTATTAACGCTTGGAACGTCCTGTGTTTTCGTTTTGCCATTGGCAAAAGTCATGAACGTCCTTCTGAAACATGGCGGTCATCGCTCAGACAATCGCTTGTCAAAATTGTGTCAAGTCGACGCTCAAACGACGGCACCTGTCGATTTGTTTTCTCCCACTTGGCTAAGGCAGATAAGATGTTACTCTTCCTAGTAAGATTACTGAGTCGTTAGAGAAACTTTATGAGATGGCTCATTACTTCTTTGGGTGATTTAAGTATATAACTGTTATGGTGAGTTAGTAAAGATTGAAGAAAAGCATTCATTTGGAAAGGTTGTCTGATATGAAGAAAAGGCAAGATTTTCTAACAGGTGGGAGAGTTAAAGAATTTTGCATAACATTAAAAGATTGGCTCTTTCCTATTGAATCAAGAAGGAAAATGTCAGGGATACGTATGGTATTATAGATACTGTATTCGGTGAAGCTTCTCACTGAAGATTCTTGACATTAAAAAGAAAAGATGTACATGGAATTCTGGTCATACTAGATTCCTGAATTCCAGTCATATCTATTTAGTTAACATGAAACTTTTACCCATTTGCACTTTTGCTCTTGTAGGGATTTTTGTAATACTTTAAAATTGTTACTTGTTACCTGTCAAATATCTATATGGTATTAATAACACAGGAAGTGTTTGATGTTTATGTTGACCATTTTGTTTTATTATTTTTGGCCGTATTGACAGTGACCTTGTCAAGAATCTTTCCAAGGTCATTGATATTTTAAATGCTTACATAGTCCTCCACTTTGGTATCAAGCACAACAGAGCTATAAAAATGATGATTATTTTTTGGCACATTCACTGTGATTAGATATCGTTAATCTGTTCCGTTAATAATATAATGGTGATATCTGATTGATGTCAACAATTCTAAATGTTAAATGGAGAGATTTACAATAGCTCCTCTGGAATTTGATGATGAGACTTATACCTGTTTCCAAATGCGTAGGCGTAGATTAGGAATTGTTGAATAATTAATACTCCTTCATCTTCGAAGAACTCAATAGCATTTACATTCAATCGGACTTTATGGCTAGATGCTATGAATTTGTGACTTCCTAATAGATAGTGCTTACATTTTCATAACACTGGAATTTAGCACCATTCAGGAACCAGGTATTAGATGACTAATACGATGGAGGAAAAGTATGCCTTAAGGCCATCACTTTTAATTAGTCGCCAGCTTTTATTGGAATATATTATTGGCAATTTCTTTATTAACATATCACAGATGTTACAGACATGAGCATTTCATTATATTAATAAAATTCAGTAATGTTGTCTATGTTTAAGGAATAATATGAATTACGAAATTCTCTTACCTATGTGATAACATTTTTCTCGCATACAATACCTGATAGAGCATTTGACGCAGAGTGTCTTATACAATTATCTATTATAATACCATTTAAGAGATGGTATTAGCTAACTAGATATTGTCATGAGACTCTTCTTGGTACATTCTCCTAGTCAGATGTTAGTCTAAAAGTCTTATCAATATACAGCTCATTCATTATGTTTATCTTACTTATCTCCATAGTATGAGCATATTATCGTATACTCTTATTATTCCCTGATGATAAAAAGGGTTTCCATGAGATGTAAAAAACTTTCTTACGAATAGGAAGTCTATTGAATGAATTTATAAAGTTAGTTACTGTGCTGATTAGATTTCGGGTGGAAAAGTAAATTAACATTTGGTAATCTTCTTTTTGCAGGTTCTACAGTGCATATTGTGAAGTGGACTTGTAGACCTTGTGTGTAGAAATGGGCTTCATTTACTCTGTGCGCATTTATAGCAATCTGTGCAGAGTACTCGCACCAGTAAATTAGCCTCGTAGAAGAGTTTCCTCGTCAAGATGCGGGAGAGAACTAGTGTGATCCCCTGCTCAGCAGTGGGGATCTAGTGAAATAAGAAAAATAACCTATGAGAGAAGAAGCACAAGGTTTTTCTTCAAATCACTATGCCTGGGAGGATAATCACTATATGAAAGTTATTAATCCGAGCCATCTTATATAGGACTTAGTGTTGATTCGAAGGGACAAGATCCCTGCCTTAATTCTACTTTTCTAATATTCTCAATTTTTGAGAATACACCACGGGACGTTTCACTATTAAGACTCGGTTGTCCTCCTGAAAATCGCTGGAACGATTATTCTATTGTGACTGTGAGTCGTGAAGATTCTATTGCAAGCCAGAAGGGCACTGAACGAAGATGTCGTTCCTATCAAATCTTAAGAAAGCATTCCACTTCGGTGGCAATGATGCCAAGAAGAAGAAGCTGTACAATAACATCAAGATGGACTGTAGTCCTGAAGAATTTTGGGAGATGATAGGTGAACTCGGTGATGGTGCCTTTGGAAAAGTTTACAAGGTAATGGAAAATTTTGTTTTTAATACAATAAAACAACTTCTATTTCTTAATATGTTTCCACTATATAATACATGAATTAGAAGGTTCCTAGTTGGTAGAAAATATATTGTAAGGCTTCCTAATCCTATAGAAACTGCAAGTACAGATAATCGATGACAATCGGATTCGGAATTAATTTTGAGCTGTGAGACAATGGAAATTTTGTCCTTGGACTATTACTTTCTGTACTAAAAAGAGTAACGTTTCGTTGAATTAAAAAAAAATAATGTTACATGATTATTTGACTTCAGGCACAACATAAGCAAACTCAGCAGCTGGCTGCTGCAAAAATGTGTGCTCTGGAGGGTGAAGATGATCTCAGTGACTTCATGATTGAGATCGATATACTATCAGAATGCAAACATCCTAATGTTGTTGAGCTCCACGAGGCATACTTTATCGAAGAAAAATTGTGGGTAGGTCTACGAATTTCTTTTATTACATTATTTATGACTACCTGGAAATTGCAGAAAATAGAGGGCGCCCACTCTTTCATTATATGCAAATATCTACTGGTCAACCAACCAGTTACTAGACTCTTGCTATTTCTTTATTAGATTTTTCTTGTATTGTTGCAAGAGAAACTATGCTTTTCCACATATATATTGGCACCAGTGCCAATTCTGATGCTGGACATTTTATTCAGATGCTCATCGAATACTGTGACGGAGGGGCTTTGGACTCTATAATGGTAGAACTTGAAAAAGCTCTAACGGAACTTCAAATAGCTTACGTATGTCAGCACATGACTAGGGGTCTAGCCTTTCTTCACAAAGCCAAGGTCATTCACAGGGATTTAAAAGCAGGCAATGTTCTCCTGACAATGGCTGGTGGCGTTAAGTTGGGTAACGTAATCTCATCCTCGCTCTAACGTTTACACAGTTGCTCGATTGCTCCTTGTTATCTGGAACCATTAATTCACCTTCTGTTTAACGTTTTCTTATTACAGCGGACTTTGGCGTCTCTGCTAAGAACAAGCACACACTTCAGAAGCACGATACCTTCATCGGCACGCCATATTGGATGGCGCCAGAAGTCGTCCTCTGTGAGACCTTCAGAGACAATCCATATGACTTTAAGGTGGGTCACCGCAAGTACCTGATTATGTAACCATTATTGGAAGTATCATTTAAAACATTTATTTCTTTCCCCAAGGTCGATATCTGGTCTCTTGGCATCACCCTGATAGAATTCGCCCAGATGGAACCACCTAATCATGAGATGTCACCGATGAGGGTGTTACTAAAGATCCAGAAGAGCGAACCTCCCAAGCTGGACCAACCTGGAAAATGGAGCAAGGACTTCAATGACTTCATCGCCAAGGCACTGATAAAAGATCCATCCTCGAGGCCGACTGCCGAGGAACTTCTGAAGCATCCGTTCATCAACAGAACCCTCGACTCAAAACCCATACGCGATCTTCTACTGGAGTATAAAGCCGACGTCGTCGAAGAGGAGCTCGTCGACGAGGATGCCGAGGTGGGTGATCGTACAGCTACTAAAAAAGCATATTTAATCTATAGGGCAATGAGATCAGCTCTTTATCGACTAGATCCTTTTGCACGCTGGGAATATCGAATCGCGGACGGTTCCTGGCGATGAGATTCGAGGTTCCCTCCACATAGAGATATATGCACTATTCTTTAAATTACATTAGATAAATGTGCAACAACATAACGTCAACCGGCGTCTATTTATCTACAGACAATCTCCTACGTAATATCATAATACATTCTTCTGCTGATCTATATCGGACAATTAATCGTTCAATGAGATAACGTCAAGTGGCACACTCTTTCTAATACACAAATAATGAATCCTCGCTTAATCATTCACCGCTACGCCGTTAGGATCTTTCGATCGATCGATACGTCGTGAATTATTAATTGTTTATTAACAGTCGTATTTGACGTACGTTGTTACACGCTCGCACTACCGATAGAAGGCCAAAAAGGCGAAAAAACACAGAGAACAGTATCAGCGTATCGGTAAGCTGCTTCCGAGTGAAATGAAATTTCGTAGATGGTTCGATATTTTATACATATGGGCAATTTTCAAGGGGGAAGCCATTGCGAGATATACGCTTCGACCACGAAGCAATAACGACAACAGTTCTATCAGTATTTTACTTATTGATAAGATATGCATGTTATACTTTTTATTCTTCTTTATTAATGCAGTTTATCAGAAGCCCTTCGATTAGTCCCTTGTTGATGAATCCTGTAGCTAAATCTGTCCAACTTCTTTGGCGTGCTTGTTCCGTTGGACAGAACGAGCAAATGCCGAAATTGAAAGTAGTCTTTTTCTAGTATCCCAGATTTGTTTTTTTTTTTTTTCAATAAGAATTAGTTCTTAATGGATGTTCCGTTGTAACTTAAGAATTTGGCTGTGCATGCGGCTCACCTGGGCCTCGCCAGCCCCATCACCCGTGCGATTGTCAGGTCAGTAGCTTTTGCCAATAAAATAAAAAACAAAGTAATGGCAGGGATCAATCATGCCTCCTTCGTTTATTAATACATAAATTTATCAGTGTGTCCTGTTATAAATTTTTGTTTATCGTGTTCTTTGTATACGGGAGATAATTCAAACGACTCTCTTGCGCCGGTTTTGTCATTTCTTCAGTACTTAATTCTCACTGGTATATTCCAGGAGCAGCGCACGTCGCAGCTACCCCTGGAGCTGGACCAACTCGGAGATGACTCTGCATCTATGCGCAGCGACACTGACGTTAAGAGTAAGTTTGTGGGAGAATTATTTTATCGTACGATTATCATTTATTGCTGATGACTTGGTAAGCTGATTTTTCATCAAACGTTAATTTTTCAGTCATGGAGAAGGAAAGTGTTGTTGTGTCGCCCGTGTCTCCGAAGCGCGAGGAGAGTAACAAGCGAGAGATCAATCGGGATGGTGAAAAGGATGAGAGGAACAAGAAATTGCGCAAAACTGAATCCAGGGAGAATATATCTGGATTCGTCGAAAAGAAGCAACAGGTATGATAATGTGCTGAAAGTAATTAATATGCTGGTTTTTAATTGGATCAGGATGAATCGAACTTTGTTGACGTTGATTAATAAATTTCTGCGCTAATTTCAGGCACCCAAACCACCAGTTCCGAGCGAAACGAACGAGCGACGAATATCTAGAGACAAGGGTCCTGCGCCGCCACCGCCGGGAAGACAAGATAGCAAGGGCGAAGAGAAAGAAAACATTCCAAAGACTGTTGAAAAACCCAGTGCCATGGAAGTAGTGGACAAAACAAGGAACGTCATCGAGAAGCAAGATAAGCCGAACAAGCTGGAACGTCTCAACGGGGAGAAGAAACCCTTGGAGAAACAATCCAGCCAAGAGAATGCTGTATCCATGGAAAAGAGGAAGGAGACACCAGATAAAGATAAGGGCGCTGGCGTCAGAACGAAATCCTTCGAGGAAAAGCAAAAATCTACGGAACGACAGGGTAATGGCGACGAGAAACGGAAATCTGCACCGATTAAACTGGAACCGGAAGACACGAAGAAGCCCGTAATCAGCAAACAGGCATCATCAGAGGAAAAGAACAGGTGGGTATCGTTAAGAATTTTATAACTTTCTTTTCTTATCTTCGAGAAATTTTATTTCAACGCTGATAACCTTTTGCACTCAGGTACGATCGAAAACCGTCGGTGGAAGAAAGACCCAGATACGAGAAACAAAAATCCGTCGACGAGAGTCGAAGGAGCCTCGAAGAGAAACGTAAATCCGTCGAGGAGAAACTGAACGCCGTTCTCGAGAAGAGAATTTCAATGGACTCGAGTAAACGAATAAGCGACGCCTCCATAGAAACTCTGAAAAGATCCTCGGATTCCAGTAATGCTCAGGGATTTTCGGAAAAGTCCTCCGTCAAGTCGAACTCCACTGAGGACATCAAAAGCGATTTTGGTATATCGAAGACTGAGAGCCTCGCCAAGAGTCGCAGCGAAGGCTCCTCGAGGAACGACTCCTTGGAGAACTTCTCCGAAGAGTTCGTTGCTAAGACTGGTAATAAAAAGTGGCTCGCCGGCGAAAGGAATCACGAAGATACCGTAGACAGGAGCGTCGACAGGGAACGTCGTGATTCCGGCGTCAACGTATCTGTAATAACATCGACGCCCATCCGGAGTAGAAGCGTCTCCAGAAGCGGTAGTGGCGATAATATCGTTGTTATCACTGGTAAATATCCTTTTTTATAGTCACTGAGATAATCAATTCTTGATTAACTAGTTTTATTACCTTAAATTTATTAATTTTTATAGGAAAATCCCAAGCGGACCAAGATATCCGTCTTAACACGTCAACGGTGAGAATAACGTCAGACTCCCCGGATCCTTCGAACAGTCTAGCCAGTAACGTCAGCCAAGTAACTGTGGTGACGACTCATCCTCCAGTTTTGATCGACGCTGCTTCCACACCTCCACCACGTAGACCTTCACCAACGTCCGAAGTGGTGATCGTAGCCAACGAGACAAACAAGACTCAAGTGAACGAGAGTTCAACTGACGACGATGGCTTCCCCAGTCTTGATAGTCTGGAGTACGTACCCCAGGAACAGGCCATCGTCATCGCCGATACGCCGAAGAGGATCGGCAAGAAGCTGGATGAGTCCGAGGTCGTGATAGTGAGTCCGATCGTGGACGAGTTACAGGATACTAGTCACGTGTCTGTCGTCACAGTTGGCGACGATAAGGAACAGGTAAAGGATTCCTCGATGATGGCGAAAACCAATGTCGCCAGAACGGGATCATCACACAGCGATATTAGTTCGACGGAGAGATCAAGTTCCAAGAGCGATAGTGGAGATGAGATCAATAAAATGGGCATGACCGTTGCTGGTACCACGCTGGAGTCTACTGACGTAGACGACATCGTCGAGTGCAACTCCACCAAGATGAATGGCCAGGTTCGTCGAGAGAACGACAGAGTACCTAAGCTTTCCAAGCAGAAAGAGAGTGCAAAGGCACTGAAGGAGAAGAGAGTATCTCCGGATAGTTATGAAGGGTCCAGGTCACATAGCGATTCTGGTTCCACCAGGTCTCATACTCCTAGTAAAAGTATTGATAGATCCGATGCTGAATCGATTTCTACGACGATAAGCCAGGACAGTCGCGAATCCAATAAAGAAAATCATATAGGCAGAGAATCCAGGCAATCTTCTGAAATTGATGACGAGGTCGTCCTCAGGAGGAAACCTGATTACAATCGCGAGATTCCCAGGCCAACGAGAACGAAGGAAGATATACAGATGATGAATCTGAAAAAGAAGACGAGAAAGCGCACTAGGAAGTTTGAAATTGACGGTGTCGTTGTAACCACCACGACATCCAAGGTCATCTACGGGGACGACGAGAACGGTAAGGTATACGACGACCAGATATTCCGGAAGCAAGAACTTCGCGAACTGAAGATGCTCCAGAAGATGGAGCAAAAGCAGTTCCAAGACCTCTCTCAGAAGGCGCAATTTAATAAGGACCAGCAGGAGAAGAAATTCGAGCAGGAACGACAAGTGCTAGAACGTGGTGCGGAGAGTGACCTGGAGACCCTGGCTCGTCAACAGAGACAGCAAATAGAACGTGCGGAGGCTCAGCAAGAAGCAGACCTCCGACTAGCGTCGAAGAAGATCCGTAGCGAACAAGAACGTGAACTAAAGCAGTTCAGGGAAGGTCTAAAACAGGAGCTGCGACTTTTGAAACAAGAGGTGGACCTGATGCCGAAGGAGAAGAGGAAGAGCGCTTTCAAGACACGCAAGGAGAAGCTGGAAGCCGAGCACGAAGAACGCGAGAAGTTGTTCCTCGAAAAGCTAAACGAAAGTCATGAGACATCCTTGCGCAGACTCTCCGACAGTCACCGGGAGAAGATAGCCCTGATGGAGAGGCAGTTCCTTCAGCAGAAGCAGCAGCTGATGAGGGCACGGGAAGCTGCAATCTGGGAACTGGAGGAGCGACAAATTCATGAGAGACAGCAATTATTAAAGAGACAGCTGAAGGACATGTTCTTCCTCCAGCGACACCAGATGCTGATCAGGCACGAGAAGGAGTTGGAGCAGATGAAGAGGATGAACCAGAGGAAGGAGGAGGAACTTATAAAGAGGCAAACTGCTGAACGTCGTAACTTGCCTAAGAGGATTCGTAACGAGATGAAAGCCAGGGAGATGATGTTCCGCGAGTCCATGCGCATATCCATAATGTCTTCTACGCTGGTCTCCGACCCGGATGCTGAGAGAGAGAAACTGAAGAAGTTCCAGGAGAACGAGAAGAAGAGATATCGTGCTGAACAACAACGCTTTGAATTAAAACACGCCAGACAGTTAGAGGAGGTTAGGGCGCAGAGTGACGCCACCATAAAGGAACTGGAGCAACTTCAAAATGAGAAGAGGAAGATGCTGATGGAGCATGAAACGATGAAGCTCAAGGAACAGGAAGAAGCGTACACGAAGGAGCTCAGAGAATGGAAAGCACAGTTAAAGCCACGTAAACAGGTAAACTTTCAATCTTTCAATCGAATGACAAGAAATTACTACTATTTCATTTTATTTTATCGGTACTTGACAATCAATTATCCACTTTGATATTGCCATCTCGACCCACCTCTAATCTGACTCTGAATGGACTCCTCTCTCTTTACCTAAGTCAATTGGAATTCTGACCGGAAGTTCCTATCGAAAATGGCGACTAAATTAAAGGAATTTAATCTGATGTTATAGAAGATTGAGGCGGAGCTGGCGACTCAATTGGAAGCCTTGGAGGCGAGATACAAAGACCACTTGCCCTCTCGTCTGTCTTCCTTCTCCTTCTCGCATTACGACATGCAGACGATACTCAAATCTGATCCTTGGCAAACTGAGCCACGACATCCTAGATCTACTCCAGCATCTCCGTCGGCATTCAGTATCCCCCGGGTGTCATTGAGATCAAATGGCTCTGACACTTCAGTGCGTAGTTCTCTGATCAGAAGTTTCTCAAAACCCGACATGGCACCGTCCTCTCCTCGTAAATAATTTACATGTGGATTCCATCCTGGGCTACCAAGACTCCTGAAATTCTCCAAAACACCCTGGGATCATTTGTGTCGTCTTGTGTCTTTCTCTTTCCAAAGTATCGTCGCCATTCTTTGGGGATTTCCTTGTGGCTCTTCTTGGCTTCACGTGACATTTTCGTTTCTATTGTCTTCCTCGACTTGTCCGCTTCTTCAGGAACATCATTGTATGTACCCCGTCGAGATTCGAAGGCAATTTCGATCGAGTGCTTTGATTAACTATTGTCTTTAAGTCGTTTTTGTCTTTTCTTTTCTAATTTCTTTCTTACCTTCGTCCCTGTGTGTTTCGTTTGCTTCTGTCCTTGTTTCTGGCTATGCTTCCTGGAGATTTATCCAATCTCATTCCACGTTATCGTTCAGTGTGTTATGTCACTGTCTCATTTTCCGTTTCTTGCCTTAGAATATACTTTTACAAACTTCTCACTGAAGTCTTAAGATACTCCAAGACATTGCGTGTGTGCGTGTGTATGTGCGTTGCTGGATACTCAAAAAAGATTAGAAAAAAAAAAAAAAGAAACATTGTTTAACTGGACCAATTGAAATCATAACGTATCACTAGCGTGCTAATACCTAATTACATTTGGGTGTCATCTGTGCCTCTGTTTGTTTGTATTGTCAAAATATGAAAATCCGATTATCCAAAAAGAAAAAGAACAAAATTAATACAGAATCAATTGATGGGATCGATTCGTGCAAAAGGTTAGTTGAAATTTCACACATCAATCATTCCAGCCCAATAGCTCCCACAGATATTTCTCCTTTATAAGACGATTACAGGAATCTTTAATTAGAAGTCACGTAGACAAAATATTAATGATCGCTCTAATGTAATTATATACTTTCAGAGACTCGAGGAGCAATTCGCTCTGCAATTAGAAGAGCAAGAAGCAATTTATGGACCCAGCGCAATACCACTCTGCCTCCCGCCGGATCTACCGGATCTGACGCATCATACTGCAGGCTCGACGCGAAGTTCACTTTCATCCGTGAGCGAGGGTTAAAGAAAACGTCGTAGTCTACGATAGTTGCTCGAGATAGTGAGAGCATGGATTTCAAGATTGTAGAGGAGCAAAAGAGTCGTATTACGGAGAAACAGGAAGAAGCTCTGGCGCAAAGCAAACGGAAAGGAAGAGATTAGAGCGAGAAAGAGAGAGAGAAAGAATGATAAACCTAAAAAAAGACACGCAGAAGACAAGGACGAAATCGCTCCTTTGTTAATCCGGGACGCCACGCCTGGAAGATTTACGTAGGCCATTACCATCGTATCTCGATCAAGCTCTTAATTACCCTTAAAAAGCTATCTTGTCGAGGGTCCTGGTAATTGCCTATATGGAGAAACACTTTGCTATTCCAGCCACGTTATTTGTACATAGCGCAACGTTTCTTACACGAGCGTTTACAATCGCGAAAATATATATATATATATACACATATACATATATAGTATATATTGGTACCATCCATACCGTTCTTTCGTACGGCCAATACAATATTCTCTACGTCGATTATATAGAAATTCGTATACACTGTTATATAAATGTTATATAATGATGAGAAGCGAAGGGGACAATTATTGCCGTTGCGTTATCAGATAAACAATTGATATAGTCCATCTTGGCATGCCTTGTACGATAGCTCAGTGTAGGGTTTTTTTTTGTATCCCTAAAGAAAGTAATTTACATAAGCACAGGAAAGAGGGAAGGAATGAAAAAAGAGGAATGGAGTGGTCGGTAAATCGATTTTTGATTTCTTGCCTTGTAAATTATAAAGAAAAAATTGATAAAAAAGAGGATCCAACGCGTCGATCCGATGATATTACGTAGAGAAAAAAGAAAAGGAGAAAGCCGAGGAGCTATCGATTGACGCTCCAGTGGGAAATAAATGATTAATTCTATTAAACATGTATTAATTCTCGTTATCGTGCACATAAATGCGTGCGGTATATATTTTATATACAACGATCGCACTAGGAATCAAAAGTCAACACCAAATACGTATGGGGACGTGGGCTTACATTCGCGCCTTATATTCCTAATTCGAATATTTTGCTTGTTATTGTCTTCTTCTTTTTCTTCGAGAGAGAATCTCATTTCTAATTCTTTTTTTTTTTTTTTTTTTTGGATGGCTACCCATCTTGGTCTTGCTTTTTTCTTTAATCACGTTTCCAATTACAAGGAGAGCAATCGTCCTGGGATGATCTTACCGATACACATCCAAAGCTTTAAAGCTGCTTCTCACTGTACATAGAGAAATGAGAATGAAAATGCGAGAGTCCATAAGTACTTGTGCACTTGTGCTAAATCGTCTAAGGACGACGGAAAAAGAAAAAAGAAACACTTGCCAAAGTTCGTCGTTCTTTCACTTAGAAAGCCTCGTATTAGTTGTTTCTATCAAATGCGGAACTTGTCGATTGAGCTATCCCGTATGTACCTTTATGCACGGATACTTTCGTGTTTGCCCAAGAGACGTGGCGATTGTATAATTGTTTGCTATTGTTAATCAGAAGCGAGGAAACAAAGGAGAGAAGAACAAAATTTCTGTCTTGCGATACAATGACAACGTCTCTCAAAGGCTGACGAAGAGGAAGTATCAAAGGCGAACGAGCAGACGGGAGAAGGAGAGAGAATTTACAATGTAAAACTCGTGGACATAGATAATCGAAGTAGCTTCCAAGCGTAGGAGAGACGTAAAGAAAGAAGGCGAAAGAAAAAGAGAATAAAAAATTTACTTTGTTCTTCCAACACCTAAAATACGCTATCGCAACGACTATGTCGATTCTTGTTTCTTCTTTTCTTTCTCTTTCTTTTCCTCATCTAGTTTTACTTAAGTAATTCGACCCTACACATACCGCGGCCCTCGTCGAATCTAAAATTAATTTCATTCCAAAGGCAACAACCGATTGTCCCACTGAGTACCTTGAATCTTGTTAACAGACGACCGGGAAGGCATAATGCTGTTCAAGAAAAATTAATGTCCCGTGTCAGTTTTAGTTTTTTCGTTTTTTTTAAGTGCTCGAGCTTAATTGTCCTTTACTCTGTATAATATTGCCGTTTTCGCTTATAAGTTATTAATTTTTTTTTCATTTGTTAATCCCAAACCGCCCAAGACGGATCCAAACGAAATTAACTTTATGCTAGCCCACTCGTCTTCTGTCCCTTTTACAGAGAAGCGCAACCAACCCACCCACACCCAATTTTCCCTTCTCCAGGTCGAATCACAATTGTTTTGTATATTTATATTATTAATCTGTGGGTTATTAATCTGTTATTATAAATCTGTACTGTTACAACGCGCGAAGCGCGTCTCTTCTTCACTCGGAGCATCCGTCGTCGGACACTTGACTTGATAGCGACAAGATTCTTCTCTTCTAAGCCTCCCTTACTCGTCATCCCTTAAAAACCACTTATACCGCGAGATCACGTCACCTGTTTTTCTGTACATAAATATTAAAAAGCTTCCACGAGAATAGTTCTTGCTCCATGTGAATTGGAAACGCGCCTCTCGCTCACCCAACGAGGTTTTCTTCGTCAGTTTGTAGATTTTGAATTTCCTCGTTTTCGTCGTATTTTTTAGCTCTGTATCTTTGGGTCTGAAAGTATAGGACCTTTTTTTTTCTTTAGGCTTTATCAGCTACGGTAACCATTGTTATACCGTATTGAATCATTGTCAGTGTCGACTGCGCCAGGAGCGATTATTAAAAGGGAAGCGAGAGAGAGAAAGAGAATTATAATAAAAAATTGTGCTCTTGTATTGTTTCTACATATTCTCAGGACACATCGAAGCGTTAATCATATTGGCAAATTGTAATTAATTAGTGCTGACGCACAGATCCGATCGTTCCCATCAGACGTGATTTGTAGCACGCGGATAATTATGATGGACGATGTTTCTTTTTTTTTAAGCGAGAAGGAATGAAAGATGGAGGATGATATCGAAATTGGAGTTTATTCCAACTTGTAACATAGATTTCTATTATTATTATTATATTGATAATAATTATTATATTATATTGCTCAGAACTGGATACGATTAAGTTCAACATAATTATTATTATTAATTAATTATTATCACAATAGAGTTTTTAATTGCGAGGTAATATTATATATGTTATTAAGGAACAAGTAATAAATATTTTAATGCTACTTGTGTCTTTGCCACGTGTCGCGTCCTAGATATTAATAGATTCTAAATGATCCTTCAGTGTTAACTGATAAGTAATTCGAGGCTTTAAGAGCTACGGTAAAGATTTGATAATGATCATTGGATATAGATTATCTGAGTGCTGACTACTTATCCGAGTATTTATTGATCGGAATGGACAGTGGATTTTTATAATTTGTGTATATATATATCATTTGTATCTATTGTTGCATCGCAGTTGTACGATTCTATTGTCAATATGGTTTTATATCTATTATTGTATATACGAGATTGTTGATTGACGAAAAATTATCGTCTATTATCTGTTTGAACAAATAAGGAAACTATTGTTTAATTTGCGATAAAGGGGCATAATTAGCCACGAGCTTCCGTTTATTAGATACAGTTTGCATGGCTCGTGTGGAAAAACAAGACTGAGACGGTCATCGTCTCGCTTTATTCTCTTGTGGTTTTCCGCCATTAGTGGTACTATAAAGACCCAAGCGTAAGCGGGTCGATCGGAGACAGTAGTAGAATTGCTTTTCAGACGTGAGGGTCACTTTGGTATTTCTCTAAGGAAGGAAAAATGGCTTCTGGTAAAAAAGTTTCTCCTTCGAGAATGCGTGTTTGCGTTGTGGGTGCTGGCGCTGCTGGACTTTGTGCTGCTAGACATCTGGCGGCAGACACCGAAAGCTTTGAACCCGCTGTTTTTGAGCAGACTAACAGTATCGGTGGTACTTGGGTTTATAATGAGAAAACTGGGATTGATGAATTTGGATATCCTATACACTCTAGTATGTATTATAATCTGAGGTTAGTAATAGTCTTTATTCATTTCTTAACTCGTCTCTTAGTAGTTTTTAAATATTGATTTTGATTGTATTGTATGTTTCAGAACTAATTTACCTGGGAAGATTATGAATTTTCCAGACTTCAGTGGACTCGGAGAGATGGAACGTAGCTGTGTTACTCATCAGCAGGTTTTGCAGTACTTGAGGAACTATGCTGATCATTTTCAATTGCATAGATTAATTCAGGTAGCAATAGTTCAGTTTTATGCACTCTTTTGGTTTTAATGTAATATGCAATTTTAGCTCAATGTCAGGGTAGAGAATATTAGGCCAAAGGTGAGCTCCGATCTTGCAGAAAGTAGCAAGTGGAATGTTCGTATAAAGAATCTGAAAACCCAGAATATCGAAGAAAGAGAATTCGATGCAGTTTTAGTTTGCAATGGGTATACTATAATCAATCATACATCAATTAATATACTAATACACAATTATTTTTAAAAACTCTTTTAATACCAGGCATTATTTTGAACCGAACGTACCGTCCATACCAGGAATAGAAACGTTTCCAGGAACAATTCTTCATAGTCACTCGTACAGAAAACCAGAGGTATATTCAGGCAAGACTGTGATTATTCTAGGAGCATCTTCTTCTGGTACTGATATTGCAATTGAATTACATAGTCACGCTTATCAAGTATATCTCAGCCATCATAATGCAAGGTAAATATCAATTAAATTTTTTAATAAAATGAAACCAAAGAATAAATTAGAATTTTCTTTGTATTTCAGAATAACTAGTGCACTTCCATCTAACATCATTCAGGTCGATGCAGTAGAGAGAATCAGCGTGAATCAGTTTTTTCTAAAGGATGGAACTTCCGTTTCAGCTGATACGTTCATTTTATGTACTGGATACAAGTATAAATTTCCATTTCTCAAGGAAAGCTGTGGGATTCGAGTAGATGATAATTATGTTTCTCCACTGTACAAACATTTGATTAACATAGAACATCCTACTATGTGCCTTCTTGGGATACCTTCTGTTGTAATTCCATTTCCAATGTTTCACATGCAGGTACAAAGACATTTTTATTGCAAAATAACATATCAATGTTCTTTTTACAAGCAGTCGATGGTATTTTGTTATTCATTTTTTGCAGGTGCAATTTTTTTTGAACCTCCTCAAAGGGCATTTTCAACTGCCTCCTAAGGCAGATATGCTTGAAGATGCAAAATTGAAGACTCCGCTCAAAAGACATGCTCATAAGTTAGCTAATAATCAGTGGGATTACAATAACAATTTAGCAGATACTGCGGGATTCAAACGTTTACCTAAGTTTTACAGAATCGGATATATAGCCTGGCATTCACAAAAGTTAACAAATCTCCTTCATTACAAGAAAAGTGAGTTTATTGTATCAGAAGATGGCGAAAGTGTACAGATAATTAATCACTAATATGTTAAATGAAAAATGTTAGTTGATCTTGTTGATTTTCCATGAGACATTTAAATAAGTAAGATTACAATATAACAAATTATATTCGTGTTACCTAAAAAAACTCAACCTATAAAAATTTTAAAGCGACTGGAATTCTATTGCGCACTCGCTAAACCAGCATTTCATAAACAATTAAAAAGTTATTTCATACCATTACATTTCTAAAGTAATCATAATCTATCAAATCGACTACATGTCATGAACTTATACGGCAAGCAGCAAATTGGCACTGCAGAAAAGCAGTGATAAAATTTGGAAATTTTTAAAAAGAAAAGTTAACCGTATAATGCATATAGTCAAAATATATATGGATTTGCTTTTCTAGTACAAATAAATACTCATAAGTTCGTCTTTCTCGCACACGTAGTAAGTATTCCAAACTTTAAAATATGAACAATTTAGTTTCAAATTTCGCCGCTCTTCAGGTTGCAGATGGCAGCATCTCCTCCAAATTTTTGGCGCCATCTTCGAATAACGCTCGAAAACTAATAGTGATAAATCCCTTGGAGAACTTCTTAATTTCACCACAATTTGGTGTCACATGTCCACCTACTAGCATAAGCCAATAACTTATGCATACAATACCAACACATGGTACTATGCGCCATAAATCGCCTGCAAGCGATATACAGATCCTACTTGAAAAGGACTAATCACCATAATTCCTCTATGAAATTCCCATTGAAAATTAACGAAGCACATTTATATAATCAAATCAATTATGTATGTATGACCTACTTCACTATTCCAAAAATAATCTTTAACCAATACAAAACTTTCTTCGGCATCCTCAGATCCAAACGATCCTCTGCATCAAGATTCTGCAAACTGCAATATTATCCATTAATTTAAAAAAAAATCAAAATGCCAGTCCTTAGATCATCATGCGTCATTTCACATATATCATTTCACGTACAACAATAGTCCAACTACACCTAAATTCATGAAAAAGATAAGAGAACGCTGCCGGCCATTCCGACATGGATATATAATAGCGATAAGATATATTATAACACAATCTCCTCTCCATTTCATTCAGGTAATGCTCTCGCGTTACACCTGGATTAATTGCACGCTGGTATAACAACATAAAGCAGCGGTCACAACTTCTACCGTACCCTGGAGGATTATGACCTCTTTTTCGCTCTGCTGACGGTAGTGGGAGTCCACAACATTGAGTTATATGGCAACAAGAAGTGTACAGCCTGAGATGGACAGGACAGCTGAGGCAGCTCCGTTGACCAGTGGTAAGCATAATAGTTTATTTTATCAATGCACTCCATCTTTCAATTAAATACACTATTTGTCGACTTGCATACCATAACGATGGTACTGCAACGCATACCGACCAATTTATTGTCAAGTTATTTAATCATTCAAGACCATTTACCCATACTCTTTGGAATAGTTTGAATTTATACGGTTGTTCTATCAAGTCGACTTGATATTAAGAACATTTTTTAGGTCGAGTTTTTTAAATGGGATCCATACGATATTTATACTGCATTCATATTATCGTCTTCGTTACTCTGAGCATAGGGACAAAAATCGTTTTCTAAGCATCTATATTGTAACTGTATATACAGTTGTTTACGTAGAGTCTAATAATAGTATAGTTAGTTTATACGATTGCTACTCAATCATTGTATTCATTATGGTTCTTGCTACTGTTTCAGAAAGACGCTATGGTATTTATCGCACTGGATTGGCTGCGGCTACTGTACTTATCGTCGTATTGGCTGCCGCTGGAATTGCCTTAATTTTTGGGATTAATAACGCTACTATTTTACTGTGCATTTTGTTGCCTTTGTTATTGGTCAGTGCTGCTGTGGCTCAATTGTTTCTATGGTGGCAGCATAAAAAGGCTGTGCAGAAACGCGAAATGGCTGCAAACGAATGGGTTTCTTCTACTTATGCTAGACAGGTAACAATGTATTATTTTTAGCTTGCATAATTTTTTTTTATGCTTCTCGAGATGCTAATGGACGTTCTTTAATTTATTTTAGCAATCGCAACCTACCGCACCGCAGGAAAGTCCCAGGAACAGCTTGTCCTGGTTCAGAAGAATTTCTCAAAGAAATTCTACTCGTTCTACGCCGCCTCCTGGTTATCAGACTGTCGTGGTTACATAGAATTGGATATTGTAGATACTATTAAGTTAATGTGTAGAATGAGAAGAACAATTTTGAAATCGCCTCTCTAACTTTTAAATATTTTTGACAACGGTTAGTTCGGTGAATGCGACGTTTTGTTTATTCAGAATAATATTCGTTTAGTGTTTTCTTGTAAAAAAATGCGACAGTATTGACATTTTGGTATTTTTAATAGAAATAATATATTTTTTCATACTTTCTGTAATATGCAGTTAATTGAGAATGCATTTACGGGATGAAGTATAAATGTAGACGGAGGATAAGACTAATATAAAATAAAAGTCAGGCACAGCGTTGTTACTTATAATATTAATATACATATTAAATATGTTATTATTAATGCTGTCTATCTTATATGTTGATCATGTCTAATTAGGATCATCAAAATTTATATGAAATCTATAATCAAATTTAATATAGCTAGTGACAAGTAAATAGTTAAAAATATGAAGCTTGGCTTATATATTTCCATAAATTCATAGGATGAAATAAATTGCAGTATATTATTATATTTGAAGATTTTTCATGTTGCAAGGGAATGTGATTTCAAGTATGGCGGATTGGCCATTGAATGAAGGAACGTGGAACGCAGGAAATGGAGCAGATCAGTGATCCAAGATGGTGCTCGAAAGTACTATGATATGGTGAGCTCTGTATATTTTTAATTAATTTGCATTTCTTCGTGGGATTTTAGTAACTTTAATTAAAGTTTTTAAATTGTTTACCTTGTATGGTTTATATTTATCTGTTTTTTATATTGATTCTGAGCATATTTATTCACTGTATCCAAGAAACATTATCGTTGTTTCGGAGTGACAATGCAAAGTTGAATGGCTTCTTGTCAATATAAAAGGCTTCTAAAACTTGTAGATTTATTTAGAAGAATTAGATACTTCCTTTATCGATTATTCATACGTTACAATTATTTATTTGACTGTCCTGCTCTTGAGTATTATTCATATCCAGAAAGTTCTTTTTCTTAACCTTAAGCATTCTTGTCAATTGGAATGCATGATCAGGATAGATTAAATGAATTAGATTTTGCTGACATTTTAATTGAATTTATAAAGTGTATCAGAGGTGAAATATGTTTTCTATTGTTGGATTGTAATGTGGATCTTTTTAACTTTTATGATAATACAGCAGCCGTAGATTAATTTTGTTTCTTTGTTCAAAAGTATCAAGTGCAGTGGTTGTGCGGGGATTGATTAATCCTATTTCTTTGTTTGACAGTGTCGACAACAGCGACTATATGAGAAATGGGGATTTCCTGCCAACTAGATTACAGGCCCAACAAGATGCTGTTAACTTAGTCTGCCATTCAAAAACTCGTTCAAATCCTGAAAATAATGTTGGCCTTATCACTCTCGCCAAGTAAATATCCTATCAACGTTAACTATAATAACTTAACTCTATGTAAAATTTAACATATATATTGTTTCATCAGTGTTGAGGTACTTGCAACATTAACCAGTGACGTGGGACGAATTTTATCAAAACTTCACCAGGTTCAACCTAATGGAAATTTAAGTCTCATCACTGGTATTAGAATCGCGCATGTGAGTGCTAAAATTTGGACTATTTTGATTACTGGAAGAGCAACTGGATTGTGTGGATAATAATAACTCAACCTATTTTATGTATTTGTAGCTGGCACTAAAACACCGTCAAGGAAAGAATCACAAGATGCGCATAGTGGCTTTTGTGGGTAGTCCTATCCAGATAGATGAAAAGGAACTAGTTAAACTAGCTAAACGTCTGAAAAAAGAGAAGGTCAACGTGGACATAGTAAGCTTCGGGGAGGAAAGCGTAAATCATGACGTTCTTGCAGCATTTATAGATGCACTCAATGGAAAGGATGGCACTGGTAGCCATCTTGTAACAATTCCTCCAGGTCCCCATTTGTCAGATGCTTTAATTTCGTCACCGATAATTCAGGGTGAGGATGGTATGGGTCCACCAGGTCCAGCAGCCTTCGAATTTGGCGTAGATCCTAACGAAGATCCGGAACTGGCATTGGTAAGAATATCTGTATTCCTAATTATTTGAATTCTATCAAAAATTCACCACTAAATCAATATTATTTTTTGTTGCTCAGGCTCTTCGCGTCTCCATGGAGGAACAGAGGCAACGCCAGGAAGACGAGGCAAGACGAACACAGGTTGTTGATTCATCAGTAAGTAAGCAACCAGAAACGATGAAAGAAGCTCGCAACCAAGAAGCCATGTTACAACGCGCTCTAGCTATGTCTTTGGAAGGAGCCGATGATACTGCCGCTCCAGCAGACAATACGACTTCCGCTGCTGGAAATGTTCCTGACTTTGCTCACATGACAGAGGAAGAACAGATAGCTTTTGCAATGCAAATGTCGATGCAGGATCAGCGTGAGTTGTATTAATTCACAATGGTCAATCTAACCTAGCCTAACCTCAGTATAAACAAATCTGAAATCCTAATTTCTTATAGAAGAACCTGAGACGCAGAAGGAAGAAGCTATGGAAGTCGAAGAAGACTACGCTGCAGTGATGTCAGACCCCGCTTTCCTACAATCTGTCCTAGAGAACTTGCCTGGTGTTGATCCCCATTCTGAAGCTGTTCGTCAAGCTGTTGGTTCCTTACAGCAGAATAAGGACAAGGGCCAGGACAAAGAGAAAGAAAAAGAAAAAGAAAAGGATAAGGATAAGGACAAGAAATGAAAAGCAGACATTTACAGTTTAACATTATTTGATACTCGTGATCACTATTTGTGTAACGTTTACGAACGCCATGGCGTTTATTGAAAATAATACATATAACAGATTTCTGATATTAATGTCACCTGACCTTTTCTATAAAATACAGTATATTTAGATAAGCGAAATTAAAAATATGACAAACGTAACGTGCTATAAAGCATGCTTACGCGACGCTTATAAAGCTGTTGCTCTCCTATTTGACAATTCAAAGTTCATGATCTCTGAAATTTATTTAATCATTACAAATGATCCGTAATCAACTATACATGACCTGAAGTTAAGTGTAAATACTAATTAATTGATGAGAACTTCAACTGACTTTAACAAGTATGTATTTAAAAAAAAAAAAAAGAATTGCTTTTACATTGCAGCAGAATTCCGCTACGGGGCATTACGATCGGCGACGCCGAAGATTCGACAATATGGCGCCGCGTAAGAAAAATGTCAAAATCAAACACAAGTCGTCCATTGTCGGTTACGATAAAGAAAATAAGTATCTACGCGGTTTAAGTGATTATCAGACGCGAGTGCGACGACGTGAGACCATTAGAAATGCAAAATCTTTGGCGGTGAGTCTTGAATCTTTAATAACATGTTGGGATTAATGGACCTCGCCGTTCCTTGCTACCTGTTGCCCTACAGCTTCTTTTATTTTATTTCTTACTTTTCATCAAAGATGCTTCATTGTAATACTGCGTATACCTTTAAGGGCTATTTTGAAATGGTTACTTTTGTACATAGAGTAGCGCTATTAAGGATTTTTTAAGTATAGAAATCACTTAGAATTTGGTGGAGTTAAAGATTCTGCGTTTGTGGTTTTATAATTATTTCATTCTTAGTATCCTCGTGACGTTTATTACAATATTTGTGAATTGACATTTGTCAGCAGATATGCAAGCTGGGACAGAGAAGTATATGAATCCTAGCTAGATTTATTTAAATATACACCTGGAATATCCATATACTTTCTAGGTTATCTATGTGCTATGAATCTTCTGCATATAAAAGTAAATAATACTCTGACCTATCACCGTGCATTATTATCCGAATTCTTATTAAAATGATGCACGATTATTATAATACGCGATTACCTCTATAACTTTCCGTTATATGAAGATTTGAAAGCCAACGTGGGCGTACAAAATTATCAACAGGTTTCACCGTGTCGTTAACAGATGACGCCAGCGTTGCCGGTCCCATTTACCTTTAAACGTTCACCTGTAATAACACAGCTAATTTAATATTTACATAATCCGCATTCCGCGTAGCAAAGTATCCGGAATATTCTTTAAAAATCCATCTGTTCTACAATCAGAAAGACGAATCTTCAGCTAAAATTAAGCACTTACGAGTAAATAAAATACTGATAAATCTCCCATTTATTCATACCGCTAGTAATCGCGTGAAACAGCACAAGAAATGTTTTCAGAATTCTTTTCTTGGGAATACAAGTCAAATATGGGACTGTACAGGGAAGAGAATATCTTCTTCTCCTTGCGAAGGTCATCCCCAAGAACAGCAGAATATCCTTTCCGATTGTGCGCTTCAATTTAGTACGTTCTACTGACCAATGGGCCACCTTGTAAACACATTTTCTGCTCCTACCCTCACATATTCCACGCGCCTTCTCCTTCCTGACTTGACTCTCCGGTTGGGCAGTCAGTGGTGTTTATGTTTATGGTGGGTACTGGCAACTCGTCAGTTATAGTTTTGTGCGGTTAGGGCATAGTGAAACGTGCGTTCTGCCGGTAAGGATCACCTTCTCTTTCTCTTTTAATCGCTCGCACAAACTCGAGCGTTTTACGTTTATCACTGCCGTTCGGTCACATCGACTCTACGTTCCTACAACGACTACCTGATAGCGCAGGGAGTGACGGTTTTTGCGTATCTCGATTCGTTAAACAATTTATTGTGACATCTATGTATTCTACGGTGACTCTGTTTAATTCAGTTTTTATATAAATTTGAGAATTTATTTGCTCCATCCTTTGGACAGGATTTCTCTGCAAGGTTGTATGTCAGTGAAATATTTCTCTTTACTGTGACGTTTTTTGGGGTTGACAATTATTTCGAAGGATTCTTAATAATTTTGTGAGAGTTTTTTTTTTCGAGGAAGTTGAAAGTAATTTTTGAAAAGTTATCACAGAATTTTATTCGAAAAAGGATCTCGTCGTAATTCATCGATACGCGACGATGTATTAACTTGTTGTTTTCTTCGATTTTTCTATTCACTCGACTCGAAACTTTCTTCATAGGGCGAAATGGACTGCTGTGTTTGTGCTTGTACATTTTTTCCCAGTATTTTCCTGTATAGCAGGATTACACGGTATAAAGGGAACGTTTCAGTCATACAGTCGGTCAGAATAAATACTGAGCCGCCATTCTTTCATATCATATTTTCATTTTCTAATTATGTCACACTGCCAATTCGGCCTCTGTAACGACGCGTCAAATCGGTCGAAACTCATTTGTAGTCGAACGAGCATCGATAGGCTTAATAATAGATATCGTCCTCCACTTTGTACTTGACTCGTGAGGACACATGCCCTTTTTCGTTTCAACGCAACAAAACAACTCCGGTGTTTATTACTTTTTTGCTGAAATTGGTATCCTCGACCTTTTTCCAGACATCGATTTTTTATGCGAATTTAATTTTACGTCGATTACCCCGACTATCTAGGTATGCTTGAAAGCTTAAATATTTAATTTAGAAAGTCGATTGGAATTTTGAAAATTTATTTAGAATCCTTAGGACCTCAAGATATTAGTACGTAGTGCACAATGCTATAGCGGCGGATAATTATAAAGCCCGGGACTTCCCCTACGTAATTCCATACGAGTTATAGAGAACGGTGGAGCTAGGGCGGGAATTCGTAAGGCTTCAAATATCGAATTAGCGATCTCTCGAGGTTACTTACGAGGATCGATTAAACGAGTATAGATCGTTATCGATTTATAATGTATCGGTTATTGCGCAACTTTTATTTGATTTGTCGCAGCTCGCGATCTTCTTGTGGCCATTGTGCGATATCGAGGTCCTCGTATGTATTTGGGGCCCAAGATCCAATTGTTATGCCCGGCGTGATTCCTGACGCTGTGAACAGGCCGATCGATTTTCTCGGCTTTCACGAGGTCTCCTCTTATTTGCATAAATGTATTAGAACGGGGTCGAGTCTGGAAATAATTATTTCTTAAATATCTACCAAAACCGGTTACTCGTCAGTCGCCTAATAACGCGTCCTTCGTAAACGGAAGTTGTCAACACGGCTAATTTCGACACTTCCGTTCGTTCGTTTCGTATCCGCGATTCAATTGAGACACTTAAATCCAGAACAATCGTCACGTTCGCTTGGCAATTATTTACTGGTTTGACGTGACATTTATATCGTTGAAAAAAAAAAACAAGCCTATGGAAAAATCATAGGAGTAACAGAGAGCAATATGAAACCGGTCTAATTCATTTATTTTTTCTCTTCTTCCCGTGATTAGTATTCCCGATGGAATCGGGGTTAGTCGTTTTCGTGTTTTCTCTCGGTTTCTCGGGATGCGCCGACGAATTTATATGGCAAAAATTTCGTGTCGCACTTTGGCCGCGCGGCCAACTGGGTCGTTCGAACGCGTCGCGAAGCGAAAGCTGCGCGTCGTAGAAAAGGGACGCGGAAAATGGCGGGAAAAACCGTTGGTGAAACTCGAGCGCGGGCGAATTCAAATAAGGACAATAGAAAACGAACGTCGCGCGACGCCGGGACTACGAGTATTGCGCAATTCATAATTAACGCGCATCGTCGTAAGCACACTCCCAAGAATTTCTTTGTTTTTCTCTTTACTTTTTTCTTTTCACTCGCCATTATACGAGTCACGTGGGCGGATTCGTACAGTACGCCTGACTATGTCTATTACTCTTTGTCACGCATTCTTCGCCGTCGTCTCTTCCTCTTTTGTTTCCCACATATTTTCCCTGCGACAAAGCCCTCGAAATACATATTCATAAGGATTCACGCGTCGTAACGTAACAGTCCGACGCGTCTACCGTACAATTAATTTCCTTGGGATTAGGTAAACTGTGCCAAAAAAAAAGTTAATTATTTTGTCGTTAGCAATTATTCTCATCAATCAACATACCAGTATCGGATAAGAAAAAAGGCTCAGATCATTAACAGCACGAGGTGTGTTCATTCGGTATGTTCATTTTTCGACCATTTTCTGTCCTTCTCTCGCTCGCGTAACTCCCCGTAAGTCTGTCTCTTTCTCTGTAATTTTTATCGCTCCTATTATGTACTGTATTTTTTTCTTTGTTTAAATCGTCTTACGAGAACTGTCAGATCTGACAGTTGTGTCTGAACGACACTGTACACCGGTTGGCTTATGGTATTACCAACGATCTGTGCACATGGGTACAGAGATAGGATTACTTAAGCGTGCCAAGTAATAAATAGCAAGTAAACGCTGGCTGCTCGTGGAATTCCTACTTGTATACGTACAGTACTTTACTATCTGTACTAGCGCGGCTCATTAACACTAGGGCATTGCCTGACACACGTTACGCTCGTATAGCCACGTGCAAATGTCAACGCGCCTTTAGAAATAGCCTCAATGCAAAATACCATCGATGCTCGTTCCTTGGCCGGTTTGTTACGTGTTTTTTTTTTTTATTGGCGCATTTTTTCAAAAGCGATACATGTATATGTATATTTTTCAACAACCTTGCAGATAAATGGACTCGGGCCTTGATTCGTGATTTTTTTTTGAATATGTCATTTTGAGAATGCCAAACACTCATCGCGGAGCTCGACTCCGTGCCGGACTCAAAATTGTCTCGTGAAGTGATTGAGTGGAGTTTGAAAATAAAAAAAAATCATCATGTACAAAATTCGATTGTACGTCGTGCCCGAGCAAGAGGAGACCGCTCTGGATTTTGAAAAGGAGGATCATCCGAATTTCGAACGCCCGCTGGTTCAGATGCAGCGCAGAAATTCAAAGAGACCTGGTGTCGTGAGGGTTAACGTTAGTCAAAACATGGCCGCCGTCAAGACGCGTCAGTCACGTGACGTAGTGGATGATCACGTGGTAAGGGATACGACCAATGAGAACGTAGCGATGCCCAAGGCACCGTTGCATCGTGGGAAGTGCGTGGCGGGTGATTTTGAAAAATTACCCGACAAGATGATCTTTGCCTCGCCGAAGATTCAGCGTCTGGCGCTCAATCTTCAGGAAAAGATGCTGGAGCGGACTGCGAAGATGCAAAAGATATCCGACAGCGTGGATTGCGGTGTTTTGGGGAATTTTGAGAATTTCGATAATAAGAAAGTACCTGCGGCAATCCGACGCAGGGCTGACAACAACAATAGAAGTGTTTTGTGCAGTTTGACACCCATTTCCGAGAATCTTCATGGAAATGGGGATGATGGCTTTTTGACAAATCGGTCGCAAGTCCTCGGAAAGTCTATGAAAATTGGACGTATCAATAATCGCCCGAGCAATTCCAACGGCTGCGGGGATATTTTGGAGAAGGAATCGCTTGTCAAGATGGCGGACAAGGGAGTGACGAATTCCGTGATTCTGCGAAGGAACAACAAGCTCAATGGCTACAGGGTGAGGAGTGTACGAATTTGTGAAGAAAAAATTTGTTTTTGTTTTTTTTTGATCATTTTTGTTGTTGTTTTTTTTTTATGTCACCCGGTAAATGGCGCATGTACTATTTTTTCATATTGGGAACATGACGTAACCGTATCTCGCGCGGGGAATAGAATGGAAAGAGAATGATCCATAGATCTCAATGATCGATTACTCTGCGTATACTTGTTATCGTTATGTATGTCTAGTGTATGTACCCCTTGTGCACTGGGCTTAAGATTTGAACAGTGTTGAGCAGCATAGGGAACCCGCACGTACACCTTCAAAGCCACTCCCCGTCACGAGAATAAATTCCATGTCGGATACAATAGAGAGGCCTTAAAGGTTAAACATAATGTTACTATGCTGCGCCCGCATTAATCTCCACCATTTTATATTTTCAAACAGTCTTTGTGTTCTTAAAAAAAAAAATTACGAGTGCGTGATCGATCTTTGAAAATGGGCGAAAAACAAAAAAAAATTTTGTCGAACCGGTCAAAAAAGATGGTATCAAATTTTAACCAATACAAATCTTCCTACCGGAAGTCATTGCATACGTAATTCGTCGAATTACTTTGTTTCACTTAAATTTTGCAGTCTTACAATAAGGGACTTGATACGTCCACTGGGCTGATTTTCATAGCTACGACTCTCGCGCGGATGGATTGCGACATAAAAATGCCAATAGAAAATATCTCGATTCCACGTAAATCCCTGTTTGGATTCTGTTAGAAAGTTTCTCCCCGGTATAATTTTTTATCCTAACTTAACAGACCTGTATAACGACTGCCAAATATGAATCCACCTGTATCAATTTTTTTTCACGTATGGTATTTCCGTGTTGTCGCACGGGGATGTCAGTTATGAGTTTTCTCTACGTATCTTTATATCCGCGTAACAATTGCCTTATAGGATTATTGGAATTGACCAATTATATTCGAGGAATGCTTAACCATATGCGAAATTCCGCGTTACGAGTCTCCTAAGCGTTACGAGACTTCTTGCCGGAGGCAGGAAGAAAGCACTTCCGCTATCGACCGGTTTCACGTCGAAAGTGAAAATCCCTATATCGAGAATTCTCATACGATCTTAAAGTCACGTGGGCTCTCGATTACTTAGACCCTTTAAATACGATCGTTGATTTCGCTTCATTTGAATTTCCCGCTGTTTCTTTCGATCCGTGAATATAGCCAAAATACGCTCGATTCTACGTGAATCGACCTGTACGCGCATCGACGTGCATTTCGTACACGTGACACACAGAGCACATGTCGTACGCAGCGTGCAGTTGGAATTGCACTTTCTCTTTTCTAGGACTTTTATTTTTTTATTTTTTTTTTTCAATTTTTTTTACGATGAACGTTCCTTACGAGATTCCTGCGACTGGCAATGTGGACACCTGTTGCGTTAACCTTATTTGTATAAATTTTTCTTTCGTAAAATCCAACTGTCGTTCGCGCATGCGCACTGGAATTCTCCTATGACGAATATACGTGTTTTTTTTTTTTCAAATCTTTTCTTGATTATTTATTATTTTCTCATTCCCACCAACGTACTTCCTACGGACTTCCGTCGGTGGGATCTTCTCCGTTTCCATGTTGGATTTACAGAAAGAGGTCAATTATGTAATTGAATGCGCAATTGTCTGGATCGCGCAGTATCGAGGCTTCGGAAACAATGGGAGATTCTCTTGGCTCTATGCGTTGCCTACGTATTTCGTGTACTGTGTAGATATACGTGGGTCTGGTTAAAAAAATTTTTTTTTTATACTCGCAGTATCTCGTTTTGGTAACGAGTCATAGGGAAATTACTATATATTCTTTTAGGCGATTTACGTCCGTTTCTTTCCTTGTGTCTTATGCCATTATTACTTTAATAGTGGAAACTCTTGGAGGAAAGTAGGTTTGCGGGTTTGCAGGTTTATTCTTATAGTTGACCGTTACTTCTGTCATTTCTTGCATTACTTGTTTTATCTCCCATTCGTTAGGTAGGTCCGGCATGACGCGCGTCGGTAATCCAGTTTCGTGCTGATATTTTCACCGATATTAAGAAATTGGCCAAGGAGTAGCGACCGTTTCGTTTGAGTTTAACTGTTTATTGTCAACTGTTTTTTTTGTTTTTTTTTCCACGTGGCAAATCCCCGCCACGTGTTTCACGTAGGAAACGTCATAATTTTTTTTTTGGTACACTGCGTTTTTATTATGTTTGACGATATAACATTATTTTTGGAACAGTAATCTGTGAGGCTGGTTAGTATTTTTTATTGGAGATATCTTTTTTTGGTTTCTTCGCTTCTCACGGGCGCTACGAGTTCGAAGTAATTTACAGGTAACCACAGATGTCATTCTTGATCACGGTCAGTGCTGAAATTGAAATTAAATTTTTTATTCTTTTATTGTCTGACCGACTTTTTTTTATGCTTAATATTTTTGAAACTTACCTTCGCCAGTTTTCGCTAGTCGCGTTTCCGCTGCGCAATTGAACGTACAGAGGTTGTCGTAAGTCACTTGGTCACTTCCGCAAACCGGACGTAGCTCCATTGTGCACGCGCAGACTGTTCGGCCATTTTGAAGTTTTACCAATTTGCCGGAAGTCATGGCCACGGCCAATGATAAGATCATCAGTAGGGATGTAGTGCGCATTTTTTGTCTCTTCTCTTATTTTGCTGTAACACTTTGCGAAAGTCTTGTCAATTCTTTGGGTGGGTTTTTAAGGCGCCTTTTTTTTATCGTCGATAGAAATTACATGGAAATTCGTATTTTACCTGTTTGACGAAACGGTTTTATTCGAACGTCTAACTACGTACTGAATCGAGAACAGATAATTTTCGTGAGTTATAGCGACTGGTCAGCGATAACTCGTGGATGCAGTGTTATCAGGAAATTTACTTTTCTTATCTGATCAAATAACATTATCTGGCACCGATCAATAATTATTGGAAATCCTTGAAGACTTAAATAATCTTGATCGATTGAAATTTTCAATATTTTTTTGTTCTGCTGTCAGCGGATATCGGACGATTTAAAGTTTTGGTCGAATTTTGAAACGACCGCTGGGTAGATGACTGGCGATTTGTGATAAAAAGGAGACGCGGAATAGGAGTGAAAGAAATATCCTCGCGGCTGAGGCAACCCGAGTTTCAGGCTGTACGAGAAACGTGGAACGTTGTAGCGGACTTCAGAGTGATAATTTTATTATGTATTTTAATCTATAATTTAATCTTATCAATTAATCTCTCGGAAACGTATGATCGATGCGACGATAAATCTCGAAGACTCTCAAATTATCGAAATTATCTCAATATTTTTTTAACGATTTTCATTTCTGGTTGTGTAGTCGTTTGATAAGTCACTGTCTTAATTGTTTCGAATCAAATTTATTAGTTCTTCAATACGTCGGTAACTGCAACTACGTATTATCATCCGCGTCCAGTCAGCTCCGGTAGATAAATCCTGCTTTAGATATTCAGTTCGCGCGATAGTCGCTAGATGTCAGCACTGTTCGCCGTATCCCGACGGTAAGGTAGAAATCGTCATTATCCTTGGTATATGAAAAGCCTTGAAAGAATTGTTTGCTTTTGTTTGCCGTATCTCCTTTTTTTATTACTTTTTTTCTTTACACCCTCTTTGACTTTCTTACTCTCTCTTTCTCTCTATCTTTCCTCTCGCACACCCTTATTTTCACAACACGGCAAGTTTCAATGCCAGACTGCAGCGAAAGCCAGACACACCAGACAGAAACACTCCACTCCAGACGCTCGTCGATTTTGCGGCTTTAACGGCTTTTTTTTGCGTCCTATGCAGAATGACTACTAGACCACGTTCAAGCGTGGGTAACTCTTTTCGTCTTGGGATTATCACTTTCTATGCTCATTAGCTTCGCATCCCTCTCTTCTCATTAGCTCCCCCCTCTAACTCTTGTAAACCTTATATTAATTTACTTTATAGATCATTTCTCTCCTTCGTTGACATCTTTTCATATAAATGAACTGACCGATCTTAAATATCGACCTTTTTGCATTTTCAGGTAAGTCCATCGTTCGGCCGCTCGTAAGTCTTCGTACCTTTTTTTTCTATCTGTAACCTAAAATCCGAACTGGGTGCACGGTGAGTCTTTGCTTTTAATATTATTGTATACAAATCCCAATGGCCTTCCTCTCCGCGATGCGCAGCAAGTACCGCAATGTATACACGAATGTCGTAGACTTAATGGCCGCTGCGGACTGTTTGATCTCTCTGCCTGGTGTAAGGATAGGTAGGTACATGTATGTTTAAAAAATATATATATCGACATCGCGAGGTCGTAGTCATGGAAACAGCCATGGCAAACGTTACTGTTACATCGTACGGAAATAGATCGGTCAATCTTCGTCTTTTTTTTATCGTCGCTTCATTGTAGCCACGTGACCGTCGAATGGCCAGGCAGACATTTTAAATTCGAAAGAGATTACGGCGCGCATAATTGTGTCGTAAAATTATACCGTAGTTTATCAGTTTTGCGGAAAATTATATTAAACGATAAATCAGAGGAAACCAATTCACGAGCAACTACTCGAAATAGTCGACTTGATAGAGTCGATAGAATCACGAACGGAAGTCGGCCGATATGGTTAACTTCCGGCTGAGTGCAAACTCTCCACAGAATTCTGATAAGGTTCCCCGATTCCGTCCACTTTGATTTTCTCGTCCCCCTTTTTTTTTCATTGTTTTTCTCTTCATTTGACTCCGACACAGCTCAACGTAACGCGTGTCCTTCTTGTTCTTAATTATGATTTTTTTTTTTAATCTTTTTTCCCGGCCTACAATTTCTCCTTGGCTCTTGCTCGGTGCTTCGAAACTTCGACTCCGCGCTGGTCGAACGGGAGGAGAAGACTAATTAACACCGCGGCATCGAGAACCTTCGTATGGAAAGTGAAAATATTTTCTTTTTCCTTCTTCCTCCTAGCTTCTACTACACATTACGAGAGCACGTGCGCTACCGTACCGGATGCCGTCTTCCTCCTTTTTTTCATTTTTCTTTCCTTACGAATGAAAAAGGAAAAAACAGGAAAAATCGCGGCAATTCTCGAAACAGCTCGCTGTACGACGATGCCAATGAGCAATTGTTGCGAATCGTCCCAGTTTCTCATACAAGGGGTGTCGCTAATGAAACTCATTAAAATGCGCCTGCGTATTCCGCGATAAACAATATAAAGAGTAAAATTAGATTTCAGAAAAATATCCCAAAATCGAACACGTGCTGCTTAGACGTCATTACCTTCTCAATGGAGATCGCGTTATCACCGGGCATACATTTGACACGTTAATAACCACGGTGTTGATGCGACTGTAAATAAATAATAAAAAAAAATTTGACACGTTTCGAATATTATTACTATACCGGGTGCACGTAAAATTTATTTAATTTAATGAATACAAAATTTAAAGGAAGGTGTCGCACGACCCCCTTCGTCATCCCTCTGTCACCGTATGCTGAAATTGAGACTAGAGAACGGATGCGGTGAACTGGTCACCCTCGTTCAAGGGTGAAGAGGGAAACTACCCCTGGAGTGTATCCGCCGTTAAGCATAGCCGTATCCTGTGGGGTTGGCTTGAGCCTCTTCCACGGGGAATGGAAAATCGAATATTTTCACGACATGTGTTCCGATAAGTGCCATATGTGCTTATGCGCGATCGGTATAGATCACTTATATTTTATTTCTATAAATTGTGATAAGAAGCCGGGAGGGGTCGGTACAGCCATTGTGGCATGCGCACGTGGTACTTACGGAATAGCTATTAACTAATCAGCTCCAATTAGGAACTTTGCGATATAATAATCTACATCGTTTAACCAGACCAAAAGGCTTTTTCCTTGGTTTTTGCTTGACCGGTAATTACCTGATTAATCGCGGAATCGCTGATAACGTAGCCTCAGTCGCGGAGGGGAGGGGATACCCTATTTGGATTCTTATATCATAAAGAAAATCGCTTAAGAATTGCTATAATTAAACAGAGTCATAACGAAGGTTTTGCTTAATTAATACGTGCAAGTCTGATGAGTTTAAGTTTCTATATATGTATATATACGCAGGTCTATCATGCGGTAGCTGCCTCTCATTATGTAGACCCAAGTCGTTGCGGCAGGTAAACAAAGAAGAATTAAAAATACTGTTTAATTAGTGTTTTATTATTATTATTTTTTTTTCAAAATTTTTTGTCTCTGTTTCTCAAGTACCAGCTTCCATTGTCAACTGGTTTACTTCAGCGGGCAATGGGACCGCTCCGGTATATTCTAATGCGTCACCCCATCCAGTACCCAAGTGCTGGGACCTTTATCGATCCTCTAATTTGAAGTGTACAAAAGAGCCCAGGAGGTAGAGAACACGATCCTTATAGTATCCCACGGGATGCGTAGCAGGTTTCGAGATTCGTCTATAGAATACAGTGCTGACAGAACCGGCGATCAGCGGTTCCCAAATTGACGGTCTAGGTAAGGTTAGTCAAAACTGCGGGAGGATAAAAACAATTTTTTTTTTTTTTGGAAATTGGATGCTGAAATAATAATAAAAAAGGTTTGTTGTGTCTTTCGAAGAAGAAAAAAAATGAGGTCAAGTAAAGCCGCCAGGTCCTGGGCTCCTTGCGCGTGACCGTTGGGCTATTCTATGAAAAATATTATCTTATTTGAGAACCACTCGGTGCCTGAAGAGGGCTTATTCCTTTGTGTACGCACGTGCGTAACCACCACAATCGCACTGATATATAAATACACGTGGCTGCCCCTTGCTCTTTCATTTAGAAGCCGCCATCTTCCCCACCACCATGCACTGGCCCCTTGCTGCTTGCTTATTGCTGTCGTATTCCTGCTGTACCACTAATACCAATGCTACTAAACTACTACCGATACTAACTACTAGCACTGGTACTAGTAACTACTACTACTGTTGCTGCTGCTGTATCCCGTAAAGTCTGATCCCCACGAAACAGGCCTGAGCGGCGGGTCGCCTCAGCCACACGAAGAGACTTTGGCGATGGAAGCGCTCGGTGCGGCGTCATTCAGTGTTTGAACGTCGTGATGAGAAAAGCTCGGCTTTTTATTTGTCAATAATATTTTTATCCGGTGTACGTTACATTTCTTTTCTTTATACTTGCATTCTCGTGCTTTCACTCAAAGACAGGGATTGAAATTCGTATGTTTTGACAGTGCTGTGTAAAACGTGTGTTGTTTCCCTTACGGTGACCTCTGACCTCTGTGCTTACCCTGTGTCGCTAACCCCCACTATGCTTCGGACATCGGCCGAACATTTCCGACCATACACGAACATCGCTCGCCAGGTGCCTTATTCGGGATCGTAACTTCCTCTTGTGTTATTCTCGATTTATTCATTTAATGTACACGGAACCGTGCACAACCGTTGTTGTTGTTGCTACGAGCGATCCGTAAGGAAATGATAGTCGGGGGGTTCTAACCTATAAACAAGAGAGTGATGTAACGTTGTGATGGATTGATTTCTTTTAATGTAACAATCGTTGCTGTTCGGGCGATAAGGGATACTCGGGAGTTACCAGGCACGAACTTTTTTATTCGCGCGGTAAAATCGAGTGTTTGAAAACTCGCCAGTTTTTTTTTTATTATTATAAAAACTTGGAAACTATACGGACTTTTGTACGCGTACGTGGTCGAGGAATCGGGATGAGATTTTTTTGATTCCGACGATTGAGTCTGATGCCTTTTAAATTGTTTTATGTTTATTTATTTTTTTTTCTCGATTAATATCGATCAATCGAATATCGTATGTGACACACGTACACCTGCCTTCACACCTGGGATCATACCGGCTCTCTCGCCATTGAAACGGAAAACCTTAGAGAGTGACGTCATTACGAAATCACCTTGTGTCGCTCATTGCGAACGAGGTCGGAATACCTGCCTGCTGTGCCTACCTCTAGTCGCTCTTTCTCTTTCTCTCTTGAGCGAGACTTTTGAATCTACCCATTCAAAGACCACCATTCAGATATCGTTTGACTAGCGTGCGAGGATCATCGAATCTTTTGCATTTTTCTTTTTCTTAACCTGATAAGCAGTGATAAGAGTTTGACGTTGTCGCCGGTAACTTGTGGTTTTTCGAGTTGGTGTACTTTTTCTTTTCTTTGTAATACTAATTTGAATCGAAAGTGTATTTTTCGAAAATTGACTTTATCCGCGTCTACGATACTCGTGCCAGGAATTATGTAATGTGGACTCCGACTAATTTGACGCGTGATGTCATTTAATTAATTTTTTTTTAATTTGCGGAAATTATAAACTCGTGCGAATGACGATTGACAATGGACAGTGAAGAATTTGTGGTGCGACGTGCGATGAAGACAATTTTACTGACGTTCGTGATTGTGAAGTTTGTCAGTTTTTCTTAGTGAAATCGAAAAGAAAATATTTCTATCTTTCTATCTGTGCGCGTCACGTGCGTCTCTTCTTATCAAAATGGACTCATGCTTTCCGCCCCTGGCGGCTCTCAGTCTGAGGGACACGAAAAAATCGACAACCCTCGCCGTGAGAAATCGTCTTAGCAGCGGTGACAATTCACCCGGCACCGGAAATCCGGCTAACAGTGTCTGCCCTGGAAAAATTGAGATCCTACAGGATCTCGATCTTTACTACATACGACAGATAGCCCACAATTTGAAGGTTAGACACGTGACACCCGTTATACATCACCATTGTAGTATATACGGAAAGCTTGTGAAAATCTTCAGGTCGAACGGAGACAAAAGAAAGAGAACTAGCCTACGGCAATACTTTACTAACGGGTGGCGCTTAAGTTTTGGGAAATTTTCACAACGATCTGCCTTCCTTTTTCTTTCCATCGCTAAAAGTTCTCTCTCTTTGCGTATGGTAAATATTGAGAGAATATTTTCTATTTGACAGGCGTCTCTTTGCTTTTGATGCGACATGCATGGGAATGAATGGAAAGCCGTAGCATGTGAACGTTGACGAAATTAATGATAATTTTTTTTCTTTATTTATAAATATTTTACCGTTCAATTAGCTATCGATTGCCACTTCGTTTTTTCATGATTTTTATTTTTCCCCCTGACAGCTTCAGCCATGTATTGCCGCCCCCATGTGGTACCTGGGCTACCTTGAATTTAACATAATATACTTAAGCCTTTATTCGAATTCAAATAACGTGCCATTTCGCGCTGATGAATTTTTAAACGACGTTTTCACTAGTTACCCTCCCCTTCAGCGATGACTGTCGAATGACGTGAGATCATCGAGTGTTTCACTAGAAGACTTGACCAGCGCACCCATTCCGAGTAACCTGCGTCGATTGTCTTTTTTCTTTCTATCTCTTTATTCGCCAGCTCTTCGTCTTTCTCTCGTTTAACTCCGTATCCGTAGATTTTCCTTTTTTTCATTCCTTTTTTGTATTTCTCTCAGCTGTCGAGAAAAGCACCGACCGGAATTTCCCCGATTCGCCGATACGTCACGGGTACCAGGAGAACTGGTAAAAAAGGATGAAAAAAAAATATTGCGTGAATTTAAAAAAAAAATTTCGCGCTATCTTTGTCGCTCTTTGCCGCCTTCCTCCTCCTGTACCGTTAAGTTTTGGCTGTTATACGCCTCCGCTCCTAAAATCTTTCAGGCACTCAAAAGCGCTCTTTTGGCCCCAAGCACCGGAGAGAGTCCCATCCCAGGACCCACGGGACCCTTCGGGGCCCTTTTCCGTATAATTCCGTGAAATGAAATTGAACCCTCGTCCCTTGACTTATATCGGTTCTCATCGTCGTCATTATCATCCTCGCTTGCTAACACAGCCATTCTCCATGGGGCCCAGGGACCTATCGGGACCACCACAGAATTAACCTAGACCCCATGGAACGAATGATGAAAATCACGTAGTCTTACGAAGACACTTGACGCTCTGACATTATCACTCTGAAATGAATTTTTGAAAATTACATTTTTTTTTACTTTTATCATTACTCCCTCTTTTATTCGTCTGATTCGGTTCTGCGGCTTCTACGCTCTTTTGCTTCGTGCCGATATATATATATATATCACATAAGTGCAGTCCAAAGCAATCTAACGAATGCAGAGGACAGAGCTTCGCATTGTGGTACTACGTGGATCAAGCGAAGAACTCGTACGTGCGTGTAACGCGAATAAAAAGAAAAATTCGTACAGCTGTGCCGGAGCGATAGCTCCGTTTCTCCTTTTTTTTATTCCTGCTTCTTTTTATTCTATTCTATTTTATTACTGTCCAATGAGACTGTGCTTAAACAAAAAAATTTATCAACCACCGACAGTTGCGGCCATTTGACTTCGGTACTCGAGTTCCTTCCACTCGACCCTTTTACTCCCCATTGCCGCTGTTACTATTATCGGAGATTCTCTTTTTAACGTGCAATCGCATTTATGTCGCAATGTATTATTTTTGTGCCTTATCAATTTTCCAATACGCATAAAGCGCAATTCACGAGAGGGACTCTTCTTCGTCGGCGGGTAGTAACGGGTCTTTGAAGTTTCGAAAATTTCAATTTTCGCCATTTTCAAAATTTCTCTCTTCCTCACTCGCTAGGCTGCTCTTATCTTTTTTTTCTCTATATTCCCTTCATTCGCAACTGATCCAGGGCGCAATACCGATTACAGGGTTTACTTTACGTACGTAAAGCACTTGAGCCCAGTGATTCTCATTGTTATGTCGAATGCACTATACATTGTAGCAGATACATTTTTATATTATTTCATTTACTTTTCTCCGTCAACACAGTCGATACACGATAACGATATTGCTCTCAGTTATATACATGCGTGTGTATTTGTCAACTGGACGACTTATTATTTCGGCCTTGCACAATTTTTTCTAATTAACCTCACTCGCGCACTTTCGCGTGAGTGCTCGTCTGTGTCACGAGGTTGTCAACTATTTTCGCACGCTTAGCTTTCACGCATATGGATATATTTGCGGTCTTTAATGGATTTGTTCTCTTGGTTAAAATAATGAAATTTTTTTTCACAACCTTTACGTCCATCCTGTTAGGTAATTCTGTGCAATAGGTCGTTCGGCTTTCTTTTTTTATGGATCGCTCTGGCTACTTAGGCTTTCGGGATGTACTTTTGTCATCCCCACTTTTTTGACACCTGTGGGAATCGTGTCAACCAGTCAGAATCGAGGACATCGCACTTGACTTTCTGTCGACTGTGACATTTTTGCATCGAACGATTATATCGATTACATCGTGTCAGCTTTTTCCGAGATTTTTTTTTGGGGGGAATTTATTGGTAGAGTTGAGTGACCACGTTTCTTTGTAATCGTCTGGAACCTCACGGCATAGGTTTATGCATACGTATACTTGTAGCATGGGTATAACGATGGGTATATGGAGTTTTTCATACCTGATAGGATTAGGTCAATTTTTTCATTGGTAACGCTGATCGCGACTATAGAAACTAACAGAAGGGAACAGCTCGTAGAAACGCGGATGACGTTTTAAATGTCATTTCGTGGGCGGAACCGGTTCGCTCACAATTTAAAAAGTTGAGTTTTTTTTGCTTAAAAACTAAAATTCCATTACACTTTATACTCGTCGGTTTTGTAACCAAAATTTTTTTCTTGTTATGTAGTTTCAAAATTTTTCGTTCCAATCGAGTCTATATATTGTTTATGTTTTTATAGGCGGGACCACCTCTGATATTGCGTTGCGCGTTATGCGCTTCGAGTTGCGCAAAACGTGCTGCCCACAGAAAGCACGTGGTAGTAATTTCGTACTCTCTCTTTCTCTCTCTCTCTCCCTCTCTCTCTATCTATCTTTCTCTGTTTCTCTTAAGCCCTCTGAGTCGTTTCTGAGCTATTTTCATACGTACGCACAGCTGGTAGCAGTTGCACCGCTTGCAATATAGCAGCGAAGCGCACCTGCGAACAGCTATACGATGCATTTTCGAAAAATCCAATTTCCCTTTTGTACCGTAGAAAATAGCAATTGCAATTAGGGATGGCAAAGGGTTTTTGTGGGATGAGTATTTAAAGAGAACGAAATAAAAAGAAAAAGACATCTCTCTCGGATCGTCCGTCAGTCGAGATAAAAGCCAAGAAAGGCAAAAAGATTAAAGAAAAACGCATAAGAATCCGGCGGTATTGAGTTTCCCTGGCGTATTTTTGGATCCGAAAGAAAACGCAACGTCGTGCATAATTTTGGAGTAAGGCATTGGGCTCGGAACGGATTTCGAAAAAAAAAAAAAAAAATAGTTAAACTGGTTTTAAAAATCCGTGAAGAGTAAAAAAGGAATTACTCGTTATTTCTATCAACACCCACTTGTTATTCACAACCGACACTTCGAAGAGATCGAAAGAGACAAAAAAAATAGTAAAATAAAGGAAAGAAAAAATAAATGAAAAAGAAGCTCAAATACAGAGCCCAAAATAGTGCTTGGTTCTTGGGCTTCGTGAAATATCGATACGCTTCTACGTGCCCGTGTTAAGTTTCCTCTAGTCTAGATATTCATTTTCTCCCATTTTCTTTCTCGCCCAGCCTCTTCCTGTCCCATCCTTCTAATTAATGTTTCCTTATCAAAATCGAATGGGGTTGGGAGGATATTGATAAAGCCTCAATTTGCCGTCTCACGACTCTAATAATATCGCTGACAAGTTTTGAACTGGTCACAGGACATGTTACGCGCTATACATGTATAAACAGGAGTCTCTATAAGCTAGCAGGTCGTTGAGAGCGTACGAATCTACATATGTGCATCTACGTATAACGCGTCGCGTAATACCGCGATGGGATCGATCAAGGTTCGTTAACGATGGTCAAAGGTCAATTGGACCCCACGTTACGTATATCCATATACACGATCTACGCGTGAGAGTTGGCGAAAAAAAAATGTTTTTCTACAAAAAATTATATTAAAAAGTGGACGACATTCTTTCGCAAATTCCAGGAGCGATTATCACACGCGAGCTTTCATGCGGATGCTCCGAGGACTTGCTTTTATTTAGTCTCGTTTCTCCTTCGTCTGGTAGTGGGGGGGAGATCGTTGCAGCAATTGTCAGTGCTGAGGGGGTGGGTTTCGTAAGGGTAGCCCAGCAGGATGGGTCGATATTCCCTGGCGCCGTTTCCCCCACCACCGTTTATCACCAGCCACTACCCCTACTTGCCGAGACTCCCCTCTCGCCGACCTACCTAACCTCTATGTCTACCTACCTACCCCTCTAGGTTATCCCATCCATCCACTCCCTTCGGGTCGTCAGTGCTCGTGCTTGATTCTAGACGAAGCGAGCAAGCTGTAATACGGACGGGGTGTGTTGTTTCTGTCTGGGATGGAAAGGCGTCGGCGTCGCGGTGCCTTCTTCTCCTTTTAACACCCTTCATCACTGTTACGTTACTTCCGATCGTACAACTCTACCCTCTCGACTTAGATTATACCTGGGTAAATTCGAGCTCTTGGGGGGGCGAAACTTGAGGTTTTTCGCACTTCGCTGCCTCTGGAGCGTCGCGACGCTCTCGCTTTAAATCGGTCGCGTGGAAACTGATTTTTTTTTCTAATATATTTTTTTCATTCCCTTGCGTAACCGTTTCTTTGGCTGCGTCGTTCAACCTTTCCATCAACTGCATCTCGTTTTAAACTTTGTAGGTAATATGGTTCTATTTCGTTGAGGGTCGTTAAGTTATCATTTTTATTCATATTTTTTTCACTTTTTTTTTCGTTATCACTGTGCGTCAAATCATCATAACTCAACCATGTCGAGTACACTGATATTCTCGAAACCCTTGAAGAAGGTAATAATAATTATCATTAAATACACGTAAAAAGTTCACGACTAAATATCCTTAGCCGTCGTATAGCAATCTCGTGTTAGGCGAGCGCTGTAAGATGAGAAAGAAAGTTCATAAAATTTCATTATGTTGAAAATTTTCAAAAATATTCACATCAACAAGGAATATTCGAAATTTGGACAAAAGTTGCATTTTGAAAATTTACTCAGACTAAATCATAGTAAAATCTTCTCGGACGCACCATAGGCCTGTAGTACCTGTCGTTTGACGTGACTGTAGACATTGAAAAAAAAAGTTAATACGGACTAGGCCAACGGTGAAACTACGTTTCGTCGGGGTTCCCCTTGTACCTGACCGCAAGCGTCTCATTAGTAACTCGATTTCAATGGCGCAAATACTCACGCTGCTTTGACTGGTGCAATTCGATGCGTTTTCTCAATGCACTAACCCACCTCCCCTTGTACCATTACTGTACACTTATGCACCATATATATATACCCATACATATACCATACGTCATTATGGCACTTATGACGCTCTATGCTTTAATGCAATTTACGAGTCGAGGCGACTGGCCTCGACACAATGCATTACCAGGCATAAACATTAAAACGAACCTTAGAAACAAGCTGCATTATTTTACTAAGGTTTGCCTATGCACCAAGCGGCATGTAAGACGTTGCACGTAAATGCAAGCTACAATAGAATATGCACGTGTGTCAATGCCTTTAAAGTGCATAGGATTAGATGGAACTAATACATGCTTTGACAGATACGATATAGATAAAATGTAGAACGCGTACGTAATACCTCCACTATGGGGCTTCGGTTAGACTTTGCTGTTCGACACGTACAAATTATGCGACCCGAGTTCTATGCACTTTTGACATTTTGGAATTGTCAATGAAATTTTTTTTTCCTTTTTTCTCTCATCTTCGGCCTCCTCTCCGAACGCCTTTCGGCTCTTCTCACAGGGTTACTGCACTCTCCGACGCTAATGTTTCACGCGCTGTACACGCCGACACTCACGAATGTCAATTTCCGCGATGCGCCTGCACGCACAGTGCATAGGGACTTGTGTATGTATATATTTGGCACTGCCGGTACAATATCTATTTACTATGCCACGCAAATGCACTCGAGAGTTGCAGCAAGCTACCGAGAAGAGTGCATCACTCGCGCCTCTTCCACCTGCGTATTTATAGGCACTCGCTACTGCGCGCACTTTGGCTCTGCGTTGATCCTCTTCTTCGAAGTGCAAACCTCTTTCTGTGCGGATCTAGGAATTCTCGATTTTTAATAGTGCTAATATCATGTGATACAGATTTTTTTTTTATTATTATCAAGGATACTCCGAGGATATTTTTGGGAAATTTTTCAGCTATTACGGATACAAGTGGAAATTGTCTTTTTTTATTTATTAAAAAAAAAAATTGGACGTAGATTTTCACGGTGGTCTAAGCCGGTGTCTGCTTTGCGCGGGATTTGATTTTTGTAGCATTCAAAAATTCCCGCCAACTTATGGCATACTAGATTTTGACAATCGAGCCGTCAGATCTGATTCAATGTCAGATAAGAGACTGATCTACGTAGATTTTGTCTACCGTGTAATGGTAATTCTCTGTCTGTTCTACTGTCGTTCGTTGTGAACGTGACTTTAGGCTTTTTTTGGTATACTAACTATTGTCATGCACGACGTATCGCGCACAGGATGTATAACCGTGAATAGACGTACCTGATAAAAATGGTTAATAGGTAGTTTCGTTTTTTTAATTTTTTTTTCATCAAGAAGCTAAGAGCGAAAGGTCTTGAGTCTACTTAAGCATCTCATTTACAATTCTGCGACAAAGGCGCCGGCGGTAGTCGCTGATTGTAATGCAAAAATGAAACTCAAAATTGCTATTTCAAATTGTCAAAGTATTCGGATTCTTGCGTCGAATAAGGCTGCTGAGGGTAACGGGAGATGCGACGCGTGGCAAGAAAATCGAGACGAAGAGACACGCGGGCGTTTAAGCTTCTTGGCTGTATCGAAGAAATCGCTGATTTCAAAGCACAAACTGTAATTAATACTCGCGTGGCGCGCGAACTGAACAAGGACGGCAATAGCGTTACGAACGCAATGGAAATTAAAATCGCGCGATTTGAAATCCGAAACTGAGGTGTCGACTGTCTCGTATGATTTTTGAGTTTGCAGGTTTTACTTTTTCTTTTTTTTTGGCTGACCAGTGCTTATTTGCCTTACGTATCGTCTACACTGTATTACTTATTACTATTGCCAACTACTCTATGGTATATATCCTGTCATTCTTACTGTTACTATACTATAGTATACCGTACTATACTATAGTTACTCCCCACCTCGTATGCACATTTCCCACTTTTACCTTATGCACTTGGCTGTGCAGCCTAGTGTCGTCGCGTTTGCAGTTGGTCGCCAGGACGTCGCACTATTTGGGCGCTCCGTTGTAGTCGCACATTGTCCACTGTGCATTAAGGGATTGTTCTTGTACTTGTCAGTTCAATTGTTCAACGGAGTGAAAATTTAACGTTCAAATACCGTGTCACGTCACTCGAGACAATTTTTACAATTTTTTTTTATATATTTTTTGTACGATCGATACCGGTGTTTTTTATTCATTTCTTTTTTACTTTATTTATTTATTTCTCGATCGTCGAATGATAAGAACGGTCCTTGCTCCGGCTGGCAAAATTGACAGAAGTTAGCAATTAGTCATAGCACGGGAATAGAAGCCAACGCGCGCGCTCCGGAATTCTTGGTGAATTCTTAATACGGTTCTCGTATTCCGTCTTGTAGATTCTTTTCTTTCACTCTTGCGTTTACCATAAGAGAGAATCATGCGTCTCTTAGCAGCAATTCTTGATCACACGGTGAGATATTGACTTGTCATAGAGAAATATGCAAGAGACGTATCCTTGTCTGTTATTCATCTTCGTTGGCAAAATACGTCACTCGTTGTGAAATTCTTCGAAAACTTTTGAACTTTCTTTTTTTTTTTCCTTAAATTTTTCTTGACGAGTAACTTTGTAGCTTTTTGGCTTTGCAAAGTGTGATTCGTTTAAATGAAATTTCAAATAACGCGCCTTTTTTCCTCAAAATTCTTATCCTATCTTTTTCTTTATTCGCAGGAGTATGATTTGGAGCAGAAAATCGAGGTGGAAATCAAGATGAGAGAAGGCTCGGCTAGACTCCTAGCTGCCGCCAGACATCGTGCACAGAGCTTGGAAGCTGCGCGAGCTCTGCTAACCTCGAACGAACGTATGTCGGCTTACATGGCCGAACTTCAGCGTCGTAAGAGAGAACCGTCGAATAAGAACAGGTGGGTAATGGTTTTGGAACTTCGTTCGATATAAATAAACGTAAATTATTCGCGGAATGACAATTTAACGAATTTATCCATCACAGCCTTCCTGGAAGCTCGGCCAGGGTATCCTTGTCGGAACTTCGCGTACCCTTGATGTGGCGCGATTCGGATCATTTCAAGAATCGCGGTGATTACAGAAGATTTGCTGTTTTCTGTCTGGCGCGAGTTGGCACGGAAATTCACGATACTGCTCTTTTATGCCCAGTCGACAGAGCCCTTACCGATATCAGTTTTCCGGATGTTTTGGTCTTGTGAGTATATTTTCTCTTTTCGACTGTATTGTTTTTCGGCATATCAGAGACTGGTAATATTCCACTTCGGTGCTAATTGATTTTCTCTATCACCTGTCCTTGTGTACTTTCTAGCAACAACGTGCCTGCCGAGTTTGAACTCACTCTCGAAATCTACAGTCACATACTGCAGGAGGATCTCAGCATCGCTAGCACTCCTAGGAGAATCAAGAGGACCATTCACTCATCTATCTCTAAGACCGTCGGCAAAAAGCTTGCTGCTTCCCTCAGGGACGAATTAAATTCTGGAAAGATGTATGTGACGTTCGTATCGTTATCAGTTTATCTTTGAGAACAATTTACATGCGATTGTTTTGCTTGAGTGCTGAATATATGTTTTTATCTTTAACAGCGGTCCTCATTTTGAACTTATGGCTTCGGCTAAGCTCACTTTGGACGACAGCGATGAGAACATACATACTCATGACTTGGTTATTAATAATTTGGGTGAGTTTTCACGCCTCTCATTGTCGCGTTGTCTTGTAATATGCTGCTGAAAGGTCGGTAAGGGTAATGACATTTGAATTTCTCATGCAGAAAACAAACATCACGCTCTGCCGTTATTCGGGCACTTTTGCTGCCGCTTGGCCGCTCAACCAGAATGCGTTAACAAGGAGGTCTACGCCGGTAGTCTCAATCTGGACGGACGGGAGTGCTGGGCACGGCTACAAGGATTCTCACTGCAGAGCTGGGAGTCGCGGAAGCTCGCCGAGGAGGAACAGAATCCTCTGGATACGATACCCGTGAACAGGGAGACAACGGTGCAGTCCTCGAAGTCCTCTGCCAAGGAGCTGCGAATTGTCAACACCGTGGACGGTGCCGAGAAGACGAGTATTTTGAGACTAGAGTGCAGCGAGGAGGCGCAGAAGTGGCTGAGACACCTGGTGATGCACGCCCAGGATCACCTCAGATGGAAGCATGCCGCTGAATCTATTCAGGACGTACCTTGCGTTGAGAGCGCCAGGAACTCGTTTATCAGTAACAAGAGACAGGGCTCTCTGTACGATGAGACGCCTCTCATTGAATCTGTACAGTCGGATTACTCCACGAACAGGCCGACTGTCCAAGAGATCTTCGGACTGACGCCAAGCACCAGCCTCAGCAGCTGCAGCTCCACCAGCAGCCCGCCGAGTCTTCGCTCTAGGTCTCTCAGTACCAGCGGGACCAGGAAATTGAGTGGCAGCGCCCTCAAGAATCACTGGCCATTCTCTACCAAGAGTCACGACTAGACTGGACCTGAATCAGTCAGAACAACGGGGTTCAGGTTGTAGATTTGATCAATTGGTCTCTCAAGGAATCCAAGATTGAGAATCGACTGGTGCACGTCCGGCCCGGATGTTCATCTAGGAGGTAGAGGCGTAACGGGCTGGCCCGGCGAGGGACCTATATACTCCAAGGGACCAACGTTCACCAGGTTCTTACTCGCAGGGCTCAATTCTTTTTTCTCTTTTACATTAAAAAAGAAACTATGTAGGACGCCAACGTGGCGAAGACTGATGATGGGACGAACATTATTGGTGACTTTTATTGTCGTCGATTCTTGTCAGGCGGATGTGAACTTCGGGAGAATTCTGCCCGATTACAATACTCAACGAGAACGCGTGATCGATTATTCGCGGGTTTATTTTTCTTCTTTTTGTTCCACCTTTTATTTCATTCTAACGCTTGACGCGAGTAGATCGGGTTTACTTGCCTCAAGCGTGTGACTTTTTCTTTTGACTAAGGACGAGGATCGGCATTACCATTTGCTTTTCAAATGTTTGTTTCGGGACGCAATTTTTCCTTTTCTTTTTTTTACTGCCATTTTTCTTTATCTCATTGATAAGAATGGCGATGTCGTACACATGGTACGTTGCAATTAAAAGTGCCCTTAGGGAGATATTGTAGAGCCCTTAAACAAAAAGTCAGTAGATTAGAGTTGCCATCCGTAGTGACACCTCTCACGTGCATTTATATCAAACAAATATTAATTTAAAAAGTATAGTATGCAAAGGTACTTTCTCATCGAGTCACATCGATACAGATCAACAGTGATGCATGGAAGATGTATCTTCGATGCTTACTGTATGTATAATACATATTGGTTTTTCACTTTTCTGCATGATGCATTTTTGTAACGTCGTAGCCTTACGCATTCGTGATCCAATGAATAATTAGAGAACATAATTAGCAATTAATATGCGAATAAGTTGTCTTCTTTCCTTTTTCTTTGTAATTTTTCAATGTTACTTCCAATATTCTTCCTCCTTGTATGTTTCTCTTACGATATCTACTTTTCATTCTCATCACTTACTCCGATGTAAAATATTTATTTTTCTTTTTCGCGGCTGATCTTTCATATAGAATTTCGTGTGGCATTAAGATCTTGTTCAGGACAATATGTTTTCTATTCTACTTATTTCTTCTCTATATAAATCTTCCAAGCCATCGATCCACCGTGTAAAAGGATAGCACAGTGTATAGATGTATTTACGTTAACCAAGAAGTATGATATTAATGATATATGCGTTACTACTATCACAATATTCTTATGATGAACATTTATAGAAATTTCAAAATACTCTGTCATTTGCAGAATAATTATTATGTAAGTCCAATAAAGACAAGAGCATTTATAAAGATTATTGGAAAAATATCTTGTTTCATTATTTATATCCATGGTACCCAGGAATTAGTGTCAACGAAGAAAACCAAGGTAACGATACAACATACAAATAATATCATAAATATTATATTTATTTGAATATAGATATTTACATACGAAGCTATCACTTTCTGTATAATACGCTATTACAAAAGGAAGATAAACAATTATAATTTAAGACTAAGGACGTTTATTTGCAAATTCATTTAAGTTCAAAAAATAGAATGAGAATTTATTCATTCAAACTACTATCACGACTATATATATTGAACTTAATGTGCAAAGTTCCTTTATGATTGTTTCACTGCAGTGACCATCACACCACCTAGCATAGCCACTATTGTGAAGCTCTGCGCTAACACTCTGGCACGCATCATCTTCTGTGACATTATCTTGTCACCTTTGCGAAAGCTATTAATACCCACAAGAAATGCTGTGACTGTTGCTGCAGCTCCTATATAATGAAAAATAATATCAACAGAATTCACTAACAATGCCTGAACAATTTAGAGGTTATGCGTACCGATAGGAACCAACGGATTCTCTTTGCAGCGACGTATGATTTTGTCTTTAGTGGACTCTCTGACCAGGACCTGGTCCATATCTTCTCGCAGTTTTATCCATTTGAGTTTTTCCCTTTCTTCCTCTTGGTTTGACATTTTGTAAGAAGTGAATAACGCACGTTAAAAAATTACATAAAATGTCTTGAATCAAGAAATCGAGTGAGCGTCGCTTTCACAATCTGCTGTTTTTCTGTATATTTTTTATAATTAGTTACATCTGTTTAATAAATCATTTCAAAGAAATGTTTAAGGTGAGCTTTAAGTAATGCGTAGTTCGTCTAATACTTATATAAATAATATTAGCAATGCCCTGTATCTGTACTCCGCGGAACGAATGTTCGGTACCCATACGTCAAACAAGATTCTCCTACTTTACTCCTGATGGTAAATTTTCTCTAAAAGTTTAATTCATATTTTAAGAAATGGCGCTGCGTTCATTTTCCAAGATCTGCCCCTTACGAACAACTTTTGAACTACATATTTACTCTTATGATACTTTGTATATCAGAGCATTATGCAATAGCGTAGACGCTGTAGCAGCCGTCAAAACAAAGATTTCGAAGCAGAAATTAGAGGAACTTTGCATTGCATGAACGTTTCACAGGGAAATTGTTAAAAGAAGGAAGTTTCTTATTGCATTCCATATATTAATATTATATTTACGCTGTCGTGTACATATAATGGCATCAGGATTGGAAAGCTACGTCAATCGTATCCTTTTTAATACAAAAATATACATAATAAAATTGATACTTTCTTATTATTGAGGTTATAATTTCCTTAATATTTTATTACCTAAGATACTGTCTCAATCATCACATCTGATGGACGGAATTTTATAGTGAGCACAAATAATAATAATAATTCCTATTTCTTTGAGAAACTTAAACACTAACAGAGTATTATGATTTCACAGGGTACTTTAAAAGGGTTTGATCAAACAATTAATTTGATTCTGGATGAATCTCATGAACGAGTCTACAGTACCACCCAAGGTGTCGAACAAGTTGTCTTAGGTCTACATATAATTCGTGGGGACAACGTGTAAGAGAAAACATACAGAATTAATTCAGTGTTTCAAGTTACCAAAATTCTTTGTTTCACTTTCAGGGCAATCGTCGGAGAACTGGATGATGAAATGGACACCAGACTGGATTTGTCTACAATTAGAGCAGATCCCTTAAGTTCTGTAATACATTGAAATAAATATTTGCTAATTCACACTATTTATATTGCACAATGTGTAATAGTTTATGTGAACCAGCTTAAAAAAATTCAGGTTTTTCTCTTTTAACATCATGCCATTAAGGTAAACTGAAACTACTATTTCGCGACAAATGTGATTGCATAGTCAAGAATTACTATCGTAGTAAATTTTTTTTATTATACAAATTATTCTTCTTGCATAAAGTTATCAATATTATTGAATTAATAGTAATAGTGATCATAGCTGTGTAACTTAATCAGGAAGATAGTGAACTACATATGCTTTCAAAATCCATTGGAGCCAGAGCACTTCCAGTGAATCAACAAATAAACAATTTATGAGGAAGATGCTAATCGTCTTCCTGAATGGATAATCGAGAAATCGTTATTCTCAAAAAACAAAAACATTTTCCTCCTCGAGCTTGTCGAGACACATTATTAGATGGGTAAACATGGATCTGGTAACTCTGGTGTTAATCAGGAAGTGTTGTAAATATTTTCCGACGTGTTCGCACTAGTATTTTCATCAATCCAAGGAACAATACTAGCATGTTATGTAAAGGATAACTCTGTACAACCAGAAGACCGATTCCCCATGCTTGATACATTATTGATAATACAATAAACCACTTGACGCTGTAGATTCACCTATAATAATACAATAACCAGTACCTATATACCTATGTACACTGGAAGACTTGAAGAAACTCAAATGAAAGAATAACATATAGTAAAGATAATAAAGAATTAATTTGAATGGATGATTCAAAGATCCACTATATAAATTTTCTCGTCTTCACTATTATGGTGTCTCTTGAGCGTGTCCACAGAAGAGAAAGATAAAAATAAAAATAAACTATATACAGTCATGTATAATATTTATACCTCGCGTAGAAAGATTTGCTATTCGAATAAGTCTTTTCCTTTTTTCTTATACCATCACTGGAGTGCTGGTGCAAAATCTCATGGTTGCGTCTGAGATGCACATATTATTATATTTAGAAACCATGGAGCGTGAAATCCGGATCTTAATAAATCTAATGGCGCGAGAACGCATGTTCCCTCACCTTGTCTCGTTAATGGAAGAAGTCTGTGTTCCTCGTGTACCGGAGCACTGAGCACTGAGCACTTTATCTATTAGCTGCACTGAGTCCTTGATCTTTTAATGGAGGAGTAGGACGAGGAGCACCGTCTTTAGGGAGATCTGTTGGCACGATTATTAGTGCCGGCATTAGTCCTGTTCCTGTTTCTTCTTCTGACTCTACCACCACGTCTGGTTTGATTTTGATTCCCGTTATTCCACTCGGGCCCATTTCCGCCAAAATTAGGAGGATTGGGTCCGTTGGGTCCAAATCCCATCATTCCAGGATCGTTCGGACCAGGACCAGGTCCAGGACCATAGTTTCCAGGGCCAAAGTTTCCAGGTCCACCAGGGCCGGGACCCGGACCAGGACCTGGACCTGGACCTGGACCCGGTCCAGGACCAGGACCATAATTGGGACCATCGTAGGAAGGTCCTACATCCGGACCAAATCCTATTCCTGGAACAGGACCTAATAATCCTGCACCGTTGTTACGCTGAGCATTGAACCTCGGATCGTATGCCATTTGATTCTGGGGCATCATAGGTCCGTTTGGACCCATTCCTGGCCCCATATTAGGCATCCCTTGCATACCTTGCATTCCCATAGGTGGCATATTAGGTGGCGGCATTGGCCCACTCATTAATGGTCCGTTTGGTCCCATTCCACCCATCATAGGTCCCATTGGACCCATATTTCCCAGCATTGGATTGGGGCCCATAGACATAGGCATTCCCTGGGGTCCGGGCATACCCTGCGGTCCCATTCCCATATTATTCATATCAGATGGAGGCTGCTGCATTGGACCGCTTTGCATATTTGATATATTTGAGCTTGGAGATGACTGTGCTGCTGCCTCCAAAGCTTTTCTTCTTGGATCGGATCTAACCTGAGGTGGAGATTTTGGAGTATCTGGCTTAGCAGGTGGTGGCGACATTGGTGAGTCTGCCAAATCCGACTTGGACAGTCTAAAGATCTTCCTTAGTCGAGGATCGTACTTCACCTGGGGATCGTTCTTGGTCAACTTGAGTCCTGTGTAGTCAGGTCGAGGAATGTCTACCACATAGACTTTGAACGTTATGGGAGGATGCGAACTGATGCTAGCATCTATCTCAGTGCAGGGCATGTGACTTGGTGCAGGCTTAAAAGGTAGGCTGAGCATCTGCCGAAGATCCACGTCCGACCTGGTGGACGATTCGGTGAATGTACTGCCAACTACCCTGAGATCAGTATCGCCAAAGTCCGTGAAACGTTGACGAAGATCCATATCCTTGCGGCGGTGATCCTGATCACTTCTTGACCGTAAATCAGTATCCAAATTACCTTCCAGTGAGGTTATGCCGGAACTGTAGATGCTATTCTCTATTCTCATCGTCCTGGTCTCTTTCTTCGCCTCGACTCTGTTCGGACTACTAGGTTTCTGTTCGTCTCTTCTTTGTCTAGGGTCCCTGGACATCCTGGGATCTCTAGACACCGGTGTCGTACTTGCACTAGGTCCAGGTGATGATCTAGGACTCGCCGTCAGATCCTCCACTTTGGACATTTTCGCTTCAGGCTCATAATCCTCCACCATCTTACTCGAGGTGGAGTAATCCTGGTCGAACTTCGTTTTTCCTTGAGAGGATTCAGCTTTCGAACTTCCTCCTGATTTCCCATTGACCGAACTCTGTGCCTTTATCGATGATAAGAGCTTTGTCACCTCGGCACTAATATCGATTTTACTCAGGTCGCCCAGTTTGTCCACTATCACTGCGGGCTGAGGAATTGCTGCAGGTAGAATAGGTTCGGGTGCATTAACAGCCTCCTTTTCTTCTTCCTGATCACCTTCCTCCTTTGGCACATCTTTGAGCACTATTGTCAAGTTTCCTGCATCATCATCGTCATCTTCATCGTCATCATCATCCGAGTACCAATCTTCCTGAGGTTGCGTGTCCGCCTTGTCAGACTCATCATCTAGATTCTTAAAACTGTCCTGAGCAGCTCGCTGCTGCTGCTGGATACGCATAAATAACTCCTGAACCTTCTTCGGAAGATGCGATGGTATTTCTTCAGTAGCATTCTGCACAGGTGCATCTGAAAAATCAAACGAGCAAAATTTATTTCCATTACACTACAAGATTCCATCGTATAAATATTATTCAGAGGATAGTTAACTCATACAAGACGCTTACCACCTGTCTTTCCTGGTTCCTTATCCTTATCGTGGTCTTCTACTGGCATCTCGATAACCAGGTCAGTTTCTTCATCCCTATCACTCTCCTCATCGAGTTTTGTCTTGGTCAGACTCGCAGCTTCGTCCGCTATACTAACGACATGGGGATGTTTTGCCGCGCTTGCGAGTAATTGTCTCAAGTCAATGTCCTTAGAAGCCTCTGAAGATGCTTCTTTAATTTTTGCCTGATGAAGTCATTCTCATTAGAAACAGCATATTGCACAGACTTGATTAAAAGAAGAAAATTAGTTACGTACAATATTCTCCCTCACTTGGGCAAGAATCTCGTCCTCCTCAACATCTTTAGTAAAGTCTTCCTTATCCTTGACCCTGTTTTTGTTGCCATCGCCGGCATTCTGTCCGGATTCCTTATAAAATCCCATATTGGCAATCCTCTGCTGTAGAAGTTGCTTTTGAAGTTGTTGCTGAACCACCAAACCCAGAGCGGCGTTAGGAAGCTGAAGACCAAGTTGACTGGCAGATTGGAGTAGCATAATCTGCTCATAAGGAACCCTATCCTCATCGGATCCCCAGCGAGTCTTCTTTCCAGAAGGTTTTCGATCCTTATTTGAGTTGGTTTTTTGAGTAGGACTCGCCGAACTTTCAGATCCTTTGAAATAAACAATAAAGATCAAATTAACCTTGCTTCGCGATAGAAAACATTAGAAAAACGACGCTAACAAAAGACAATAAAATACTAACCTTCATCATCCTTGCTGTCAGTTCTGCTACCGTTGCTAGGAGCGGGTAAATTTAGCTCGAACAAACTGGGAATCTTTTGATTCCCTACGTCCTGACCCTGAGCAAGACTTCTGGCTGTGTTATTGATCATAAGCATAGCACCTTCGCGACTCAGTCTTGGAAAATCACCAAGTATCTCCTTCGGAGCAGTTTCTAAATGCTTCAGGAGGATACCCTTGACCTGCTCATTCAGAGGTTCATGAGAGAACTTGCAATTCTCTCCCTGATTACATTTGAGTCCGGTATGGAAGAATTTGCATGGAAAGTCATGGTGCATATAAAGACACTTGTCTCTCTTTGCACAACAGTCCATTAAGTAAAACTTGCACAGTTCCATTTTCCTCGGTGGAAGTGCATTGTGTGAGAATGGACAATCATCTCCTCGATGACACTTTCCTTGCATGTAATACAGGCATATTGCATCAGGATCCTGTCCATGATCATTTCCTTGATTTCTACGTCCATTACGTTCGTTTCTCATTTGACCTCTACCCTTGTTTTTTCCACCGCGATCATTCTTTCCACCACGTCGACCTGAAATGAATGGAGCCCCTTGAAGTTTTGATGACTGTAATACTAAGGATTTTCTAAAGGAAATTTTCAACTACCTCCACCGCGTCCACCACCACGTTTATTCTCGTTCTCGCGATGTCTGTTCAGACCAGGTCGATCATCATAATCGGAATTGCTGTCGAAGTTGTCGTGGTCATTGTTTCTACTGGGTGGTGCACTATTTTCTCTGGAATCTTTCCTAATGGGAGAAGCTCCTCTGACGAAGAGCATCTCGTCGTCATCCTCATTGGCATCTTCGTCGTCGCTGAACTTCCTTTTCTGTAAATAAGATACAATGAAATTTAAAATCTGTGTATATTAAAAGAAGGCTGTAAAAATTTATATATACTTTTTGCTCTTTGATACGGTCATCATCTTTGTCATCGCGTATCCTCTTACGATTTTTGTTCCTGCTGTTCTTGTTCTTGGATTTGTTCTCTTGATTCTTGACTTTGTCTTCTTCGAGAGCAGCTCTTATTGCCTTCTCAACATCTCCTGCCCAGTCTTCAGATGGATTCTTGTATTTGGTGAAACGGTCCGTCTTACCACCACTTCCTTGAACGGATTGCTTCTTGTTCTTATTGAATTTACTGTCAAAGTTCTTGCTCTTCGGAGATTCATGTTTTGATATTGGCTTTGGAGGTTCCTGGACAGGCTTCGGAGGAGCTGCCACAGGTATTGGTTCATCATCCTCATCGGAGGGGATTTCTCCATCTTCCAAGTCCTCATCGTTATTACTAGAGAATTAAACAAAATTTGTCTATACCTATACTTTGCTCCAACACTATATCATTATAACTACAGAGAACTGTTCCTTACTGGCATATTTGTCAGTACAGGAAAACGTGCATTCACTTATCATAGTAATACAAACATATGACTCCATATTCTATATTTTTCAAAAACATATTTTACTCTGGCTCTATTGCCAAATCATCCTGGGATTTATTCTCCCAAGGACAGTAATACCAAGGACACCTGCCAAGAAAAATGACTATCACAAATATTTTGTTGGAAATAGTATTTGAGGATTATCCCAAATTGGGACCGTCCTCTTGATTGATTCTGATGATGAGGACCTTGAATGGTATCATAAAAGTATCATTTTTAGGATGATACGCATTGCTTTCTTCAGCATGGTATCTCTCCCTTTAAGCATTCACTTTTACTGTGTCATATCATAATTTCAGCTCATAGGATTCTGTCGCATTGATCAAAGTCCTTTTTCAGGGCTCTTATTTTTTGGCAAATCCTGTAAAAAAGGACCATCTGCCACAGGATCAATGGAGCATTCTGCAGACCTAGTCTAAAAAGAAACAGAGACAAAAGGTCTCTATTGGCTAAATCATGAAAAATTGAGCTCTGTAAATCAAATTCTTATTGAAATAGGAAACAACACAGTTTTCAGGGACAGAAAAAAGTATTCATTTAAAGAACAAACACAGCAAATAATACACGCTGATGATAATACCTATAAAATATCCCCTTTAACAAAATTCAAGAATATTAAATGATCAAAAAAATAATTCAATATGCTCTTCTAACACTGTCTATTAATAACATCTAGATTATGAAACAATAAATAATAGTAAACACAATGAATAAATAACTACTACGAAGAATACTAACGAATTTCAAGTAAGGCTGTTAAAAAAATATTCTACTATAGCCAGTATTGCTTAAAATCAGATGCGTCAGTAGCTGCTAACCCAACTAAAAACGTCGACCCCGGTCAAAATAAATTCCGCGACAAGTTAATAGTCGTCATGCAAGTGAGGAGAGCCGATCAATATGCGAATAAAAAAAGAATACAAAACGTACTGCGCAAAACACGCTACGACAAAACAATTTCCATAGAATGTTAAAGTAACGCGCACTAGATTTTCACATAATCCAAGAGAAAACAACGCTATAAATACATTATACAACGTAACGTAACATAATATGAAAGCAACGACTATCTATCCACCGCATTAAAATAAGTCCCATTAGTATGAAGACGATATTCCCAGACCAGAGTGAAATAGAGATGCAGGCAAACAATCTAAATAATTAATTAAAAGAGACAGATGCGGATAAAAAGAGAAGAAAGAAATTAGTAACCAAAATCCATAAAGGTCAAAGCATTATGATTCGCAATAAGACAATAGAACGTCAGCTAGAAGAGCAATAAAACAATATGAAGTTGATGCCGAAGTAAAAGCAGAGAAGAATCCCGGAACCGGAAAACGGTGTCTTTCGTAATTCGCGTCTTCTAAAGGAAAGAAAGAAAAGAAATTAGATTGGATTTACCTTACCAATCGGGCCATCATCATCATTATCATCATCATCATCATCATCATCATCATAATCATCATCATAATCATCAAACATTGTCATCATTATTATCATCAATTTTATCATCATTTGCAAGGGTGCATCACTCTTTCTCAATATTAAATTGTCAATTGCAAATCCGTCATGACTCCATTAAACATTGGTACGTATCTGTGCATACGTACATATGTATGCTACGTCTCATTGCTTGGTAAACACTGGACTATATTATTATGCAATAGAGTAAACACATCATACAGACCCACACCTTCTACGTTAATAATTCAGTATATAAGTGAATATGCTAGAGGCCGAATTTTATGCATTAATAAAAAAAGGATATTGTGTCATTTTTTTCAGGCAGACATTCCTTGAGATTCCCACATTCCTTTTTGATTCGTGGCAGATGTCCTTCGGAGTGAGAAAAGATGTTCGGGCGAGAATAATGTAAAAAAAGACTATTTCAGTCTATTTCTTTTTCTCTCGGTAGAAACATTAAAGAACAGCATAACGGGAGAGATCATGAGAAAAAAAAGTGATGGATATTTTCCATTGTTCAGTTAGCGTGGATTGTCGACGTTAACAGGAAAATGGCGTCGACGCAGCTGGCTGCTATGTCCATACATATGTATAGATAAACAGCCATGAGTCATTCTGATGTAACTCCGAGCAACCGCGATAAACGTCATAACGGCGATTTCACGATTAATTCCAGAGAAATATTACAAGAGATATGATAAAGATAGAGTCATGCCAGGAGAATGATGGTTTATCGTGAAAACCGAATGAAACAATGTAAATACTAGTGATTCCAAAAGACAAAACCCAAATTCTGCTAAAAAGATAAACGTATCGTTTTGTGAAAAAATCAATAAAAGACATGGCAAAGAAATGACAGAAAAGAGAAATGAAATAGTTGAAAGAGTCAGTATACAAATCGCGTAGTACCTTTATTATATCAGAATGAAGTTCTTATCTGTCCAATCAAGGACAAAGGACAATAATAGTAATGTTTAAAAAAAATTTAAGAGTCAAATTATTAAATATATCCATACTATACGTATTCTTTTTCAAAACTACGTGGAAACAAATCCGCCGATAAATCTTTGACAAACGTTCTCGCCCGACATAATCTTCTCTTGTTTTGTTTGTGGAATTAAAAATGAGAGGCAAACCTTTGAATTAGAGTCTCGGCCGCGTTAACACTCTCGAGTGCCATGGCTCTCTGTATTTTCAGTGTGAATTGCGTGTCAATGCGTGCGTGCCTGCGTGCTTTTTAAGTGCGTAGCAGCAGCCCGCAACAAAGTAGAGCACGCGCCAGCTTGTCTGCCTGTCTCTCCCTCTCTATGCCGCCTGCATGTACGTCTCTCTCTCTCTCTCTCTCTCTCGCTCTATATACACGCCGGCTCGTGTCTTTTATCGTTTGGCAACAACAGCCCTTTTTGGCCAGCCGTACGTGATACGAAGCGCGTCAACGGATCCAGATAAGACACACTATTGTTAAAGATGACGACGTGGCAGCAATGCCGACGAGGATAAGGCTCCAGCGACGGGATCGTGGTATCGATCGCAATGATGATGCCGTGGCAGGGTGTAATAACGTGACGCGAGAAATCGAACATTTAGAAAACGATGTTTCCTCCAGTACCTTAGGCCCACGTATACAAATAATCACGATATGATTGTGTCCCCCGGGTCTCCTTTAGTTAAGAGAAGAAAAAAAGAAGAAAATTCAAGGAGGCAGCTTATACAAGGAAGACAATTAACAGAAACGGAGAGTAGTGAGGTCTCGAGAGATTTCTCGTCTGATATAAAATGTCAGGAGATGCTTCTCTCAAGGATATACCCTCCTCTTCTCACTCTCTCGGTTCCTGATCTTTGGAGCGTCTTTAAATTCTCAAAACAAGGACTCGAACCACGATCTTTTAATCCCAATTAGTAAATGTCTCTCTTCCGTTGAGAACTAAATTACTGGCAATATTTCTTTTCAATTTGTCGTTGACTCGATAACTCGCCTCTCCCTTTTTATCGTGCTCGACCCCTCTTTTCTCTATATATATGCATGTATATATATATATATATATATTCACTCTCGATTCCTGGTCGATATTTCCTTCTGTGTTCACTGTATTAGGTATATCGCGTTCCTTTTTGCTATGTTCCTTCGACAAGAAGAGAAATTTTCGTCAAAATATTTTACGTCCTCCTTCTCGCTACGGCAACGTCATTCTGCCTGACGTGGCATATCGCGCAATGGCCGCCGTCTTCTCTCTGCTTCTCTCCAAACGTATATATATATGCGTGCACATATATACACGCCCGTGTGTATGTTCTCTTTCTCTCTCTTACTATTTCTGTAACCTGTTTTTAATGTACAATTTGTCGGTGTATTAGTCAAGCGTCGCGTACAGCAGTCATGTTAGCGTTTCACGGCGTCCCCTTGTGTACTACGTGGCGCGTCTATACAACCGGCGTCCTTGTATCATCGTTCAACGTGATGTGTATAGTCTAAAAGAATTGGATGCAGGAGAAATGAGGAATTCTGATTGGTCGACAGATGTCGCATCAATCGTTTGTCCTTGGGTGGGGAAAGATATTAGAGGGGATATGGCAATGGTGGGGATATAATTGATTTATTCTATTCGTAAATAGAATAAAGGACGTAATTGGTGCGTAAACCGGAAGTGATGAGTTCTGTGTCGATGTGTGTGTGTATGTGAGTATGTACATGTACTACTGAAGAAAACAGAGCAGAAAACGTGCGCCTTCTTCCTCAGCGGGAAAACTGCGAACTACACGAGATATACCTTCGTTGGGCGTTGTCGCGTGGGACAAGAAAAACACGCGATAAACGATTACGTTATCTCTTTTTCAATTTCTCTTCTTACGTAGGAAATACCGACGAACGTATGAACGGACGAATTAATCGAATGGACGAGACACGACATCAGAGAGAGAGCGATTATATATATTTGAAACTTTATGCTCACAACGTACGTCAATAATGGCGCGCGAATCGCGTTTATTTTTCGTATGCTTTAGCGTGACCTCGTTTTTTCCCTTAATTTCGATTTTTTTTAACTACTTTGATGCGGATACCGAGAGAGCGCGACCTGACAGATCGATCGATACTCGGACTTCTCTCTCACGCTACCTTTCTACTTGTTAATTATTATTTTTTCTTTGACTCAAAGATGTCCGTCTCCCTTTTGTCTCTTACTCTTGTTCTCCGCGCGGTAACAGTTATGCTCTCGTCTTTTACGGCAATGAGTATATAGGCGAGGATAGTCGCAGGCAGCGGAGAGTACGACTCGGCAGGCAGAGGCAGATTACAATAGTGTTCAGCAATAATGTAGAGATGCAGTGTGTAAAATTGCGAATTGATATAAGCGGAACTTCAAAGATTAACTAAACATGGCCACATCTGGAACTATTCTGAGCGGCGGCCCCGAGCTGAGCTTCCGAGCTGGCGTCCCTGGATTCTGGTGGGGGTTATGGAGTGGATCGCAGACAGCCAATCACCCTGCGAGATTTGTATCACGTGATTCACCCCCACCCATATTTTCTATCCCCTCTCCTAATATATTTATCCCCACCCGATGACCGCTTTAACCAGAATTCCTGCAACGGTCGAGGTTGAACGGAATTCGCCTACGATTTCACCCTTTTATAGTAACTATTCCAAAAACATTCGACCGGTTTATTTATTGGCAACATGACGAATCTCCCGTAGTATCAACCATTTACAGAAGATCCTATATTCTCTGATATCTTTGGTTGATCTGCAATATCACCTTTATGCTATTCAGTTCATTCCTGAAAATAATTCATCTCATTCGATACTTTCGACCTTGGTTACTCTAACGGACCTCTATGTAGCTTGGCCTTTCTCCAAAAGAGAGTAGGGAATATTTTTAAAAAATGTATTTTGAGAAAATAACGGTTTATTTTTGTTTGCGAACTACTTTATCTACCTAATAATTGGAATCAAAGATATTCTCTAAAATATTCTTCAGTTTGGAGGCCGTTGATAAATTTTTTATGTTTCTTTTCTTTCGCATTAAATCATAATTACGTTGGAAAAGTCAGTGTAGAGCATTCGTTTCTCTGTACAGCGGAAAGGCGTGATCAACACGTGTCAATAGTTTCACATCGTTTATATTCTCATATGACGATACGACCTATTTTTAAAAGTAGAATCGAGTCGATAGCGTCTGTAATAAATGTTGAAACCATTCGGAAAGCATAGAGCATCCATCAGAGCATTGCTAAGTTGAATATGTATATTGTACGTTCACCTGACACTCCTTGAAGACTTTATGATCTTTTTGGTTGTCTTGTGAGATAATATTACGTATCATTACGATATTCGGTTTTACTTAGTATGTATGTACCTTTTTAGGAAAGCCATTTTGATAAATCAGGCTTCTGTTTGTTAAACAGTTGAGAACTTATGTAGAATAAAATGTTGATAAAGCATTTAAGAGGTGTTTGATTTTTATTTGATTGGCATTTCCTTTAACTTTTAGAATAAGAATTTAGGACGAACAATTCGAAAAGACTGAACTACTTTATTATTACTCATAGGTATTTTTGTGCAAAGTAATTTTTTGCGCAACATGACTTAGTAATTAGACAGTTTATAGTATCCCGGTAAAGGCGATTTGCTTATGGCAAATATTGCGACTGGAGTAATGAAAGGAGTTGATTTAATGGCGGATTAATTAACGACTTTGAAAATGCTTGAAGCGATTTCTGCGATTTGGGAGTAGTAATTGTTATTCCTAGAAAAATCGTAGTTGACATAGAAAGCAATATGCACGTTTGTAATTTTGCAATTTTCTTTACGGGTTTTCGATGATTCCTTTATGCTTAGTATATCAAAATGCTTCTACAAATCAACTTCGAGAAATTGATCTTCCAGTGGTCGGGGGTCCTCGTCTACCTGAGTCTTGTGTCTTCAAGAAGCGCGTGAGTGTAGTATTTCCCTATTTGAGATAGATAAAGATGTCAGTATCTTTTTTGAAGAATAATTTTATTGAAAAAGTTATTCAGCTATCCAGCACACAGCCATTTTCACTTTGATTCTTATTTATATTATTCAATTCGTAACTGAAATCTAAATAAAAATTTATTATATATTGATGGACTCTTCCAAGAACAGGGAACATCTGGTCCATCATGAAAATTCAGGGTTGAATCTCTACAACTCCTATGGGACTCAGGAACTCTTCAACATGATGAGATCCTTCCAAGAAGGTAACACCTTGACGGACAAGTTTACCAAATGGACTAAGTCTCTTGAACAGGACAAAATGCGCCAGCCAAGTACAGGGAAGCCCAAAGAAGACATCGGCGATGTCCTGAAGTTAGTCCTGGAATCCATAATAGGACAAATTGATAATGAGTTAAAAAAAATCGACAGGAGTAAAGATCAGACAAAATATAGTTGGTTGTCCCGTCAAAAGTTTCATAAGGATGTCTTCAGACTTATGGAAATTCTTGAGAAAAATCGTGAGAAGCTTCTTCATCGTGGTGACAATGGCGTCTCTGCCGTCCTTCCAAAGACAGAAGATAAAGGGAATTTTTTTAAAGAGACGATTCGAGGATGCTAGCCTTCGTCGGCAGCCTTGAAGAATTTAATCTACAGGGAGTCTCACCAGGTCCATTACACAAGGAACTTCACCGCGAAGAACATGGAATGCTTAGCTTGTCAGAGCAGGACACACTTGATCTCCAGCCAATAGAAAATTCCATAAATCCTATGTTCACATTAGAAACAACAGGGGCAAATGTCTTCTCATCGATGAACAACACCAGAGTCCAAGACGACGAAGATATAACTAAGGACGAAATCATGAGAAGAAACAGAATTCCTTCTACCACAGAAAAACTGCTGGGCCAAATTGAGAAACTTCTTAAGGGGATCGAGAAACAGTTTCACCAAAATATTTCGCTCACTGAAAAACCATTGGAAACTGGAAATTTATCCAAGGAATCTGTAATCCCAAAAGAGATCACTTTGGTCAGACGCAACGGTAGGAAGGAGAGGATTCTCGAAAAATCCAAGTTCCTGAAGAGTAGTACTAATAAAAAGAAGCTACAGAAGAACTTCAAGGAAAATATGAAAACTCCCAAACAACAAATAAGCAAGGATACTACAAGAGTTTCAAGAAGACGTAAATACATTGATAGATATAAGAGAAGTCTAAGGGTGCCGATGATCCATAATCTTAAGCATAAATTTAGTTCATATTCCCAAAAGCAGAGAACAAAGTTCAAAGATCAAAGGATACGTGCAAGTAAAAAGTATGGAAATCATTTATGATATACTGAATGAAAATTATATACTTGCTTACACTCACCTAAAATTCTCATTTCACTTGCTCGTGTGATCTGTGATGGAACACGAATGAGATTCCACTGGACCAACATTGTCTCAATGATAAATCTGGCAGGGTGCGTGGATTGTGAGCATGTTTCCAGTCAGATAAATCAGAATTACAATCAGTATTCTCAGGTGGACCCTTCACCTCTACCCCATTAACGCATCTCTTACACTTGAACCTACAAATTATAAAATCATGTATCATCACTGCATTACTTGATCAAACACAAATAAAAGAAATTACTAACTTTGCATGGGTATCAGAAATCGTATTTTCCTCAAGACTGAAGAGGTCACGAAGGTCATTTAAAGTAAAATGCCTAGCAACATCGTCTTCCTGATCAACGACAGTAGAACTTAGTGCTTTCTTATGCGCTTGTCTTTGAAATATCTTCTCTTCGATGGTTCCAGTCTATTTAACGGAATAAAAAAATGTCAGGAAATTTAATAGTGAATTGGAACGTTCATAGACCAAGGTCAAGTACACTTTAAAACTTACAGACAGTAGTCGGTAGACAAAGCATGGTTTCTTCTGGCCATCTCGCCAGACTCTAGCCATAGCTTGATCATCGTTGGCAGGATTCCAATCGGGATCGAACATTACTAATCTATTAGCACCAATCAGATTGAGACCACAGCCACCAGCTTTTGAACTCAGCATGAAGATGAAGTCGCCGCTGTTGGGATCGTTGAAATTGTCCACGACCTTTGCACGTTTCTTTATTGTCATTGTACCGTCTAATCGCACGTAACGATAGCCGCGCTTACGGCAGAGTTTTTCAAAAAGATCCAGCGTCTGAGTATAATTTGAGACCAGGACGATTTTATCCGTAGTCGTTGACTTCACTGAAGCAAGCAAGCAGTCTAGAACCATGAGTTTACCCGACAGAGCAGGCATGACTTCCCTGAGAAGATAAAAGAAATATTTCATAAGACGAATAGATTCGATTGGATTGCTCTCTTTTTAAATTCAAAGGATTCGATTTACTTTGTACTGTAATTTGAAGGTAGGAGTTTAGCTGCTTCTTCGAAACCTTCAGAGCCTTGCGTTATTTTATCATAAACCAAGTCTGGATGATTGCATAACTTCTTTAGAAGTGTTATCGCCGATAGCGCCGAGAGACTTCCTTTCTTGTCAGATGCGTTTTCTTTTTCTGAATCAATATAATTAATGTTCTTCATCAGTCAGGATGATGAATATTTTTTTTATTATGAATACGTTTCACTGTACCTTGCATAGACCTTTTTATACTATCACTTCTTATAAAACTGTTGTATAAATCGGTTTGAAGCTGTCCCATTTTTACACAAACGACAAGCTCGTGCTTCACTGGCAAATATTTTGACAACAGAGCACTCGTTCTTCGAATTAGACATTTATTTACTACAGTTACTAATTCGTTTAGACGTTCCTGAGCGAGTTTCCGCTCAGAATCTGAAGCTCCAGCATCTTGGCCACGAAGAATGGGGGTTTCGAATTTCCTTCGGAATTCCTAAAGCATAAATACTGTTTAATCTATTTCTTAAGGCTCAACAAAATACGTTAAGAACTGTGGTTAATTACCTGAGCGGTCCCTAGGAGACCCTGATTAACAAAGTGTACCAGAGAAAAGTATTCTAGAAGATCATTCTGTATAGGTGTTCCACTCAGAAGAACTCTGCGTTTCGCTTTGAGGCCCATTAAAGCTTGATAAGTCTGATTTTCGGAATTCTTCAAACGATGCCCTTCGTCGCAGAGAACGAGACCGACTTCATCCTGGTGCAAAACGTGAGCATGTAGGCGAAAGGTCTCGTAGCTTATTATTAAAATTGGAGTGGCACATCTGCGTCCATAGGTTTTCATAAATCCAGTAAGTTTCAAATCGATATCGTTCTTGCTTCCACCATCAATAGCTAAAGGTTTCACACGATTCTGAAGCCATTTGAAGATTTCATTGTACCAGTTTTTTACTAGGGAACTGGGCGCCACTATTATTGCCTTCTCAATAAGGGGTTTAGCTTCTGGACCTATTTATTTACAAAGCATTATTTAATTGATGAAACATTTACCAAAGACCCTTATAAAGCTTCGATATAAGGTATGAAAAATTGTTAGATTACCTTGCTTTAGCAATGTCCATAATAGTGTTATGCACTGTAGAGTTTTACCCAATCCCATTTCATCAGCCATTATACAGCCATATGCATTCTCTATGCGTTTACCAGTGACACATTCATACATGAATTTCACACCTTCCCTTTGATGGGGTCGTAGAACATCACAAAGTAATGGATCCACCACAACATGAACAAGTTGTTTGCTTCTACAGATAATTTAATGAAGGATAGAAAGGTTCAGAGTAAGATGAGATGTAAAGAGGTGGAGAGTAAACATTGAGAGTACATACTCATCAAGTTTAAGCCTGTCGTGCTCTGATACTTCTGGTGGAGTATAAACGATTAGAGCATTTGCTTCGTTTGGATCATGAAGAGCTCTCCTTGGTCCTGAGAGTTTCGTACCTAGTGCACGACCAGAGAGTCTATATCCAGGTATAGGAATCTTGAATGGTTTACTGAGAAGTTTCCTGACTCGGTCCTCCTGGAAATAATGAAGGCTTTGTATAAGTGGTCCTTGGTTTATGTATAATTAATTATTTTTATTAAATTCTTACATGATCTGATATAACTTCCTGAGTAACAGAAACATCATTGGATGAAAGTACCACAGCTTTACTCTCGGCAATATGTATATTCTTTATATCACGTCGAGGCTTTTTTTCTTTTTGAGTTACATCTTGCAAAGAATTAACTCTTGGCAATTGTACATTTACATCAGAATGCAATGGCCTTTTACCACGTTGACTAGGAGCCAGTGATCGTATCTTTTTCAACATTCAAATAATTAAATTACAATTAACAACGGATGGAAAGCAAAGAATATAAGATGCACTCCATTCTATGTATTTACTTAAATTTCTTATTTATTACATGGATTGAAGGGAACAAATTGTTTATTGTTATCACATATATGAACTTAAAAAGTGCAATAAAATAGTACATCACAATTAAAATTTAATTTATAGACACTTGATTGACAGATAACCTGTTGAACATTTCAGTGCCTTTTCTCTACTAGAAATGAGGACAAAAGAATGAAAAAAAGGCAAAAATATTGATAAACTTACCATATTTTTTTATTTTGAAAGTATTCTCCATTAATTTCATACCAGCATCAACGAGTAATAACTGAAAAATATTCACTTAACCATTCAGTGAAACAATCACCTGATGGATCTTCGAATGAATTACCGCCAATAAACAGAGTAACTGACGAGGTTAAATATTTTTCAAAATACATGGAAATTTAAAGAATACTGTTGTTTTAACATATCCAGGTAGTACAATCAGTCCTGATTATTGTTATATATAATTATGCAAAATATATAAAATAATAAATTTATTCATCAATAAATGTTTTTTCACTTTCAAGAAACATGTTCCCAAGAAAGTCTTCAGAGGTATCATTATCAAGAGACTTTTTCTTTTCTGTAAAGAATTTTCCAGGCTCCTCGTCATAATAACATTTTGTCAATTCCGCTGATTCGTACGTAATATTTGGACGAATTCCATAATAATCATGAAGAAAATTAAAAACATCTTCCTTGCACTGCAGATTGTTGAAAACCCGTCTTTCTTTCTTCGGAAGGATTTTTTCAAGCATAAAAACTAAATGATGATGCATACACAAGAAATTTGTGCCTTTGCTTGAAGTAATGTCTAACCAGTCTTGAACACAACTCAACGGTGTACTTTCTGCACCAGAGAACAAAGCTGGATTTGTTAATATCCCACTAGCAGCCATAATTCCATTGCAGTCAACCTCTTCATATAAATTATGAGCATCTGTTAAGCTTTTAACATCACCATTAGCTATTAGGGGTATATGAACTGAACTCATAGCAACTTTTAATCCTAAAAGATCTATGGGATCATTGCGCATCTGTGGTGTTCTTGCATGTATAGTTAAAAAAGAAACTCCAGCCTTCTCTAAAATTCTGCAGAATTCAACAGTCTTTCTAATATCCTTCAAAAGTCTTATTTTTACTGAGACACTAAATGGATTAGGGATCCTATTTCTAACCTGGGATACTAAATCCTTTACAAGCTCCGGTTTGTTAAGAAGATCTACCCCATAGCCATCCTTGATAGCCCATCGCTGTGGGCAGCCACAATTGAGATCCACTCCATCACAGTACCTACAAATTCGATATGTCAAATCCCAAGAATATCTGCATCTAAGTTATGCTGCTGTAAATCCTATGAAACATACGGTGCAACCATTTGAGCTGCTCCAAGAAATTCCTCTGGATCTTTGGCAGCAAACTGCACTACAAGAGGTCTGTCATCGTTATCCGTAGTGAATTCATTATCACGAGCTTTGGCAGAGCGTACAAATGAATCTGCTAGGATCATCGGAGTGAAGCAAAGCTGGCAATTATATTTCCTCACTAGTCTCCTGAAGTCGAGTCTGTAACATCCATACATTCTAAATATCTGTAGGTAATAGGTTATATTCTGTGCATACTTGCTATAGCGAACCATGGGTGCACAAATTTTAGTCATTTCTGGCTGACGCAATAGTTCGACGATGTCAGTAGGCATCTTTTATGTTATTAGCAATTTCCGTAAATGAAAATGCCTATTTAAAATAAATCATCCCCCAATAACACTTCACTGTCAGTTTGTCTACCCCGCTCGTGTCATGAAACTATACAGTGAAATGCCATTCCAATATAGTATTACAAATTTCTGATTAGATGATACGAGGTACCAAAACATAGTAATAAAATCTATCAATTAAAATTAAAATTTTAATACATAATAAATAGAACGATCAATGACTACGTTTTCATTGAACAGGATTTAAGTAAGATCAACCAATCGTTTTAGTGTATTCTTCTCAAATGTTGCACATGACTGGTTAATCCTATTCGAATCCTGTACAACGCAAATGTAGTCAATGGTTCTGTTGCAGAAACGATGCTGGATGAACAAATAAATACCTTCGATTGATCAAAACGTATAATGTTGCAACATTCTCAATCAAATGACCAATAAAATGCTCTTGCTCCGTGAGGGTGTTCTATTGAACACAATCAATAACTACATTTCCACCGCGCATACATGATTTAAAGAGTGAACCAATCATTTTTGAATCGATCTTGTTGTCACTATACAGGAATTATACAGATTTGACTAATTTACATTAAAAATGAATAAAGCAAACGTGATTGGTTAATCCATTATAAATCCTATGCGACGGATCCAATTGTCAAAAACATAAACAATCAATGAACGTGTGAACTAGACACTAGAATGACATAACTTATAGAGCATATTGATAAATAAAACTGTAACTATAAATACAGTTATAAAATTCGGTAGGTATAAAAATATCAAAGGACGATTAAAAAATTTGCATTTCCTACAAGTGATTCGTTGCGTTACCCTCGTTTAGTTTGCAGTTGCGCAAATCAACCTGCATGTTCGTAGACGTCGTCGGAATTGAATTGTTAATTGGATCGATAAATAACAGGGATGAGATTCATTGATAAAATAAAAACCAGAATAATAACATTTCACGATGATAAAAGGTTTTAAAATAACTCGCAATGCTCAGGGTCATTCGAAATACAGTATAATCAGTTTGAAAAAAGAAAAGAAACGCCCCCGGGTGGGCTCGAACCACCAACCTTTCGGTTAACAGCCGAACGCGCTAGCCCATTGCGCCACGGAGGCATGACAATCTTAACATCGAAATCTATAAATAACACGAGGATCGTAATAAAAACCTTAATCATTGAAACATTGATAATTTACCTAGTTACTAAAGACACGACTGAAATAGTTAGTATTAAAAAATCGAATTATAATACAATTAAGAAGAACTGTGCCGCACGTATTCTAATTTTTTAAATTATAATTAAGAATATATGTTACCCTACCAAAGTGATTATTCAGAATTTAGTGACAATCTCTTATTCATGTCATCGACATCAACTCCGAGTACTGTTGCATTATTTTCAATGAGGGATGAATATGGATCGTAGTTGGTAATGTTGTCAATGACGATCTCTTATTCATGTCATTGACATTAACCCCGAGTGCCGTTGCATTATTTTCAATGAGGGATGAATATCGATCGGAGTTGGTAATGTTGTCTAATAACCCTCTGACCAATAAGCATCGACGAGTAAAGCCGAACGAGTCAACGGTAGTGCAGTATAATTTTTTGGCGGGAACCTATCACCCCCAGTATTACTAGATAGTATATACTCCTTCATGAATACGTGTCCAACCACATACATGAGGTACGAAAGCCTCTGTATCGCCCCTGTAGATGCTAAATATATATGAATGTGGAATACATTCAACCCATCCACAGAATCAAGGGGTTGAACTCTCCCTTAAAATGAAGTAACAAATAGGAATAGAGCGTTTCTCAGGCAATCGCGCCACACGACCTACGAGTATAGTCGAAGTCTGACGAATAGCAGCGAATATGCACGAAGCCTGTCGTTTGAGGGAATACGAATCGTTACGGAAATACACGAACGCAACCGAGGGTTTCCCTGGGGCAGGCGCTATGGTATAATAGCTATATACATAGCCTTATAGCGTACACGTATTTGGCGGTCCGGAGCCAAGGAGGGGCATCACCAGAATATAGTATACTCGCTATCGCGTGTAGAGAGAGTAGGGAGTAGTGGATCCAAGCAACCACAGAAGGAGCAAAAGAGCCGCGTGCTCGCGAGAGACAGAAGCCGCAACGATAGTTGTAGCACGCACGGCGTCTCGGTGCCCCACGCCACGACGCGCGCACCCGTAGTAGAGAGCCGCCTTTGTCTCTTCTCTTTCCACACCACGAAAACCCGAGGTGAGTTCTACTAACGAAGATACATTACTGGTGATCGTGTAGTGTTTTTTCCACTTGGATTTTCTCTCGTACGCGTAATATAATAATTGCAGTTCGCGACGGTTCGGAATTGCGCGAGGGATAGGAGCCCGCGCGGCTCGCGCCATATTCAGGAAAAATCATTTGAGACTTTTTTCTCTCTCGCTCGTACTTTCTGTCTCACTCTCTCTTTTTTCCTCTTCATGTCGCGCTGTTTCTTTTGGTTTATTCGTTTCTTCTTGTACTCTTCGTCTATGCTGGTTATTCCTGTACGTTGAGTGTTCGATGGTTTTTAGATTATCTCATCTACATACGATAGACGGGTAGCGTCACATCGGTACCGACATTGGCGGCCATTGGCGTCCCTGACACTGAAGGCATTTGTCTTGCTGGAGATTTTTCGATCTTATTCATCTCTAATTTGTTTCCTGTGGAATTGAAGTTGGTGAATTTTTTATGTGATTTTATGGTGGCATTGATTTTTATATATTTCTCTATGTTTACCCTTACGCCTTTACATTTTACCATGTACGTTGCTGGGTTTGATTTATTCTACCGTGGGGGTTTTGTGACTTTTTGAAAATGGCGGGCTCGCTGGCGGGAATCGTCGTATTTTCTGGATTACTCCGAAATCTTATGTTACGTTTATAAAGTGGCGTATTCGTTTGTGCGTTTCTAGTGAATTTTATTGCTTATACCAATTACGTTCTAAAATGTATAGTCGCTTATCCCCACGATGCTCTGTAGCGTCGCATTCCATGATTGATACATCGCTTGTTGTTTTTTTCTCTCAGCATCATATTATTCCTGAGTCAACTTCGGATCGTTGTAATATCACGTCTGGTGCTGGCCAGTAAATTCATTTTTATCATCCTATTATTTTTTAATTACCCTTGAATATTTTCTGTAATTTTTTTAAATAAGGCGGGCTTTACCAACCGGTTCACTCGTCTCCGCTATTAGTCCCAATTATTTATTCCTGCAAACCAAGGGATTCCTTTCTGTAGCTTTTTATCCTTGATTTCTTTTTGTGCTTCTTTGTTTTGAGAAATCCGGCTGGGAGCCTCGTGTGGCCCTTTTTCTCCATGCGCGTCGTTGCATTCCGCGGAAGGGACGCGCACGAAGTTGTCGATGTACCATTTTCTTTTTCCTTTTTCTTAAACCGCCGACAAACTTCATAGCAGTTGGCAGTGCCGCCATTTGTGGAAAATCAATAGGGCGCTCTCTGTACGGGGTCTTGGACAACATATCGCCATAGTTGATCCGTGCTGAAATTATCGATCGAGGATGGAGGCGCGCAAATTGTTGGGGGGCATATTAATAAAATAAAAAATGGCTCTTAACCCCTCAATTCGTTAGATTAATTAATTTTGTTTATCGCAAAGGGTACTGACGCCATTTTAGAAGCGCGCTCCTTGATTTTCAAAGCGATAAATTAAAATAACTCTCACGTCTCAATTTCTGTAATCCACATACATATGACGTATGTATAATATCCGTGAATTTCCATTGACTTTTTTCTTCATATTTTATCTTCTAGTATATGCGCAAATTTCTTTACCGTCATGAATTATAACAACAACCAAAAGAAACGTAGCTGCGCCACTTTTCCATTTTAAACGGAACCTTAAGTTCGCTCCATTAGAGAATATCGATTTTCGATAATCAGAACGTTCGTCTAGGTCCGGCTGTACATACAATTTAATACGGTTAGTATACGCATCGATTTTGCATAAATCACAGTAGTTGTTTGCAATAAATGGAGAACGAGAGAGTCGAAAGTAGTTAAAGAATGGCAAAGAGCGGCGCCATTTTTATATAATCAAACATGTCCGCTCACAGGCGGGAATATTTAAAAAAAAAAAATCCACACAAAGCTCCTTCACTGTTAAGTAACATAACATTTGTCAATTTGATCAAAATTGTTTTCTCTTTTTTTTTTCAATAGAATTGTCACTTCAGTTTAACCATCTAAGATGTCGGACGACGGTTCGCCTGTGGTCGAAGACCAGAAGAAAAAGCGAGGACGACCAGCCAAGTCCGATAAGGGTGCCGTCAAGGAATCTAAGAAACGTGGAAGAGCATCCTCTGAGAAGAATAATGTGTCCCGTCCAATAAAGTCTGATAATGAGGACGACGCGCCACCTGTTCCAGTAAAGAGAGGTCGAGGTCGGCCCAAGGGTTCACATAAGAAGAAGGTTGGAAATTCACATACATTAAAATTAATTCAATGACTGCTGTCGCCGTCGTCTACATGGAAATAAAATTTCACCACATTTATCATTCTTCCAATACAGCAAGGACCACCAAAGGGTACGGCACCTTCCACGGGTCGTGGTCGTGGACGGCCGAAGAAGGTCGAAGAGAAGCCTGAAAGTACCGGTGAGGAGGAGGACGAGCAGGAGGAAGAGGAGGAGGAGGAAGAAAACTGAAGACACTCCTTCGATCGTCGCCCTTAACCTCAAAAAACATCCCGAGAGACACGCACCTCTAAACGGCTCCCTTTTCTCTTTTTTTTTTGTTTATTAAGTTTAATCTCTACCACGTACTGCGAAGCACCAAGCGCCCGGATACTGCGATTCGCGATTATCGCGGTATCAAGGCGTCTCTCTTCTTTGTCGGCCACGTGGAGGAAGGCAAGGAACAAGAACGAAATCCAACGAGCACAGGGAATAACTGGAAAAATCAAAAGATCAGAATACATTAAGAAAATTTTGGTACAATCACTCTACACGGCAACAACAGTGGTGCATCAGGGTTGCTCTGCAGCGTTCGCAGAATGAACATCTGGATGACTCTGAGTAGATATACCGTTTACTCCTTTATTTCATATACAGGAGAATAGATCATCCGGAGTGCATTCAGGATGTTCATTCTTAACGTAATTTGAGCTACTGTCACCGAGAACCGAACACTGCGTGTTGAAGGAACAAAAAGACAGAGAGAAAGAGCAAGAGAGAGAGAGAGAGAGAGAGAGAGAGAGAGAGAAAGAGTGCACTCAATAATAATACAGATGGGAAGAGAAAGAGAGCACTGCCAGAGAGTGTGTAAACAACGCAATGGGAAGAATGAGGGTAAAAAAAAAAGAGAAGAGAAGAAAAGCCAAGAAAAGCTCTCACAGCAACTAATTGTATAAATCGTATTGTAATGTGTATAATTTTTTTGTACGTTTATTTTTGCGGAATCTCGACGCGGCGACTATTTTTGTTTCGCTCAGACACATGACACGATTGCGGGCCGTAGGGGGGCGGGAGGGGGTTAGTGAGGTACGAGGGAACGATTTAAATAATGGAGAATTGTAGAAGACATTCGTTTCGCTGAAAAACAGTGAATAGCACGAGATATAATTTCGCGATACTTCTTCCTCCATTAATTTCTTCTTTCTCTCTCTTTCTCCCTCGTTCAACTTGCCTACGTCCTCCTTGGCTCTCCACGTCACGTCGTGACGTCTTCTGCTTGTTCTAATGTTACTGCCCGCTTTTGGGTTTTGATTATTTTTTCTTTACACACCGTGAATTTTGCGTAGCTTATACTCTGGACCACTTCGCAATGGTGACAGTGGTCGAGGATGGACATGGAAACGAAGGAATGAAAGGAACAAAGAAAAATAAAATGAAATATATTCGCGTCGCACGCTTTTAGAGCGCGTGCACGTGCGAACGTGGACATAGGAATATTCGAATATTTCACTTTCTCGCGCGAGAAGGAGACTCTTTAAATATAAAAGAAAAGATTGACAAACCAAAAAAAAAAAACGAACGGAAAAAACGATGAAAAATAATGTAAAGGAACGAGCGAGAACGCCCGGAGGAACACGTTCACGATGGCGACAAGCGAGACAAAAAAAGCATTACACCGTGTGAATGTCAAATTTGTATTAAATAAATAAATTCAATAAAAATTCCTTGTTCTTTTTGCGTTATTCGATTGACAAATAAATTGATAACAGGACCCAGCCATCTTTAATACAAGTACAATGGTACACCATCGCTGAATGATGGATTACAGGAATGTATTTTTTTTCTTCGTTGATGACGACGTAAAAGCTATTTTTGAAATTGTCAAACACTAATTTTATACAATTTCAATTGAGATCTGATAGAGTGTCGAGGAGTAAATTACAGATTTGTGCTCAGCTCCATAATATCCTTATGGTTATACATCTATACATTGCATTACAGTTATAATTCATTCCAAACGTACCAGCAAAATTTAACAGCTGTTGAGATCTGTCAATATCCGGAGTTTAGAACGGGAGAATTTCTCGAGCTATTTAAAAATTGCATTGACAGTCAATTTGGAAGACAGATACATCTGCTGAGGAAACATTTGGGTCAACGTGTGCGTACGTCCTCGTCTTACCCGTGCAGCTGACCATAAGGCTGTCTCTCTCGCACTCACGATGGGCATAGAAAACTCGAAAAATCTAAAGGTTTAAACGAATCGTGTGTATTTTTCTTCACTTTTTGACAGATCCCTTAGGCGTATCTTTTTTATTAGATTAATGAAACGACTACTGTCAAATTTGACTGGTCCACTTGAATTGAATGATCCTATATAAATATATCTAATATATATGTATAACGGACTAAGCACGCAATACGGGGACACCGATACCTAGTACGTTCTTAGGATTCAATGAATATTAAGCACGTGAACGTCAGTTCCTTTTGCGCAGAATGGAAAGTAGTACGCAAAAATGTTATATTTTTTTTTAAAGAGTCTAAAATATTTCTTTTTATCTACAGTTTGGATAATCTTACCCAGCTATCATAGTGTCACTCCACACCATACGAATCGTTGTTCACTCACCACTGTATAACTTGCAGTAATATGAGTGGGAAAAGTCCTAACGATATTCTCAGAATGTATAACGCCTTTGGGTATTGTTAGTTTCCTTAGACTGATAGCACTTTGTCACTCTCCGCAAACTACAGTATTTCCATGTGTCAGTTTGATGTTTGTCAGATGATTTTCACAATTTATTTTGTAAGCAAGCTTAAGACTTCTGAATTTTGTGATTCGACATTGCTGAGGCAGGTATTAAAATCTGAACTGTTAAATTAAGGCGTGAAAATTGTTGGAAAAAAAAACTATGTAATATCTCTCCTTTGTAGTTTTTTAAAGCTTAGGAATGAATCGATTGAGAGTATAGAACCGTTTTATAACGGAAACAATTTCCTATTATAGGTACAGTTTAACGGGGAACGTGATGAGTAATTATGTTTTATTGCTTTAAAAAATATTATAGCTTATTTAGGTAATCCTGGAAAATGACTGTAACAATTGATGTCAATAAAAGATAGCAATTTTACAGTGGTCGTAAATTTGCATCGGGTCTGTGATTGTTTACTGCTTAAAATGTAATAGGTGCTACTTTCTTTTAATGGGGAAACTCAGGACGTGCTTGATATGATAAAATTAAGAAATTAATGCCGTGCTGATATATTGGTTTCTTCTCCTAACGGGACTAGAACACTTTGGCTTTTATTAATTACGTTTTCCTGGTGAAAACTAACGTATAGTACAGTCTTTTAAAGCACGAAGTTCGGAGAATCGATAATAATGATAGTGCAATATAATTTCGTTGGAATAAGCACAATACAAAAGTTATATAGACGATTGCGGTTGATTGTACGTGGCGATTCGTTCGATTTCTCTTTATATACTTTGTCTTTTAAAATATTCTACTCTAATCACTAAAAGTCTATTTGTCATATTCGATAATGTATTTGATCTAGTTAGTTAATACTTATTGAACGATCTGTTGCATCAGTTTATGGTACGTACATCTAAAGATAGCTAGTAATACTCATGTGTAAAGAAAATACTGAATGAAAAAAAAGAGAGGAAGGAGGGTACTTACGGATATTAATCTTAAAATTGTGAAAGAAATCTCATGAGAATGCGCCAAGATGACGATCGTCTTCTCAATGAGAATATTGAAATATATCAGAGCGAAAATATGAATTTCTTCTCACGTTTTTGATACGTCAATTTTTTGAAGTTTATGGAGCGACCATAGATCAGGATGGAACCCGGGTAATGAATTGGTTCCTTATTACGATTTTCAGGGGCGATCAGTGTCTTCCAAAGAGTTCAGCATTCTCCTCAGTGTCCATGGATCTATACCCCTGTCGGCCAATCAATTCTTTGGTTAATTTAGAGGTAGCCTCGTGTTCGCCGCGGTTATCGTATTACTCACCCGTCGTTGACGGCTATCAAAGCCTTCATCAAGAAGTTCAGTCTCCCAGTCATCTTCTCCCTCTTCATCGGGATCAAAATTGTATAGTGGCATCAATCTGTGACGTAGGCGCTCCAACTTTCTCTTTCGGGTGATTATAAGTACCTGGACATTAAATGTAACTTTGAATATATTGTACATTTGAGAATAATAGAATTTGTAAGAATAATGCTTACTACAGCAGAAAGGATAACCACAAAGACCATCACCCCTAGTGGTACAAAGATGTATTCAATTCCTTCAGGAGGATCGAATTCGCCAAAAGGATTTTCTGTAGTAGTTGTTGTACATCGAGTTGTCTTTGTTGTGTTAATATGCACTTCCGTGGTAGATTGTGTAGATTCTAGAATGGTCTTCTTTATATCTGTTATGTTATTTATGAGTTTCGATATATTCCAAGAAGACTGTGTGGTCTGATTCACTTCGAAAGACTCCGTAACATTCTCAGTAGAATTCAAAAACAGACTGGTAGTGTCTGGTACAATTGTGGTCAGATTTAAGAATGTTGTAAAGTCAGAACTTGTGCTACTTTCATTAGACTCAGTCATCATCATGGTAAATTTATGGCAATTCTCACTTAATCATAATCTGTACACAAAGAAGAATTCAAGTTATAAACATATAATGAAATACAATAAAAAGCATAGTTTCATTTAATGGTTATAAATTGCATTAGTAATTTTGTTGTAACAAAATCAATCGACATTGACATCAAAGCAGTTAAAGGTTGCATAAATAGGGACAAAGATTATATAGCTAAAATAGTTCATTGAGAGTTTCATTGGAAAGACTTTATTCATTATATACCTCCTTGTGACTTATGAGACAAATACTATTTGAATCAGTCAATAAGAATGGATAACGGTCAAATAAATCGATCGTTTTCTCGCAAACAAGGTAAGGGTAATTTGGGGCTGTAAACAGCTGTAAAAACGAACCGTCAAATTGACAGTTACTTATCTTTATACCTGTAAATCGATGGAGGGGTGAACCTTTTAAGGTTAATCGTGGGTGTCCTTCACAAGAAAAATTACAAGCCGTTCATAATTCCGTGATCAGTCAACAGCGCAGTGGCTGAAAAGCTCCAGTAGTCGTAATATTTGTAATCAAGAAGGTAGATACGTAAACCACTTGAGAAATTGAGAATTTCTTAGAAACTTTGACACTTCTCGAAGGACAATTCGGAAAACGTGTGTGTTCGAAGTACGTGGTGAATTAATATACTTTATATGTTCTCTTATGTGCCATCAAGTGTGATACGTATGGATCTATTAAATTTCATAAAGGAGAACTGTGAGTATCGAATTTTTTGATAATAACCGTTGAAAAATAATATCCGTCGAGTTCGTCCCACTCGCCATTAGACACCTTTATAAAGTGACAGCCACCTAGAGTTTTTATAAGTAAATGGCAAAATGCCCGTGAGACGAATTCGTCTCGGAATCGTCAAAGTATAGTTTATGAATGTGATATAATCGACAGTAATGACTGTTTAAGGTCAATACGCTCGTAATCGTTTTGAATAAACTATTAATTCTTCCGACGTATTCGTCCCTAGGGAAATTAACTGGAAAGATGGCTGCCATGTTTTTTCGTTTTCGGCTAATTTCGGTCAAACTCGTGAGTCTCCGTATTGTAATTTTACCCCAGACGGAATTTATGGCGGCGCTGTAAAAGTGTCGCATAGCGTCGCAAGGTAGCGCCTTGGTGGCAGTAGAAAAAAATGGTGATTATTTGGGTGTAGTCGGGCGAATTTCTGCTAAATAAACGTGAGTACCGGTCTCACGACCAATTACGAGTGCCGTTCCGTACAATGGGCTTAAGCCTGTTAATCGGCCAGTATTCTTCAAGTCCCCATACGCAGGATAACTCAGTGGGAATGATAACATTTAGTCGGATAGTACGAGCAATAGTGTGCCTACTGTCGTTCACGCATCTCCGCATGACAAGTAACCGCGGTCTTTGCTGGACTATTTGTCAGTCGGAAAAGTCGCAATTGTCATTAAAATCTCATCGATAGCCGGCGTTGTTATTTAATTCCATATGGCACAGCAACAAGATGCAAGACAGTCTGTAAAATACGCCTAGACGCGATATTTTTGGGATAGATGTCACATTGTCGTTACATACCTACGTCTCTCCTCGTTCTCTCCTCTTCCATGATCACTTTGTGTGTGATGTACGCGTGTGATTCTTCTTACCTTGACGTAGCTAATACGTGTGTTGTTTGCTATCTCCCTCTGTTTCTCTTTTTGCTTGGTCTGTCTCTCCTTTTTCGTCTTTCTCTTTCCCTTCCTTTAACACGTTCTTGCCTTGTACCCTTTTATTCATGTCTCTATCCTTCTCTACTGTAGTCATGTAGATATATGGATGATATATATGTGTCTCTATGTCATATATCGGTGATATGTATATATATTATAAAAGATATATGTCTATATGTACATTTACTTAACCAGAAAGTAACTTCTGCTTCGTTGCCTAGAATTACATCCTGACAATTAGAAAAAGAATCATAGACTTGTATCTTGACAATTGCTATCATATTTATGAGATTTCATACCTTACACTGCTCTCAATTTACATTGTCTATAGTCTCAAGGAATCGAGCATACCTGAATGTCCAACAATAATATTTGCAATGTTGGTCCAATTCTTGCATTTAGTTAAAGTATCTTTGTTTTGAAGAATTTCAGAAAAATACTTTGCTGGCTTATTCTACAGAATTGGAGCAACGACAATAGTACTTTCTTTTCTTTTTATGATGTATTCAGTTATCTCTGTAACAGTAATAACATGCTGTCAGAATTTTTGCATTAAGAACAATGGCGCCTAGACAGCAAATTGTTCTATTAATTACATTTGGCTGTGTTCCATGCACAGAATTGACAGTGCAATGCTAAGAGGCTACTGTTATGTTGCATATGGCGAATAAAAAGACGCGTAGATGCGTGTACGAGCATACGTGGGCATGAGCCCGACTTGCCTAATTTGATTAATAAACTGCAAGGGCACTAGGACCATTCTATTCCTTTTGGCATGGCTCCCTAGTTGCTTTTATAGTATATCTGTACGCCTTAATATTGCTCTTTCTCTTAGCATTGACTTACCTATTTATCAATACAGTTCATACACATTTCTTTCTGCTGTATACATAGTCCAAAATTATTCTTGACTCATCCATCCTTTTAAGAAGGGATTCATAAGATTAAAGAAACTTTTATTTTACAGCAGAATGCTCATGAAGAAAATATAGTGAGGATCAAAAGGAACTACCAAAACTTGTAAGCAGAGATTCAATTGTGCTCCAGCTTTTAGACTACTGATATAACGCCTGCCTAGATTTTGAAAGAATAAGTAAACTCGTAGGAGCTTAAGGAGAGAGAGAAAGAGTACACACAAAGAAGAGGAAGTAGTGTAAATTGAAAGAAGGGACAAAAATTGGAAGGTTTTATTGTGAGATCCTAAGTACAGCCAAAGGAAACGAGAAAGCATAGACTCGAAGCAACAATTGAATAGGATTATGTTTCTAAGAGAATTTCATCGATGTCATTTGATTCTTAAAATAGAACTTTTATTAAAATTCTGAAAGAGGTAACTATCATAAGAAAAATTCGCCATGTCTTAAAATAGAAAAAAAAAAGTTTAATCGACGTTTCATTGTCTTCCGTTTCAGAATTCTTTGGCTGGGTGATATACAGAGCTAGTGCTCCACCTCATATGGATTGTTTGATGGTAACAATTGTCTGGCGAAAGGAACTTAGTAGCCTCTCGTCGAGCTTGGCAGAAGGTAGTTCCCTGTTGAATTAAATTCTCGCCGGAGTCATCGCGAGGATATTCGTGGCGACGAATAGATCATTACCTGGGTTGAATTCTTGTGAATTTTGTTGGGGGCAAAATTGCACGGAAGTCATTGACGGGGCTCAGGTTTTAGGGAAAGGTAGCGTGCAATGCCGAGATGCTGCAATGAGAGCAAAGCAGCGAGTCCGGTGAACAGCAACAGCGACAGGAACAACTCCGAGGACATAACACTCTCGCAGACCCACACCTTCTCCATTGGCAGTCAGTCAGAGCCGGACGAGGATCCACCAGTGCCCGAGCGCTCCCATAGAAGACTACGTTGTGACCTGAGCCCCGTCCCTACGAGTACGACAACAGGATTGAGCCTCAAGCTACTCAGCATTAAGGTACATTTTATTCTTCACGTTGTCTTTATGCATGTATTGTACTTTAGAAACATCTATTACTAATATATAACGAAAACCGACGTCTCTGGTCTTACTAGGGTGATCGTGCTAGCAGGCAGCAGCAGTTGAGCTCAGGAATAAGCAGTGGTGGGCACAGAGACAGAGAAAGAGAGGCTAAAAAGAAAGCAGCTATAGGAAACGCGGTGCGCGGTCTCTTCCCATCTGGCCACAGCAGGCAGGACAGGTATAACGATGTCTGTATCAAATCCATGCTTCTTACATTGTCATTTTGTCTGTTCTTTTTAACGCTATACCTATTGCTTCAATTAATAACATAACGTAGAGAAGTCCTATCTGCTGAAATAGCATGTTTAACTAAACAGTAACGTGTCCACGTTAGTGAATTTAGCGCGTTGAAAACAATATGATAAATAAGAAATTATTTATTTCTTAAGCATTGTCGCTTATTTTTTGTTTTCTTTCTTTTCTTCAGTCGCATTTCTCAATCCTGGAATTAACGCGGTTGAGTAATACCCAGATGTAAATTCGTGCAGTCTGCGAGGACAAGTATCATTCGCGAGCTTTCGGGCATGCTTTTGCACCATTCATTACGCCATGCACTTACCTCTAAGGATTTGAATAGATGGTGTTGTGTGTCGGATAGTCGAGTGACGTTTCTTTAAAAGTTATAGAGGAGTAAGTCCTCGATCGACAGGAGTGACCGTGGGTATTTTCAGTATATTATACATACTTACATAAGTAGTTTAAGGATTCCTTTGGGTGAAATTAATCACAGCCAACTAAAATAACAATGACTAAGAGGATAAGCTTTGAACGATTTTGTTCCGAAAGGGAGAACACCCGAAAGCATGAAAGACGGTCAACGTACGTATTACATTTTGAAGGATCTTCCTTTTCAGGTATGAGACGAGCAGGCAGCGTTCGCCAGGAGGAACTGGCGGTGTTGGATTGTCCGGACTTTGTCCGAAGCTGGTGGCCGGTGGAGGATCCGGAGGTGGCGGAAGTCAGTCCGGTATTGGTCTTGGTGTGGGCCACCTAGCAAATCAGGAAGGAGGACCTCTTGGAGTGGTGACCACCCAGAGGACTCATAGTCATACGCACAGTCATCGCCGTCAGCGAAAACTCTCGGTGGTATCTCAAGCAGGTAGCAGTGCTAACAGCTCGCTAGATCGCAAGGTGAGAAATCATTCGAAGAATATTTATATTGCATGAAAGTGGGATGATACCGGGACAGGACTTATCAGAGTAATCGTAAGAATCTTACGTCACGCCTCCCGGCTAAGTGATAATATTAATAATATTAACTTTACAAAGTCTCGATTGGCCCTTATCAATTTGGAGAATCAGATCGAACGCTGGTGATATTTCGACTTGGTTGGATCTCTGAGTCATGACTTGGCTTTTCTTGCCATTAGAATTTCTGCAAGCTATTCCTAATGTGTGGCTCAGCTTATCTTTATATTTGTTATTTCGTCGTGAAAGATTTCTCGGCATTGTTGGGTTTTAGCTTATCGGATACAAGCACGTGGTTCAGTGGGACTTGTCCTTCTGGCAGTGATGATTGGGTACTGATTCAGGTTTAATGATTTTTATTGTTCAGTGGAAGCTCTTTGTCATGGTCATATCCTCTGGGACTAGTTTGTTTATTTTTAACAATGAAATATCCTCTTGCCTGAATCGTTAAATTGAGTCAATTGTAGTTGGTAACCGTTTTGTTGGGAGGTTAACTTATTTTGTTGGTATTTAAAGTTTGTTTTTAAATTCTCTTCTAGATTTTGCCTAGTGTCAATCGTTCCTCGGTGGCTATTTGCAAGAGGCAGACACGCACGAGTCGCGCGGAGCATAACGTGGACTCTGTATCTATAACTAGTAACGGTACCACGGGTAGTTCACCATCGCCGAAGAAGAAGGCGCCATCCGCACTGCATATCTTGGAGAAAACGTCCTCCCAGGGTCTCCATCTCACCTCACTCGAACAGGAGAATGATAAAAGCTTCAGCGACGCTGAGGAAGCTATCAGTGCCACGGAGAATCTCTCCAGGATACCAGGTTTGTAGGAATAACAAAAAAGGAATATTCGTGAGAAGGATTCTCTATGTGGTGAATTGTCCTAGTCACTAATGCTTGATAATTTTATTATTTAGGTACGAGTTCAACGCCTTCCACGCCCACCGGTAAATTGAAACCTAGGAAAATAAGTAAAGAGGAAAAGACTGCGGATCTAAAAATGCTGTCAGAAGCAAGCGATTCGAGCAAGCTTGAAAAATTCCCTGAGGAACAAGATAAGAAGTCCCAGGAGTCTTCCGAGTCTAAGATCGTGAGTGGGCGAAAGGGGTCGCCCGCAGAGGAAAGGAGTGCTAGGAGAAAGACCGAAGGAAGTACGGATAAGACGGCTACTAGAAAAGGATCGAAGGATTCCGATGCGGATAAAAAGGATACGTCGCCACTGTCGAAGAAGACCACAGCGGATTCGACGGACACTAAGAAGATGGAGCCCGCCGAATCTAGGCACGGAAAAGTCAAGAACTCTAGATTTGTCACATCAAAAGTCTCTGAGGATGCTGTAGACACCACGGATGTTAAAGATGCCGAGGAAGGAGAGCCTAAGGATACCGGGGAGCAGGTCACCATCTATGACGAGGACGACAACGGGACCAGTATCAGTGACATTGTTGCAGCACAGGCTCTACACGAATCACTGAGCAAGATGGGCAAAGTACCGCCATTAGATAGCGAGATTAAGGATGCTGAAGGGGAGTTAAAGTCGGAGTCGAATGATGCCAAAAAAATGGTGGATGGTCAGAAAGCTGTCCAGGATGCAGGACAGGTAGCTGTCCAGGATGCAGGACAGGTAGCTGTCCAGGATTCGGGACAGGAAGCTGGCCAGGAAGACGTCGTGGAAGGTTTTATAGGACCTCTTTTAGATGAGAATTTCAAAGCCGATGAGAAGCTTACCCAGAAGACAATGGCTATGGAAGAGGTGCGGAATCTCCTAATGAAAGTGAAGGTGCAGGCGGTTGAGGAAGATGACGACGAAGAGAAGGCTATCGGAATCTCGACCGATGGGCGGTTCTTAAAATTCGAAGAAGAGATTGGTCGAGGTAGCTTCAAAACTGTCTACAGAGGTCTCGATACTCAGACTGGTGTTGCGGTTGCCTGGTGCGAACTACAGGAAAAGAAACTTAACAAAACCGAGAGATTACGTTTCCGTGAGGAGGCAGAGATGCTCAAGGGACTTCAGCATCCGAACATCGTACGCTTCTACGATTACTGGGAGGTCACGTTAACGAAAAGAAAATATATAGTTTTGGTGACGGAATTGATGACATCGGGAACTTTGAAAACTTACCTGAGGAGATTCAAGAAGATAAATCCCAAAGTTGTCAAGTCTTGGTGCAGACAAATACTCAAGGGTCTGAGTTTCTTACATTCAAGATCGCCGCCGATCATCCATCGTGATCTTAAATGCGATAATATATTTATCACCGGTACTACTGGAAGCGTTAAGATTGGCGATTTGGGTTTAGCCACCTTGAAGAATCGCAGCTTTGCCAAGAGTGTAATCGGCACCCCGGAGTTTATGGCTCCCGAGATGTACGAGGAACACTATGACGAGTCTGTGGACGTTTACGCTTTCGGAATGTGTATGTTAGAGATGGCCACTAGTGAATATCCTTATTCAGAGTGTACCGGACCCGCTCAAATCTACAAGCGTGTGGTGTCGGGTGTGAAACCGCAAAGTTACGACAAAGTCGAAAATCCAGAGGTTCGTGACATTATCGAGATGTGTATTCGACTTAAAAAGGAAGAACGTCCACTGGTGAAGGACCTTCTGAATCACGAATTCTTCGCAGATGACGTAGGACTCAAGCTGGAAATGGTGTCGCGTGATTCCGCAGTAGCAGAAGCTGAACTCTCTCGTGTGGAGTTTCGGCTTCGTGTTTTGGATCCTAAGAAACGCAGCAACAAACACAAGGAAAACGAGGCCATCCAGTTTGACTTTGATATCCAAGGTGACAATGCTGAGGAGGTTGCCTCAGAGATGGCAAAGTCGAGTCTTATCCTAGAGGAAGATGCCAAAGCCGTGGCGAAGATGCTCAAGTCTCAAATAGCAGGTCTACTGCGTGAACGGGAGGAAAGAAAAGCCAAGGAGGAAAAGGAGAGGCTGGATCGCGAAGCTGAAACTAATACGGCGGATAATCTTCTTCAGCAGCAGCAGCAACAGCAGCAACAGCTACAGCAGCAACAACAACTGTTGCTGCAGCAGATGCAAATTCAGCAGCAACAGATACAGTCCATGCAGATGCAAAATCAGGTGCAAATGCAATCCCCAATGCCAATTGGCCAGATGCAATCTGGGCAAAATCTTCAGCCACAGCAGGTGCAGCTCGTACAGCAGCAACCATTGATGCAGCAACAGACAAATGTGGTGCAGCCACAGCAGGCTCAACAGCTGCAACAGATAGCCACTGGCCAGCAGCAGGTGCAATATCAACAGCAGCAGTATCAACAACAGCTGCAGCATGTGCAGCAGCAACAATATCAGCAGCAACAGTACGCGCAACAAGTGTCGCAGAGTCTCAGTGGTGGTTCTTCGCAGTGTTCGACGCCTCAGACGATTCAAGGCCAGCCACAGTTTCCGCAGGTGAATCAGCAGATTCAACAACAACAGCATATGCAACAGCAACAGCAACAGATTCATCAGCAGCAGCAGTATATTCAATTGAATCAAATGAACGTGCCTCAGCAAATGGCGCATCAGCCGCAGATTCAGCAGCAGATGCAGTCTCAGCAACAACAACAGCTTCAATCACAGATTCAAATTGCTCCTCAACAACAACAACAGCAGCAGCAAGCACAGCCACATATTCATCAGCAGATGCCTCCGAATCAGCAACAAATTCAGTACTCACAGCCGCAAATGCAGATGCAACACATACAGCAGATTCATCAGCATCCTGTGGGCTCGCCACCCGTCCAGAATCAGCAATATTATCAGCAAAACGCAGCTACAACAGCCGTCCCTTATTCGGGTGGTCAGATCTATCAGCAGAATATTCCACAGCAAATGTTTCATCCAGCTTACTCGGCGTCCTCAACGGGAACTGGTCATGTGGAGATTCTACCTGGTACTCAGACAACCCAGCAAGTTTATTCTCATTCAAATCATCCTGGTGGCAGTGCTGTAGCTACTTCCCAGGGTTATGTCCAATCTGTAGGTCAGGTTCAGGCCTCCGGAACACCCGCAGTCAACGTTCAAAGTTCCTCGACGGTTGCCCATGTGCAAAACGTACAACAGCAACAGTCACCCGTTCCAAATATACAAAGTGCACCTGCGCTACTCTCGGGACAACAGCAATCGCAGCAGCAGCAGCAGCAACAACAGCAGCAGCAACAACAACAACAACAGCAGCAGCAACAACAACATCAGCAGCAACAACAGCAGCAACAGCAACAGCAGCAGCAGCAGCAGCAACAAAACATTATGGTGCAACTGCAGTACTCTCAAAGTGCTAACGTTATGTCAAACACAGTACCAATCACTCAAAACGTACCCATAGCGTCTCACTCCTCTGGAAATATTCAGCAACAGGCAAATATGCAACAGACTGGAAACATTCAGCAACAGCAGATGCAACAACATATTCTCTCCGGCACGGATTCTGCTCAAGATAGGAGCAATCTTGTCAAGCAAGATACCATGGATTCTGTTCAATCTCTACCTGCCGATAATTCTGCTCAGCCCCAGGACGCATCTACTACTGGGTGTGCTCCAATGCAAAATACTAGTTCGAACGAAGGGTAAGTTTTTTCTTTAAACTTCATTGGATATTGAACGTCACATGATCTGAAATCGCTTATTGATGGACCTCCGTGTGGTTAGGATCACGCCAGATAATTCTGAGAGCATCGCAGTGCCAGAGCGAAACCGCGTGAAACGCTCCGGCACCAAGAGAAAAAAACCTGGAATAAAGTTGACTGTCTTATCAGTAAGCAGTGGCGAAGGTCAATCAATGACCGTAGAATGTCAATTAGACACCAGCAAGCAGAAAACCGTAACATTCAAATTCGATAGGGACGACATGGTACCCGTGGACATCGCAAACAACCTGGTGAGTAACCTTAGAATAAGGTTTCTTACCTTAGGTAACCTTAGAATAAGGAATAAGGAATCTTTAAGTAGCTCTTATAAAATTGTATCCAGGTCGCCGAGAACTTGTTACCCCAGTCCCAGTGCGACACCTTCATCGAACTCATTGAAGACATCGTGAAGCAATTACGACTCGATCCCACCAGAAGTTTACCTCTCGTCGCCCACGGTCCACCTGATCAATCAGCAGGAGGCAGTCCGGTTACCAGTCGCAGGCCTAGAGATCGTGATCATAGTCTCGATACCTCCAAGGTAAATATATTTTAATAATAAGTCCAAAAGGTCGTCGCAGAAGATGTTCGAGTCTGACCATGTTGCCTGCTCCTGTCTGCAAAATTTGAATGAAAATATGCAAGGTCGCAGGAACGCATTGATCTTTGATGTAGTGTATAAGCTCTTAATAATGTTAATGAACGAATTTAGAGTGCTCGAAAAACAAAAAATTACGAATCTATAATAGTCTGTCTGTGGTTTTGGACGCAGCAGGTGAGACATGGCTCGCTAACTCGTCAAAGCAGCCACCGATCATCGTACAAAGCCCATCGTAGGCACCGTTCGGTGAGTGAAAATTGTCTGCGCAGATCCAAATTCTCCATGTTCGTGTCCCAGTTTCTCGTTATTATTTCTTTTGATATATACTTTCTCTTTGGATTACCATTCTTGCGGAAGGTGAGAGATGAGATATCTTGGCCGGTAAGACGAGAATTGTGAGATTCGTCAACGACAAGAAACAAGAAATTAAGAATACTGTGCACTTGTTATATTATGGCGTACATATGTTTTATTTTTACTTTCTTTCCACTTGACATATTTTATTAAGGATTGTGGTGTTTTCGTTATTGTTAAGTCCTAGTTGGATACTTGGGATTTTCATGTTACTTATTATACATTGTACGGTGTGTTCTATGAGATCTTCAGCAGTAGCCACGATTGGATCATCAATTAGTGTTATTTTCAGAGAGATGAGACATCGAACACCTCTACGCCTACGAAGTTACTTCCCATCGATCAGATATTGTCGCATATCACTACGGCGCCTTTGGATAAGCAGCATAATGTACAGACACCGGATAGTCAGACTGGACCCGACAGCATCTCTTCGGAAGCATCTAGAAGATCCTCTACGTCGACCCAGAATACGGATACTCTGACTCCTACTAATATACCGAACGAACTTACGGATACTCAGGAGAGTATGATATCAGGGACGTCGACAGAGACCATCCTTGAGGCGTATTATTCGAATGCTGAGGATGTGCCTACATTGCAATTCCAGGAGAAGGCTAAGCAGCCTAGTCAGACTGCATCCCAGAATAAACAACAGGAACCTGTTGGCGATGCATCGAAAACGGAGGTAGTTAAGGCCAGTACATTGCAAGAGAAGCAGGATACTCCTGACGAAGATGCGAGTAAAGGAGCTGTCCCGGATGTACCATCTTCGGAGGTTGCTAAATTGACGGCGCCACCAGCCAGAAAGATCTCTAGATTTCTAGTCAGTCCCGTAGTGGAACAAAAGCCAGTTTCTGAAATGGAGCCTAAGGAAAATCAGTCAGCAACGTCGCACGCGCAGCTACTCCATGGTAACGATATTCCCAAAGTAAATGAAGTTGAAATGAAGGTGCCGGATGTCTCTTCCTCGAATTACGAAATTCCTGCGGATGCTCTTGAGATACCACCAGGAGATGTTACCCAGCAGGTACAGCAGTTTCATTCTCAGCAACAGAATGTGCAGAATGTACAGCAGATGCAGAATGTTCAGCACATTCCACACGCTGTCAGTTCCGTGCAACAGAACTCTTGCCCTGTGCAGATGCAGCATCAACTTAGTCATCAGGGTACCGCAGCAGTTCAGCAAGGGCAGATGCAACAGAACGTGGTGATGCAACAAAATTTGATACAGCAACAGGATATACAAACTGCCCAGCACATGTCGGGCATTCCTCTTAGCCAAACCCAATATCAGGAGCAACCTATAATCCAGCAACACGTTCAACTGCAATCAACACAACAAGTACCCATGCAGCAGCAGCAAGTGCCGCAACAGGTACTTATACAACAGCCACAAACTCAGCAACAACTGCCAGTGCAACAACAGATGCAGCAGCAACATACTATTCAACAACCCTTTGTGCAACAACAACAATACGTCGTGCTATCCGGTCACGTTCAGCAACTACAACCGCAGCCAAATATCGATGAAAGAAATCGTCGTGTCTCTAATATATCCACTGTGTCAAATGTATCAGCAGATTCTCAGTTGTCAGAATCATCGAATACAGCAGATGACCGAAGAATGCCAAGTGCTGTTACGAATGCAACCATGCAACAACACGTGCAAAACGTGCAAAACTTGCAAAACGTCCAGCAGATGGGGCAAGATACAGCTACGGTGTTTTCGCAAGGACCAATGGAAACTGCGCCAGTTAATGTTATCCATCACAATGTTGTCCATCCGACACAAACTGGTGTTTCACTCCCTGTGCCTACACCGGCACCTGTACCTGTACCAGTACCAGTACCGGTACCGGTACCAGTACCAGTATCCGTAATAAGTAACCTGGATGTTACACCAAAGGCTCCCGTGAAGACCAAAGAAGTCTCCTCCACCTTACCAGATCTTGCTCAAAACCTCGCGAACATTCTTTCAAATCCAAAAACCAAATCAGCAACTCCGCATTCTGTAACGAGTCACGAGCCGAGTTCAAATCTGAACCAAACACCAAGTGTGGTTGAACACAAGCCTGTGGTGCACACTGAGCAATTCTTTCCGCCAGTAGCAAATGTGGAACAATATTTCCAACCGATACAACCGGAATTGCCACTGGTGCAGATTCCACAACCCCACATGCAGCAGAGCTTCCCGATGCAGCAGCCTATGAGTCAGGGCATCCAGGTGCAACAAGGTTTTCCTGCACAGATACATCAGCAACAGTTTCAACAACCTCAACCAACTATGCAACAACAACCTGGCATACCGATGCAACAAGTCCAACAGATTGAGACTCCACAGCAACTTGCGCAACAACCTATTGGACTCCCGCCACAAGTTCCCATTCAAGGTCAATGGAACGTGCCGCAGTATCCAGCTGGTTCTATGGGACAAAATGTACAACAATCACTTCCAGTACAACATGTGCAACCTGTGCACAGTCAGCCACAAATACAGCATGTGGCGCCCATGCAACATCAACAACAACCTGAACATATTGATGTTCCTGTAGATTCACATCATCTGCAACCGAAACCTCCTGAACAGCAGCAACAGCAACAACATTTAACAACCACCGATGTAGATGGCAATTTTGAGTACAGCAATGGCAGCAGGTAAGTTATAAACTTTTTTAAAAATTTTTACTCTAATGTCAACGTATAAATTATACTTATTGTTGTATTGTTTTTGACGTTGTTTAGAAGAACAAGCGCCGATTGTCAATTTTTGACGTCGGAAAATGAGAATTCGAGCCACGATGTCACTCCAGAACATACAATTGTTGAGTCTGTGGATCCAGTATTGTTTGCCCAACAACAAATTTCTCAACAACAACTACAGCAACAGCATCGTAAGCTTAGTCAGCAAAATTCATTGGACAAGATCACCGACAGCAATGCTAACGCGCAAGGACCACAGACTATTGCTGATTTACAACAGAAACTGGTCCAACTGACCAGTCAGCCATCGGAATCATTGACTGTGGGTACACCACCAATGAGTCATCCTGCTACTCCTCACAGTCATCAAGCTGCTGGAAGTTATGACGTTTATATGCATTCACTGCAGCAAAAGCTGGTGAACATCGGAATGCCTGTAGTGGCTTCGCAGATCATGGTAAATATTGTTGTTCCCATATTCTCAGATTGTTGCTGCGTTGAACACAATTTAGATTTTGCGCATCTATCGATTGCTTGCTACGATACAATTATTTAACTTACTATCATTTCAGGGTCCACTGTCTCCTCAAGCAACAATGCACTCCTCGTCATCAGGACTTCCTGAACCTAGCGTTAGTACCGTTACTGAAGGAGTCGTGCTGGGTCATGAACAGCAACCCTCGCAATGTTCAACAAGTCAACCGGTAGGTGATAAAATGGTGGACAAAAGATTAAAATTTGATGAAAGACTTTTACTCGATAAATAGAAAAATGTTTAATCATATCTAAAATCGTTATCAATGAACGGTAAATAATATAGTTTTATCGTAGACATCTCGGGCAGATATTTTTCTTCGGTAAAATCATTGAGTTATCTTAGTTACGTCTTATATCAAGATTAGTTAGATAATAAATAGTAATCCTAGTCTTAACCACTTGTGAATCTTCTTCAGGGCACTGAGTACGCTATTGACAGTCCCATACCTGGAGCGGGACCAAGCGGATTTGATATGATGAGTCCCAGCAAGGAGAGTGTAAAGATGCGACCGCAACGACCAGGATCTCGTCTGCAAGAATTGGAGCAAGAACTCGCAAAGATTCATCAGAGAGGCCCAATCCTCTCATCGTCTTCCCCACAACCCCTTACTCCAGTTCCGATAGTTCAGCCACTGCAACCCCAGGTTCAAGTTTCTTCTCAGAATTTATTGGCTACTGTACACCCAGTTTCGACCGTTCCTATTGCCACTATTTCACCAAGTATCATGACTTCGACTTCCGGTACCAATACCCCCGTTCAGTTCGAAACTCAGGATGACGTTGAGGTACGTATTCGTTTGTATGTAATATCTAGAATTCGATGGTAAAATGATTAATTGTTTGTATTAATTACAGAGAGTTGTTCTGGAACAACCTGTTAGAAAAATTTCACGATTTATGGTATCAAAAGTCGCCGGTCCTCCAACTACTACCGAGGCACCGGGACCAACTCATATAGATCCTAAGGGTCAACAGTCGTCGAGTCTGGTACAGGAAGATCAGAAAAATATCCAAGGTAAACAAATGAATGATAATCAAAATGTATATTATTCGTTTGTGTATTTACTCTTCTATTTTCGATTACTTGTTTAGGGACTGCTGCGCCAATGCAGGTAATTCACAGCCGGGAAGGTTCCGTACCACCGCAGGCAGGTTCGAACATTTCAGCTGGTGGAAGTTGTGCAGAGGTAAGTCTTCGAGTGCTCAGGAGTTTCTCTATCTTTGGAGGACCCTGGAATTTGTATGGGCTAGATGTTTATTAACAAACCGTTGTGTTGTGCGTTTTTTTGTAAGTTACTAATTCTCGAGTCCCCTTTGACACCCTGGTTACATCCAGTATACATTCTGTCCCACTTTTCTTTTGCCCACCCTTTGTTTTACCTTTGCATGGTAGACAGAAAAGTGAGAGCTATACGTGTACTCTCTACTACCCCGTTGGAGATTCCCCAGGTAGACGATTATCCGGATATCCTACGTTTTCTACAGTTATTAATTTTTTTTAAACATTGCTTGCAACCAGTGCTAAGCAGGCAGCGCACTGAACGTTACAAGTTGTATAGATGTTACAGATAGATAGAATAGGTTGCTGACGGAAAAAATCTCACGATACATTTAGGTCAGACCAAGCCTTGAAGCCAGTTTGCAATATTTAATATATTTTTAATGATCAGACAGAATGGCGTTTCAAAATCAAATCGATACGAGTTTGCAATAAATGAAAATCAGCTCCACGGAATCTCATGTGATGGGTAGATCCTTGACCTATCTCTTTTTGGGGGATTTTTTTGTTTGGGGGGCTAGAATGTCTCCTATATCTGGACAACTGGTTGCCAGGAGAGCCTCACTTCCTCATCCCAGTCATCGTATACGCACTCAATAAAAACCATGCCGTCCTCGGCTCATCAACATCAACAGCAGCATCTACACATGCATCATCCTCATCATCGCAAGAACTTCTCCACTCAGACGTTAGATCGTCAAATCCAGAATATCTTCCTCTTGAAACCACCTCCTGGATCAAAGCAGCACGTCGTACCTAGAGACAACGTTCTACGGACAAGACGTGAGGTCGGCCAGGAAGTGGTGGAGCGGTCCCAGGAGGATTCTAGCAATCAGGTAGCAACCAGGAGAGTCAACGAGAATCAGGATGGGAATGCTTGGCAGCATGTGGCTGGAATAGCACGAGCCAAGATGCACGAATCCAGAATACCTTTTGAAAATCCTTCAGGACATCTCTGCGCTTCTCCGATGCCAGTTGCTAGTTCTTCCATTACGTCACCAAATCCTTTGATGAGATACTCTCAGGCTCAGGATGGATCTAACATTTTGAATGGAGCTTTACAGACTGCTTCGCAAGATCATGGGAATGGGTTATTAAGGGATCAGTTTCCTGATGGACAATCTCTACGTGTACCCGGTCCTGTTGCTACTAATGCCTTCTTTGGGAATGTACCTGGTACGATGAACTCTACGAACTCTCAACAGTGTCCACGATTTGCCAATCCTGGTGTTCAGGCAGCTGTTAATGTCCCTGGGCCCAACTATAATACTACTGGCAATGTTAATCAGGGTTCGAGACGTCGTCTAGGAACATATACGCTGCCTGCTTTTCAATTTGGCGATCATCCTATTTTCGAAACTAATCAGAATTCTGAATTGATTGCTAATTCAACTTCAAGTGCTCAAAAAGACAGAGACTCTGCATTTTCTAATATCCAAATTGGATTGACTACATCGAAAAAGATTGACAATCCGTCAATAGTACTGAACGAGGGTTTCGATGATCAGGCACGAGGATCCTCTGCATTTACTACTATAAAAAGTGACGAGAGTCATTCTAAAAACCCACCGCCTTATCCTGGTTCAAGTGCGGGAGACTTGGATGGGAAGAAAGATGAGAAGAAATTATTTACGTTTGGATCCTTCAACTGGGCTGACGTACAAGTTCCAAAATTGTTTGAATTCAATTCTAAAACTTTTTCGAAAACATTACCAAGTTCTTTGCAAAACAGAAGACTCGCCAGATCAGCCATAGATATCAGATGTTCCTCACCAGTAAATCGAGACAAGCAACACTCATTCAACTTTCAATGTCCTCTTCTGTCGGATTCCAAAGAGAAATCAAAATCCCAGTGGGATCTTAGAACGTGGGACTTTTCAACATTAAAAAAAGAATCTGCTGAACACGAAAAAAAATTTAAGTTCAATTCATCCAGGAAAATATCTAGTTCCATGCAAGATCTACGAGGTTTTACTAGCACCGCAAAGCAATCTGATATTTTTTCCTCCGCCACAGAACTTTCAAAGTACCTCCGAAACCCTTTGAACAATTACACGAGGCTAGGCTCACGAAATTTCATCGATCCCGATTATGGACAACTACGTAGAGATCATCCTCTGGTGAGGTCCATGACTGATTTGAGAGATCGAGAAAAAAATACAAAACATTCAAGCTATAAAAACTACAAGCAATATATGTCCTTGAATAATATGGATACGTCAAAAAAAGATCATGTAAAAGTGCATCCAGTATCTACCAGTCAGAGATCAAGAGTCGGCCCTATAAGGGCACTAAGAAAAATCAACAGAGACTTAAATCCTAGTGAAATAGTGAATTTTGCGGAAAGCTTACCTAAACGTAGGAAACATTCTATGTGTCATGTACCAGACTACTTCCGGTATAGAGAACGTCCAATAAAGAGAAGCAATAGCTACAAACTACGCGAGGATGAGCACTATCTGACTGTTCTTCAGACACTACGTGAGATGTATGATCACGATGTCCAGGATGATTTTCAGGATCAGTTAGAACTGGACCTACATTGTCAGAGTCCCAGCTGTAAAAACAGATTCGCGGGATTTTCGAGTTTGGTGCCAATGGATAACGGAAGCAGAGTAAACACAAGTAATTCCGGAAGTCGAGGTCGTCCAACCTGGATAGGTTTCTCTCCAGAGCCAAGACATCTGCTCAAGATAAAGCTAAAGCAAGCACGTAGTCTGATCAATCTAGTACCCGGCCATGGTCCCTTCAAGGTCTGCGAGAACCGGGTCAACAGTCCCATCACTGACCTGAGCACTGACCCGTTTACCAGAAGATCAGACACCGGAAGGGCCTATCACACTGTGCACGCTGGCATGAAGATGCAGGACTTTAACAGCTGGAGGAGATCCAAGAAACCCAGTGAATCCGATACCGCCGGTACGGATACAGACGCGGAGAGTAGCAACGGCGACAGGAGAAGCGTCTTCGAGGATAAATATCTGGAACAGGAGGATTCTTATTACTGGCCAGGATACAAGGACAGGACACGACTCAGACATACTCCAGAGTTATCTGGATACAAAGGACTGGATTCATTGAAGTATCAGGATGAGCACAAGGATAGACCTGAGGAACCTCCTTCGAAAAGTATTACCAGCCACAACCTTCCCAAATTCTTATCCAGGCTGAACGGGGACGAGTCCTTGCGACAGGGTTTGGCGACAATGCCATATCCTAACAGTCCTATCAATAACGAGCAGTCTTCTCAGCCGCTTCTGAACAACCCGCTGCATAGGGTAAGGGAAGAGCACGCTCTAGGAGGAGAGACAGCATTTACTTCGGATGCCATATTTATGATAAAGAGGAATAGTAAACTGAAGCTTTCATTTGTCAAGTGTCTCATCCTCCATTGATGATTCTACTTCAGTGTATCCACGTCTTCGCGAATACACAACCTTTATCCTAGATATGGATCTCGAATAAGGTCGCTGGTGGAGGCGATAGAACGATTCTCGAAGATGACGTTCAACGGATCACGTATTATCAAGATCCTGGTTGAGGTTTTACATAATGGTTGTAGGCTCTATATCATCTGGCTTCTTTGCTGGCTTTTGAATACTCATTGTATTCAGCTTGTACTGGAGGACTGCTCTGTTGTCGATGCCCTCACAAGATGTACTACGAGTTTGATCTTCCTTTCTCTATTATTAATCACTTCTTTCATAATTACTTATTTACTCATTCATCATTAATGCAGTGTCTGTTAAAAGATCAAATCCAACTCTCAGGAATTATTATAAGTCATGAACAAAAGTTTCTCTGCCTGAATCATCATTACTTGAACGAATTTCGTGTTGTACTGTCTTGTTACCATTATTGAAATAATGAAATCATTTATGTAGTGTAATATCTATATGATCAAAGATCATGAAGGATTCTTTTTTTTACACTAAACATGTCTGCCTGCCTGCTGGGTTAATTCATGAATGCCTGAGTTATTTTTTTTAGTTAATTCCCATCCCTCATTCCACACCTCTGTAGATCTCCTGGGCGTTTCGTAGCTTGCACGAGCTTTTATTAGTTCTCATGTGTATGATCAGGAATGTTATTCTGTCGTTGATTCGTTAGATCAATTAATTGAAATTCAATGATGCATGCGTTACAGTCTGATAAGGAAGAGAAACTCCAAGTATTGACGCCAAGCGAGGAATATCAGTTGTTAATAAAGAGGTGAGTCTACTTGTATCGATAGCTATATTACCTCTAAGAAATTAATTAGAAATGCTCTTCGAATACTCACACTCGTTACTGTTAAATAAAGGCAAACGATGGAGTTGGAGTCCCTTCAAAGAAGACATAGAGAAGAGCTGGAACGTTTTCAGCAACATCAGCTGCAGTTGTTGATTCAGCAACAACAGCAAGCCAGTGCGCTTCATCAGCATCAGCATCATCCTCTGCTTTACCATACAGTGGCTGCCAATGTGGCAGGTAGGTTATTGATTCTGTAATTAATAAGAAAAGCTATCATTAATTTTCTAATCTACTGATCCTTGTACAGGACAACCAAGAGTACCAGGTATGGAGGAGTATCTAATGTTTAGTACAGCACCTCAAACACCGATGCAGAAGATGCCCAGCCAGTCTCCGGATACAGACGAAACTCTTCGCCTGGCAACACAAAAATTGAAGCAAGCACCGCACCAGCAGCAGACAGGAATACCGCACGCATACGTGATACCCATCCCCGTGGTGCCCCCGGAGAACGTGCAGCACGTTCCTCCGTATCCTAATGATTCGGTAGAGCCTGTGGGTTCAACGAACGGTCCAACAATTCTGAACCCCACGCAGTACCAGTTCGCCCCAATAATACCGGACGGTACTAGCATAGGTGCCTCTGGTCCTCCAGCAGCCGCTACCCTTGCAGCACCGACACCAATCTCTAACCCGACTGCCAACGGCGCCTATCTTCACTATCACCAGGCTCCCACCCTTTCCAATTTCCAGACCTTCGGATACACGCCCCACGGCGGTTTTTTTCTACCCGCTGGATATAGACTCATCTACGCACCCACGAGTACGCCTCAAAGTCAACCAGCAACTCCGGCCACGCCACACCTGGGTAATTCTCACGACGGCACTCCGCCCGGCGAACCTCAAGCGCCCCAGGAACATCCTTCTACCTCGCAGAACGAGCAGTAAAATACATTTCTCGGATAAGCTCGTCTACGAGTATCTTCTGTAATTATCCTGAATGAAAGGGAATCACGTAGGTATATCATCCGTCATCAATCATCATCACCATCATTCTTGTCGTCGTCGTCGTCGTCGTCGTCGTCGACCTGGATGCGTCTCGAGAGTCCTTTCGAATTAGTCACTGTTTATATGCTTTAATTGTAATATCTTATTAGCGGCTCTATCGCACGCGTGCGCAAGATTGCCTTTTATTATTGTTGTACGACAACGGCGAGATCCTCTTCGACGGCTGACCTCTATTCACCTGCGATCGGGCCTCGATGATAACGGGTTCATATTGTTATTATTATTGCTACTCTTTTTTTTTTAATTTTTAAACTTCTGGTTGGATGTTCCTCGGTGCAGAGTCGTCGGATTCTCCCTGGCTGATTATACACACCCACACACATATATATTCATTCCCATTAGACAGATTTATTAGTCTCTTTATTTCACTCGTGAGTTTCTTTCGATTATTCTATCTCTAGCTCTGTTGGTACGAACACTAAACGGAAGGTGGAAATACGTCATTTTGTTTTTACTGTACTATGATTATTATCTCGTTAGTGACTTTATTACCTCTTACTACACTTATTGTCGGTACTAGTATTATTAGTACTACTACTTCTACTTCTACTTCTACTGCTACTGCTACTGCTACTGCTACTGCTACTACTACCGTTACTATTACTATTACTGTGAACAACACTATTTACTATCCAGTACTATATTACGTACTATCCGCTGCTACGCAAGACTATACTATACTATACTATCTACTGTACTACTGCGGATATAAATACTTCGGTTAGCGCGTTCCTTCCTATACTTTGTAAGATTCTTCTTTTTTAACTTTTACATTACACACGTTAAAAACATTAGAATTTTTCAATGATCTTACTGTACGGAAAGCAGCAGTTTGATTGGCCAGACACGGAATTCATGATGATAGTGTAGGAAACAGTGCATGCTGCTTGGAATGTCAAAATTGAGTATAATGCAAGTAGCGATTAAGGAGATTTCGTAAACGACGTCGTACTCTGCACGGAGAATAAAAATAATATATGTATATTTTTTAAATCTCTCTCTCTCTCTCTCTCTCTCTCTCTCTCTCTCTCTCTCTCTCTCTCTCTCTCTCCCTCCCTCCCTACCTCCCCACCCCACCCCCCTCCCCCCCTCATATATGTATATACATATATATTCTCACTAACAATTTTTTTCTTTTATTTGTGTATGTGTGTGTGTGAGAGGAGGGTGGGATGCGAAAGAGAGAAAGAGAGAGATAGCAAAAATTTGTATAAAAGCGAGATTAGAGAGGAAGAGAGAAAGAAATGTGAGAGATATCTGCACCCGTTTACGGACTATTTCAATTATAATACAATTCGGCGTGGCTAAGGACATTCGTTATAATTAGATAAAAATTATTAATTAAGAATTATTAGTCAGCCAGATGATCAGCTTGCGGCTTGTTTCGTCTCGATTACGGCGGATCGTTTATTTAATTATCCCCTCTGCGCCCTTTTCGCCCAGCCTCGCGACTTACACTCTCAGAGGAAGAAGGGTTTCTCGAGGACGAGAGTGAGCTGCGGTATCGAGAGTAAACGGAATAAACTGTGCACTAGTTATTTTGCAATAGCAAAGGATTATTCGCGGGGCTTTTTAAAATACTTGTTTGTTTCGAGTCTCTCTGCTATTTGTATTCAGCGTCATCGTTGTCTTTATTGTATTCGTTGTATCCTGGTGCGACGTATACAAAAAACAAAACTTGTATACTATAGCCAAAGAGCTTTTCGCTACTCTCGTTCTCGTTTTCTTGTCTCACCTTGGACAATGTCCACGACCCTGCCCCTGAACGTTGCGCGACGAACCGCCTGCGAGACGCTGTATTTGTACAGATTGTAAACGTGATTTTAGATTATCCTAGGGTATAATACGATACCGACGAATAAGATTTAAATTAGCGTGGATATCGTTAGGACGTTCCCGGCGACGCCATTATGGCGTACGAACAGGAGTCTTCACGACCAGAGTCGAACCTGGTGCCGAACGATAAGAAGATAATGATCGATCCGAGGGGATAATATATGTATGAGCGGCCGTAGGTTTCAATGGGCTTTGGGACAATTAACCAAGACTGATTAGGTAAAAAGAATGGGGACGACGATAAAGAGGAAATGGAATAATAAGATATGATTGGAGAGAGTAATAAAATGGCGAAATAAAGAAGATACACGATGTTAAGAATCGTTTAATTAAGAGATAATAAAAGAGATAGAGAGTGAGAGAGGGACGGGTGAGAAAAAAATATGTTTGTCTGTCTGTCTCTGTTGTGATGTCTGGAGTTGTTTGAGGTAGAATGATAAGGGAGATACAAAGCGTCGAGGAATCACGACCAACCTGGGGAACATCGTCAGGGACTCGTTTCGCGTACCTAAAAAAAATATACAACTCTTGAAGTTATTTTAAAAGTATCAACATCACAGCACGTAGAGGATGTTCCTGACGTTGTCGTTACCCGGCCATGACTTCCACGATACATAGAATTTGCAGTGCGTAAGCCACATAGAGGTCGGACGTTCTACTTGCTTCGGATGAGAAACTCCTCTGTCCAGAGTGCAGGTTAACGTTTATAAATGTGAGTCCTCGCAAACTCTTATAGCCGAGGAGGCTGTCAGTTATCGTTATGAGAATCCTCAAGAGCCGAGATGCTTCCTCCTGCGTTCTTGTAGAAGAGCTTGCACGGTTCTTGTTGTTAGGATGGCTGATGCGAGGACTGTGAGAATCGGTACCGTCGGCCAGTTAGTCAAAAAGAACCAAATAAAAGAAAAGACGTGCTCGGATTTTGTCTCTCCGAGGATTAAGGATGATAGAAATATTAATCGTCTGGAGCTTGGAGTGCTGGCTACCTAGTACATATATATATATATATATACATAATAAATATATATATATAATATACGTAAGAGGTAATAATTAATGACCCAGAAACACGTGAGTCTGTATCTGGAGACTATTCTCAATTGGCGGACATATCCCCGCTCATTTAGAAATTTATATACTGTACCGTGGGGATATGACCGATTAAATACAAAAATATATATATACAGGGTGTCCCAAAATAAAAAGATATGGAGTACACCATCAAGTAGAAGAGGAAAATCTGAAACAGTCATGATCCATTTTTTTTACCAAGCTTTCCTCTTAGAGTTATAAGCAATTAAAGCTAGGCAATCAATGTGCGGGCATACCCGCTAAACATCCAAGAACGCGACAAATGGGCGATAAAGGGATGTTCAGTAGGTATAGCCGTGCGTTGATTGGCTAGCTTTAATTGTTTATAATTTTAAGAGGAAAGCTCGTCAAGAAAATGGATCAGGACTTTTTGTTTCAGATTTTCCTCTTCTACTTGATGGTGTACTACAAATCATTTTATTGTGGGATACCCTGTATAAATGTATAGCTGATTAGAGGGTATCCCCAGGATACATTGTATCGCGTGGAATTAAACTTCTAACTCATCCTTAGATGTAACGCAGCTACGCTAGGTTCTTTATTATGGTTCCTTCTGGATTTTTGGCCTTATATCTTTATTTTATCTTTGTAATACTTCGTTCTCCTTGTCATTCCTATACTTGATCGTGTTTCTGCTCTTCTTTATCTTTGAATTAATTATAGTAATTTGCTTAAGGAAGATGTGTGCCCCCAGCTCCAGTCGATGTAAACACGTGCTTGGCTCAGGAGCCTTTACATGTCCTTTCGCAGGTGATGAATATTATATATTAGAACAAGGAAGTGAAAAGGGGAGAAAGTCTGTTTCTTTCCCTTCAATAATACATTTCATGTGTATACAAACATATATATATTTTTTGTCTCTTGATTTTTTTCCTGAGCAAGCACCTCCTATAGATTCAATATTGTCACGTGTAACATCTGCCCCAAGACTCATATAGTAAAAATGAAGGGCAGAGAAATTGGCAGGAAGGTGCCATGCATGGAATGGATAGGATGAGAGAAATTGTATGCTGTGGGTGATACAAAATGGATAGGATGATGAGGACAATGGGTGAACAGTGGAACTTGAGTAACCATTATATCATTGTAAGATATAACAAGTGCATCAACCTCTGAGAAGCCTCCCTTTGCACTTGCGTTAATATGAATTAAATTGTTTTCTCACTATGCTACAAGCGATAGAAAATGAGGACAACTTAAAGCTTAACAGAATAAGTTATGCAAATAAGAGTGTGGACTAGAAGATGAGAGGCAGCAAATCAGAGAAGGAATTGGGAGAAAAATATATTAGAATTGAAAATGAATGATAAACTATGCGACATAGGCTGTAACAACGATGGAAGGAGTTCAATAAAAATTCAATGAAATTGGTACCCATTTATTATGAGCGATTGATTATCATTGAATTACAATCGAGCTTTGTGCAAATTGAAAATAGATAATGAAACATTAATTATAATCTCTTATTCTTATTTCAATGGAAAATTACCCTCACTTATCATACATATTACAGTTCTTCCCTACTCAGGGCTAGATTTCTTTGATTTATCTTCTGCCATTTCATTCTTTTTGTCACACTAAGAGACAGTGTCAACACTAATAAAATACTTAGCTTGTAATCGCTTGTAGAAATTGTAGAGAAATAATTTGATGTTGCACTTGTAAGTGAAAGACAAGAAACTGTCCTGAAATATCCTTCTCCTGGTGAAGTATTCAAATATCCAGGAATCCTTAAGGAAACTGACACTGTCCTTGGTATTGTCAATAGAGCAGAGTTCTACGATAATTGTAAATTGGAAATTGCGTACCAGAATTAATAAAACATTATAAATAATGAAAGTACCTACCCTTGAGAGGTACTGTAAATATTGTACATTAGATCGAATCAAAGCGATTTTTTTTCCTGGCGTACGCTCCCATACAAGCGAAAAATCCAACGATCCCTATTATAAGGCCCAATATTAGGGCCAATGTGTCTCCGAAATCAAAACCATTCGATGCGGCTGCTCGCCCGAAGCTCGCCAAAATACAGATTAAAAAGATCATCAGCATTTTCTCGTAAATATTGCAATTAAACTGCGTAGTTTGACAGCTATCTCACGTTTAGGTTAGAAATTTTATTCATATCGATGGTGGGATTAACTGTTTTCTGATTGGTCTGGGGAATTTTATTTTGCTCCAATGCGTGTGCGCCTAGCATTCAAAGGTGGCGTCACTCGCTCTAAGAGGAACTGCACGCTGACGCGTATCGACCGAGTAAATATATTATTTTTCTGCGGCACTCTTGGCATTCTGGCTAATACCCTCAGATTCCGTGTATCTATTGGTATGTAACGCATGTAATTTTAACGATTCATTCATTCATATAATTTCATGATCTTTGTATTTGTCCTCACAATTCTGACTCAAGCGTTTCCCTCCCGGCCAGTGGCCATTTTGCTATCCGTTGATAAATGCATGGCATTCTCGTACCGACTGGTTCCTACCGCGTTCCAGAACGAATATATAAATTGAAATAACACTTGAGGAGAATAGACACTGTGCACAGGTTTTGTTTTATTACTGGCCACATCCTGGCCCAGGATTTTCATCAATTTCTTAAACATTCAATGGGTCCGGGTCGGCAGCCTTGTCTACTTGATTGCACAGATCGTAGAAGAGTTTCCTGTTAGAATAGATTTCGACACCATTAACCTTTACAGGGTATCTATGTGGCTTTTATTTATTTCAACTTCTGCTTATTATGCACTTTCGGAGCAGGTGCGATCGAGAATATTGTGGGATGATGCATTGCTCTTGAAATCATTTTTACTTCTGTATTCTTAGATTGGGAGTGGTTCTGTAGAAATATTATTCAATTTTGTGTACCACAAGTATTTTGTGGTATTTTTACTGTCTAAGTAGTAATTGTTTAAATTGTATGTTCTGTAAAGGGTAGATCACTATGGAGGTTGAAGTGATCGAAGTGAAGGACCTGGGGGAGATATTGAACCAGGCAGAGGAGGGTGAAGAAATAATTTTTGAATCTGAAGCTACTGAAGATGGAGTTGATGAGGAGGTTGAAGAAATTGTGGAAATTATTGAAGAAATCGAAGAGGTTGAGGAGGATGTAGATGAAGAGGAGCAACGTGACTTAGAGAATAGCAATGGGACTACTAATAAATCTGCAGGAAATAGTACAACAGAGATGCATGCTAAAATGCAATCTGAAGAGTCTGGACATTACAGAAGAGTCTATAGTTCAGGCAAAGAATTTGCTAAAAAGTCTGCCCAGAAACACTTAGATAATGGAACCTCTAAGGTGGAAAAGCAGCATGTTACATACGATGTTGATGAAGATTGGGAAGATGAGGATGCTGATGAATCTGAATCGAGGCAACATAATAATGAGATGAGTCAAATTCAACTAAAGAACAACAAGAAAACGTACAATATTAGCAAAAAGTCTGTAAATATGCTTAATTCCGAGAACACTGGAACCTCCTCTGCTGAAGAAGTCATCATGAAGGCCGACAAATCCGGAATGCTTCTTGAATACGATCACAGTATAAATGATGCTGCTAGTGAGGAGAATAGCGGCCATGAGATAGTTAAGAATACAGAGAATAATCTGGTTTATACTGTACTAGGTTCGAAGAAGTCAGTTGGTTCTTCCAAGGGTCAAGAAGAGAAAAATTCTGGTGCCAGATTTGTTAAGGTATGTTTACTATAATTTTTGTACATTATGCTTTGAGATATTCATCACGCTAATTGAATTCTCTAGGTCGATCAAATAGAGGATAATTCAATCCCCGTCGAAGGGACCATTTACTACGAAGGAGAAGAAATGCAAACCCTCTATGTGGCACATTCTGTGAATGATAATGAACAGTATCAATACGAAGGTGTTGTAATGGAACAAGAAGGCTGGGAAACAGCGAGTCAGGAAGAAGGTAGCCAGCAACACCAGCAGCAGGAGGAAGAAAATTCTCAAGATCAGATCTTTCTCCACGAGGATGAAGACGGTCAGCTTTACTTCAAGGATGACACAGGAACGTTGCAGCCGGTTTACTTGACTGCCGATGGGAACTACGCAATTGCTGAGGCCAGCAGCGACGACCAGGATAGCCAAGAGAGTCAGAGTCATCAGACACAGAACTCTAGGTCATCAGACGATGGAAATTGTACAGCGGGTGACATGGAATATCGAAATAACATAGAAGATAAACAAGTGCGTATTAGATAATAAACTATCTAATTATTCCTATTATTTATCTTTCAAAACTTATTCATTTTTTATAATTCTAGGACTCCATCATCCCAAGTTCCTCACTCAGCGAAATGGACAACGAGGACAATACCGTGACAATATCCCTAATCATTTCTGAGGATGAGCACGGCCAGAAGAGAACCCAAGTAATAATCCCCACCACGGATACTCTTAAATGTGAAATCTGTAACAAATCCTTCAAGACATCCTTCCAGTTGCTACGACACAATAGACTAAAGCATGCAAGAGAGGAGGACATCACCACCAGAAACTTTCCCTGCGACCTTTGTCCTAAGAGGTACGTCTCCAAATATCTACCAACTCCTAGGTCCATATTAAACGGTTTTTCTAATCATTCATAAACTTTTAGATATCCGGATCAGAATTCTTTGGCGCGTCATCGCAAGACCCACACCGGGGATCGTCCTTTCCAGTGTCTGGAGTGTCACAAAAACTTCCCTACGTCGACGGCACTTCGCAGGCATCTTACTCTGCACAACCCTCAGTCTCGGCCGTTGCCATGCATCTACTGCGGTCGACGCTTCCTCGAGAAGGCTAGTCTGGCTAAGCATGAGCAGTCTCACCTGGCCGGTGACCAAAGGACCCATACCTGCGACATCTGCCACAAGTCCTTCATGCACGCGAGCGATCTGAATCTTCATAAGAAGAATCATGACCCGGACAAGAAGTTCGACTGCGAGGTGTGTGGTCGGGAGTTTAATCGGTTGAACAATTTGCAGCGGCACATGATGGTGCACCAGCAAGTACGTCGAACATAAGGAGTTTACCCGATACCCATGTTCGCTCGAGGTCACTAGACGGTGTATCGGATTCCTAACCTTCTATATGTCTTCTGTTCACAGCAAGGAGCTAATGAGGAGATACTCTCTTGCGATGTCTGCGGCATAACCTACAAATTCATGAGTTCTCTAACGAGACATATGGTCACCACCCACATGAACCCAGAAAAGCTGCGCCAGCAAGCCGAGGAGCAACGTCGCAAGCGTGAGAACAACTACAGACGTTACCTGGAAAACAGGAAGATGTACGAGACTCAGCACTCTGGGAGTTACGGGACCAAGAGGGGTTATCATCATAACTCCAGGGTCTTGAATGACGACGATGATATTGCTTGACTTTCGCGTACGTGACGGGGTCAGTTTTACGGACTAATTGCATTTTCTTCAGTGGACTTGGGACGTGCGAGATCGATATAAAATAAATTGTATAATTTACTTTAATGAATCCCCTGTAGAATGACAGTGTATGAATAAATACGATGTCGTTTCTATTGACGATAACAGAACTCAACGCGATAGCCGGAAGTTCATCTTGTGTCTCTTGCTCTATAACTATATCATGACTCGGTATGTCTTTTGTTTTGAAGGATCGTTTTTGGATAAGTCGTTTATTCATTTATTCGCAAAGCGTTTCCAGGGCCTTGAAGTACGCGTATTTTATATCGTACTCCATATCGTACCAGTAATTTAATGCTAAACAGGCCTGGGATTGACGGACGTGGTGAAACCATAATGACGGCAGATAGAGCATATCACCCTCTTGTACTTTGACCCTTAGAGTTCTTGTATTTTTGTATTTGGGATACCTGTAGGAAATAAATACCAACAGGTATCTTGAAGAATTATTTGAGTCTCTCTTAGTTTACGTGGTTCAAACCTTGTGTTGTCGGGATGAAGAGGGTCCACGGGTATCCAAGGAACTAGATTCGATTCCTCTATAACTGACTCTGACTCCTGGAGAAGTTTTGGAGTATCTATATTTATTGGATTTATCTTCCATTGTCCAGGTGATGATTCTTTATAGACAGCAGCAGGATACTTTCCATAAGGGATATAAGGTCTGTCTGTTGGAGGATGCAAAAGAAAATCCTTCTCACCGGATATAACACAGTAAATATTTTCATAAGGATCCTTGTGCACTGTAGAGATGTTATAATTTTATGAAACTGTATTTGCGCAGTATTATGGAGTAATAGAATTTGTACTAACTTGAAGTAACAGCACGCTCATCACCCATCCAAATGTTTACAGCATCAGGAAGCTTACCAAATGACTCTGTTGCCCAAGATATGTCAGGAGGAACGTCTGAAATTAATTCTGGAAAATCTTCTGTGAAATTTGAGTTCTGTCTTTGTATGTAAAATACACTTCCTGCTTGAGGATTTTCCAGAGTATCTAGAAACTGAGACATTGTCATCTGACGTTCTTCAGGCATTACAAAATAATCTATAGACCCTCCATTGAAATCATGTGATTCTGCTATTGCATCTGCATATCCATTTGGTGTTACAGCAACCGTTACTTTTTTGTCTCCAAGAATTTTTTGAAAGTATGGTATACTCCATTTTTTCATGGCTGGCCATTGATTTGTACCGCCTTTTATTAATAGGGGTATGTTTTTGGATACATATTCTCGGTAAAATGTCAAGGGTGTTATTATGGCCTCTGATACTTCTTGAATCTGGTCCGACAAATAAAGTTCTACAAAGTAAGGAGATACTATAAAACAAGAATGGAACAATTGCTTCTTATCAATCAATAAATGTAATATGTAAAGATAATCGAATGGAACGTAATGTGTGCTGTATAAAAAGAAACAATGTACTATTTATTGTTCTATTTAGTTACAACAAACCTGAAGCCTCCTGAGAAAGTACTCTGCATGCTTTGTCAATCTTATTATCTAGGTTATTATTCATACTCTGAACTGACATTATATTAATCTAATTTAAGATAACAATTTAATCTCGGGAAATTTAATGTTTTTTTTTATGGCTTGTTTCCTGTGAGCATTAACAATAGTTCTGTTCGCGTTACTTAAACTCTTTGCAAAGTGAAGAAACCTTAAGTTCTAATAACAAAATTATTGCGAATTAGCTTAAAAAATAAGTCAATAACTAGTAACGTTGAAGAAATATATTTTTGCTCAACACGAGGACATCAAATTTTCGTTATCGCTAATCTAGATTAAGGAAAAGTCCCTACGTGAGAAAATGCCACCTTGACATACTTTATTATCATTTCGTTTTCAGTTAAAACAATATACTTACGTGTCAATGATAAGAATGACTGTACCGTGACATATAATTACTGGTAATAATAAATAATAATGTCGTCTGAAGAAAGTCTTCTGTCAAAATATATTAATATAACTATAGTAGTTGCGGTGTACTGGTAAGTTAGGTTATAAATTTTTGTAAATTGTTATATATTATTAGGTATATAACTATCTAAATAATTATTCAATTGAAGATATAAGTTATGTCTAATACTATCATTAATTGTAGTGCCATTATTTACTGATTCTATTGTTTCAGGGTTACGTCAATTTTGACAGTCTTTGTCAATAAAACTTTGTTATCCAGTGATACTGTCAATTTGGATGCTCCATTGTTTGTTACATGGTTTCAGTGCATTGTCAGTGCTGTTATATGCACAGTTCTGAGTGGACTTTCACAATGGTATCCAAATTACGTTACCTTCCCAAAGGGAAATCCTTACAATTTGGAGACTGCAAAGAAGGTGCAATGAATTACATAGTAATATTTATTACAAGACATACTTACGATAATTGCTTTTCAGATCTTGCCTCTTTCTATCTTATTCACTGCCATGATAGCTAGCAACAATTTATGCCTTAAATATGTAGGCGTCGCATTTTATTACATAGGACGTTCATTGACAACAGTGTTCAATGTTCTCTTCACTTATGCCATTCTTGGTAAGTTTGAAACTGTCAAACCTTGTGATTACATTACTCTCTATACTCTCTAATGTAGGACAGAAGACTTCAACAGGCTGTATAATATGCTGTGGAGTTATTATTATGGGCTTTTGGCTAGGAGTGGACCAAGAGAATGTCGCTGGATCATTATCAATCCTTGGTACATTCTTTGGTGTCATCGGATCATTGACTCTGTCTCTGTACTCTATACATACAAAAAGGATACTGCCCTTTGTGAACCAGGAAATCTGGTTACTGTCCTACTACAATAATATTTACAGCATTGTACTTTTTCTTCCATTAATGCTAATAAGTGGTGAACATATTGTTGTTTACAATTATGATAAACTGTACGAACCATTTTTTTGGTTCGCAATGACTATTGGTGGATTGTGTGGATTCGCTATAGGATACGTTACTGCTTTGCAAATCAAAGTGACTTCTCCATTAACGCACAATATCAGTGGGACTGCCAAAGCTTGTGCACAGACTGTTCTAGCAAGCTACTGGTTCCATGAACACAAGCCAGTACTCTGGTGGACTAGTAACGCCATTGTTCTTGGGGGCAGTGCTGCCTACGCGAGGATTAAACAAATGGATATGGAAAAGGTCCACATTGAGCACAAATATGAACAACTCAAAGTATAATGTAAATTATATTTACATTGCTGTCAATTGAGACGATAGTGTTGTAACTGGACAAAGCTTATATTGTATAATATAGTATAAAATGTAAAATCATTTCTAAAAAATATATTACTTAATACAGGCCGCATAAATTCATCCAGAGATACGTTTGGAAGCGGTGCATTTATATTTTTTACTTTGTCTTCCAAATTTAATCGAACACCTGGAAAACGTCTGGATGATGTGGTACGACACCCGGTAAAAATACTATAAATCAATACTTCAGTATTAAATGTCAGATCTCGCCTTATATATCTCACTAATAAAAATCATCTGTCGATTTTTCAATAGTTCTATTCGTCATATTCTTTTATATCTTGAAGCCAGGGCGCCACCCCGGCTATCCGAATGACTCGTTACCGAGTCCTTGCGCTTCGTGATGAGATTCACACTCTTAGAAATAAGACTGGCGTCTGTTTTAGATAAATTAACTATAGTGTCTAGATGTATCCGGAGCATTGTATTCACGGAATGTCTTTCGTCGCTTTCAACAGCTATACCATCAGATCTTAAGTAATATCTGCAAAGGATAATATTATTTTAAAAACTGTGAAGAATATTTACCTGGAGTATTTACGTAATCGTATGAGGATAAGGGTAAGGCTTACCGTGGATATTCTACAGCAGTGGAAGCATTCATCCCAAGAATTAGGAGGTTGGACAGCAATTCCCCGATGACTGTGGGATCGTCGCCGCCGAAAACACCTCGGAGACCACAGATAGACAACGCATCCCGGAAGACTATAGGAGCAAAGGAAGCCAGAGTATTTCCTGTGGCATCCAGAAGAAAACCAGCGGCTGACAGGTGCGCCAGACCAAGGGGAGCACTCAGGCCTCTGAATTTGCAATTTTGTATTAGTACAAAACATAAAAAATTTGTTTATACATTTAATACATAACATTTTAAAATTAGGATGTTTATTAGGTCGTATTTCACGAAAATGCTTAACGCTTGAAATTCTGATATTGCTAACGCGTGATTCTGTGAAAATGCATAACTCATAAATTCTGATAATGATAGTGCGCTATTTCTGCGAGATCTGTGGATTTGTTTTTTTATGTACTCACGTTACTACTGAGACATATGTATCTTGCCAGTCCATAGCGACTACACTGGCATACCGTTGACTTTCAGCTGCAACAATTATTATCTTTGGCTCACTTAGCATGTTTTTTGTAAAATTAAAACATTATACATACCATTGGGATCAACTTTGGAATATTCAAAATTCGATAAGACCAATGAATGGGCTACCAGAATTTGAGAATCCAAAGAGGATGAATTCTGCTCCAAAATCTTTAAATTTTCCAAGGCCTGCAGGGTTTGTTCCAAGGGTAAAGCACGTAGCGGATAATATATAGTATAACCATAGAAATTAGTTTTTCTTGCCACTGTTACTTCCGGTTTATACAGTGCTAACTCATGTAGAGAATATTCAGATACCAGTGCATCCTGTAGAAACTTCTTGACTACAGTTCCATTGTAGAATACTGATGTTATGCATAAAGTGAATTAAGCGAATGAATTCTTATAATACTACGAAAAATAATTTTAATAATGAGATGCTGTTATTCTTAGTTACCATCAGCACCGAATTCTGCTACAGCATCCAGAGTTTCGGCCAATGTAGGTAGCAACAGAATCTCTCCAGGATTAATGTTACCATAGAGATTTGCATATTCCGTATTTTTGGAAATCTCGTATGCAAATTCCTTTGATACAACAAATCCATTTCTAGCCAAATCTGCCGAAGGCTTTACAACTTTGTACCATGGTAAATTTCCCCATGAAGTTTGTGCAAATTCTAAGCCACGCAATAAAGCAGGAATTCTTATGCTTCTTGCAGTGAAGAGATCTGCTTGTAAAATAAATCTTATTAGGAAAAATTCACATAGAAAAAAGTGGCTTGTATTCCCCATATGAACCTGAGATTGTGTTATTGGCAAAATCTATAATCAATGGATCTGTTTGATCTCTGTGGTTATAAATCATCATATAGCCTCCCCTAAGAAAAAAATAATTTCCTTTACTTTTGAACTCTCAAAGGAATTTTTGACTTATACTCTTACCCTCCAAGTCCTGTTTTCTCTGGTGCTACCACAGCCATACATAGGGTAGCAGCTACTGCAGCATCCACTGCATTGCCACCTTTTCTTAAAATTGTTGTTCCTATTTGTGAACAATTTGTGTAGTCTGTAGCAACAGCACCATTAATACCAGCAATACTCTAAAAGTATAAAGGGAACATTATATACAGGCAATCTACTGGCCTAATTAAGAATTATAATATGTTACCTGTGATATATTGGTTGAATACAATAACTGAAATATTAGAGCTGCAGTGACAGCTGTGGTCAGTACGATAAAAGAAGAGACAATGATTTTTAGTCCACCTCCACAGCATGTACTTAGTTTAAACTGGCTGCTCTTGTCCTTTGTCAATGGACAATCCTCTGTCAATATCTCTATTCAGTATTAAAGAACAAAAAGTATGATTGAAGTAAATTATATATTATTATATGAAAAGAATATAATTATTGATCACTTGTAGATATTTAAACCATTGAACATGTCCTAAGGAATGGAGTGAACTGCCTTCATAGCAAAAATCAATGGACGATTCGTGCAACAAAATAATGAATATTCTTTACTTTCATCGATCTCTTCCTCGTTGTAATAAGTGTTTCTGAGCATTTGCATTTTCTTGTAAACGTGAGCATTTTATAAAAAGTTCTGTAGGATGGATTTTGAAGATTAAGAATTTAGGCGCTGACTAAACCAGATATATTTGCAATTGGGACTATGGTTTCAAAATTGAGGTCACAAGATTAATAAACAATTGTGTCTTTAAAATTTACTTACGTCTGTCGTAACTCATTTTATAATACTTGATTTATATCCACATTTTCTGAAAACGTGGTAAAACTCTCTCTGAAGTGGTTGTTACACAGAAACTTTTGCTTGGATACACTACTTTGGATACCATACTTGGTTAAGTTCATTGCCTTTTAGTGGTATGCATACTATAACTGTATAGTATATGCAATAGGTATATCCCCTTTTTGAGATCCAAATTATGACCAGAATACTAAGGGAAAACAAGAGACGATATAGAATAAAATTGTGCGTTTTATTTCTTCACATAGAAATATTCAAATAAATATAAATATATAAATGCTGTAAAGGCACCTTTTGCACTTGTATAATGTATTATACAATTTTGACAATAAATAATTGATTATAAAACACTTTCTTGTAGCATTAAAATTATGAAGTTTGGTTACACATGTTCATACAAGAATTGTGTGTTACCCGCTTCGATATACCTTCTGTAAAGTTTGGCAAATTTGAAACTATAGGTTGTTCCAATGGCAAGACTTACAAAGCTAATAGAAAATATTAAATAGTTTCGTGGAACATTGTTTCTAATATACATCAGGATAACACATGTTAATAGATTGGAAGGTACTCTAAAAAAATTGGAAATACATGCTCTATGAGATTCTGGAAAAACTACACCTCTCAGATATCCGATAGCAGGATAATACATTCCAATGGAGACTTCATATGCAAGAAAAGCAACAAGGCAAATTTTGCTACCTAAAATCTCATGACTGTCCTGGAGAATACTACCAATGAGGCACAGAAAAATACTACAGAGTCCCAGAATAATACTTAGCTTCAGAAGGTAATCTCTGGAAACTCGGTACTTTGTGTATAAAGTGGAATTTAGGAAACTACCTAGCATTATGCAGAGCATAAAGATACTAAAGATAATTCCATGTCTGGGATGGAGTGGTTCTAATACAGGAGTCCAAAGAAATACAAAAACGTATATGCAAGTCTCAAAGAGTGCTTGCACAATACCTAAATACAAGAGAAGTCTATTGCTTCTCGTAAAGATCAGCCAGATTCCATCTGTCCAGGATCTTTGAGTAAGTTCTTGAAAATTCTCCCTGTTCTCATCCCATAAGATGGCACAAAGGATACCTGAGGCCATTAAGATGGGAACAGCTAGTACAAATGGCCCAGATGGACCTAGATTTAAATTAACAGCTACAAAAGATGCTAGGATTCCAGCCATTATAGCACAGAGCCCATTGTAAAATGTTGTCTTGGTCAAAGTTGCTCCAATCCAATCTATAGGTAGTTTTTTCTCTATATGCTGATTCATGTACCATGATTCAAAGGTTGAGAAGAGTATAGAGGTTGATATCCCACTAAGAACACGTCCAATTAGAAGAATCCAAAAATGATCAGATAAAATAGATATACAGGATAAAGAATAGAGAACGCTGTAGGAAATTGAAAGGATTTTTCTACCAATACGATCTGCTATATGTCCTATAATGACTCCAAAAACTGTGCTACTTGCAAATCCAATAATATAAAGCAAAGAGATGTCTTGTTTCTCATAATTATGGTTCACATAGATTTTGTAAAGGTATGGTCCTTGTAACCAGTCAGCAAATATAGCCAGTAAAAATACAGTCAGATATTTTCTTTGTAGATTTAAATAGATGCTATTGCGTTCCATATCCATGTTGTGCATAGATTTGTACCTGAAAAAAATTGACACTGCATATCTCTCATTGACGAAACTATCCTAGAGAATGATACATACTGTAATTTAACTAGAGTATTCTCTAGAACCTTTACAAGCTTCTTCAGAACGTCAGAATTGCATTAGCATGCAATTAATTGGAAGGCCATGTTTATCTTTTCCGTTTTAACAGAACCTCCATCGTCTCGTTACTCCAATAAATTTAATAGAAAATAGTGAACATTGTGCTATCTTTTGTAATTCAATTCTATTCAGCATTAATTTATTCGCATTGGTCATAATCTTTCACGATAGCAAGTGAATGCGCTCTCGCTCGTATTCTGTTGTGTTTCTGTCGTTACTGGTCGTTACGTTTAACATGGTTGACAATACGTGGTACGTTGTGGAAGCTCGCGCAACTCCGTTTAATTCCGTTAGCTTCCGTTTTGGAGCAAATATTGCGACGAAGTCAGCCAGAAAGTTCTTAGTGGTTCTCGGTTCTTTGCGCTGACACGTTTTTGTATTATTTATTTCTCCACTTGAAGTAACTTTTAAGTCTCGCGCTCAGCGTTTTTTGCGCTCGCTCGCTATCACTAGCTGCCACGGCTGTTCCCTCGTCAAGATCATCGCCTCGGACTTGCTCCTCAATGTAATAAGAGGGAACAGTTTTCTTCGGGTGTTGTGCTCTTGGTCTTTTATTGTGTGTATATAAGGCTATATATATTGTCTATGTACCTGGTTATCATACCTCCACCAAGAACATACGGTAATAATTATTTTGACATCCATTACTCAATTTCCTTCAGCTGACTTGAGTGTTCATTATTGTTTAGTTTTTCATTTTTTCATCTTTATTCTTTTGACCCTTTTGTATTTTATTATTACATTTTTTGGTTCTTTTAAATTCATTTTAATATTCTTAGTATTTTATGTACAGCGGATTTGCTTATGTAATCTGGTTTGACCTTTTACTTTTTGCTATAGACAAATTCACTAAGGTTTAGGCGAAATATAAGTAGTCGGTGGGAAGTGTATCTGTTATTTTTCGTCAATGTATGGGTTTTGCGATTAGATGAGATAATGAATTACCATCGTGTCTACAATTTAGTTCTACTTGAACTTTGAAACTGGCTATATCAGAGACTGTGGTACTAATAAGATATTATTTTTGTGTTGTCTGCTGTGGTTATTAATATTTTTTGATAAAGTGATCTATGGGTTAGTAATGGGTTATACAGTTGCTTAAATTTATTTCTTAGTAATTTTTTAATCGATTACAGTGTCTTAACTTTCCTTGAAGTAAGTTTCATGCATCGGTGATGACCTTTGTGGTTTCTAATAATATTCTTTTTCTATTTCATTATAAAGTTTTCCAGAAGATAATTAATACACTTGTTGCAATACCTATGAATCTATCTAATGAATAATTATATATACTAATAATATTGTTAAAATAATGTACATTGTTCAGGAGACAGTTTTCTTCAGACAGCAACTAAATCTGAATCTATAAAATAAAACGAAGATGTCACATTACGAGGATGCTATTGTGGAAAGTAAGGATGACGAGATTTGTTCAGCGGGTGATATAGGACTCCGTCATCGTATACCTTGGAGCGACCGTGTCTCGCTGAGTAGCGAGATACCTGGTCTGCACGAAGTTAAAGAACTCCTTGAAGATGATGATGCAAGTTGCTTGGCAGAGGAGGAGGATGGTGTTGGATGTCCTTTGCCATCTACTCCAGAAGATGACCATCTTTTGGATTGTGAGGTAATAGGTGTTATTATTTTGCATGCATTAAAATATTGTATCGACTGGAATATTTTACTATGCAGATGACGGAGGTTCTGAAAGCTGGTGTTCTGAGTGATGAAATTGACCTCAGTGCTCTGGCCCATAACGCAGCAGAACAGGCTGAAGAATTTGTTCGCAAGGTAAATAGGAATAACTAATTCCAAGACAATAAATTAGATTTAGTATGCAAAAATAACGATTATAATATATATATATCAATGTTAATTTTAATCACCTCTTTATCCGACTACTTTCCGTATTTCTACTTAGAGCCATATATAATTCATGTAAATTAGGAGGTGAAATGTAGTTCCTTCTTGTTTTCACATGTTGTTTCACAAGAACCTTAAATTATTTCCACTCTATATTTGACACATAGGTATGGGAAGCTTCATGGAAACAATGCCACTTCCGTAACCTTCCTAGATGGCTTCAGGATAACGATTTTCTGCACGCGGGTCACAGACCACCCTTGCCGTCCTTTTACGTCTGTTTCAAGAGCATCTTTCGCATTCATACAGAGACTGGAAACATCTGGACACATTTACTAGGTAGTTATAGTCTCCTGGATCAGGATCTTCCTGTAGAATACTCTTACCAAAAATACCTTTTCCATTTCGTTCTCCAGGTTGTGTAGCCTTCATCGGCATAGCAATCTTCTTTCTAACTCAACCACCAATCGAAATTCAACTGGAAGAGAAACTCGTATTCGGGACCTTCTTCGCTGGAGCGATTATTTGCCTCGGGATGTCCTTCGCCTTTCACACCGTTCACTGCCACAGCGAGTGCGTTGGCAAACTCTTCTCGAAGTTGGATTACTGCGGTATAGCAATGCTGATAATGGGCAGTTTCGTACCCTGGCTGTACTATGGATTCTATTGTGACTACCAGCCTAAATTGATTTATCTCTCCGTTGTCGTGGTCCTGGGTATCACGAGCATTGTTGTTTCCCTGTGGGAGAGGTTTGGCGAACCCAGTTACAGGCCGTTGCGTGCTGGAGTCTTCATGGGTTTTGGTCTCAGCGGCGTAAGGCTTATATCAGAAACTACATTCTCGTAAAAAATATTGTGTGTTCTCACCAATGAACTTTCAGGTAATACCAGCTGTTCACTACGCTGTCGCCGAGGGATGGTTCAAGGCCATTAGTCAAGCTTCCTTAGGATGGCTTATTCTCATGGGTTGCCTGTATATCCTAGGTGCTTTGTTCTACGCATTACGTGTTCCCGAGCGTTTCTTCCCCGGGAAGTTTGATATTTGGGTCAGTGTTTACTTAGAGATTTTTTATAAAAAACTTATTCATTCAATCATTGGTCAGTATTGATTATTAGAATTCATCATTACGTTATTCTAATTCCGCTTTTTATATCAGTTCCAGAGCCATCAGATCTTCCACGTGCTAGTTATTGCAGCGGCGTTCGTTCACTATCACGGCATCACGGAAATGGCAATGTACAGAATGACAGTGGGCGATTGCACGAATCCCTCTCAAGTCATAACGTTCTAAATTCTGTTGATTCTTAATTTTCATGTTATCCGAGAGAAGGTACTCGAATATAAGTAACCAGTGGAGGATAAGCGAAACCAAACTGATAGCAAAAATTGAAATAATATTTAAAATGAATGAGGCTTTTATTTTCATTAAGGAGAGCAGATAGGAAGACAAAGCAATTAAGAGAACAGTTTCGCTAAATGTATTAACATATTTTGTGCCTCGGGGTAAATCCGAAAAGCAACATAATCCTGATCATTTTCTATTGATATTCGACGAGGTGGCGATCCTCCTTTTCGTTCACTTTGTCGAGAGCTATACTTTAATTTAGTTAAATTATTTCACACTGAATGTATACCGTAGGGGAATGGTATCGTTTCACGTTCAATCCTCAAGCGATTTAGTTAGTTTAAATTAAATTAGCATTAATATTCTATCTGTTATTTCGTTCACTATCGTGTTACACGAGTAGCAGATTTTGTTGTCTAGATTGGAGCAGGTCAAGGTCTTTGATTTTTCGCTTTCATTTCCTTTTCAAAATTCTCACCATTAAAAAAAAAGACATGCACGAATAAACGATTTGATGTACGGATTATTAATGTGGGCGACCACTATTTAACGTAGCACGAACAAAACGTGATCATAAAAGGGAGCATTGAAAACGAAAAGAAAAATAGTAATAGAGAAAAGAAAAAAACGAAGCAAGAGAGAGTAACAAGTGAATAACTAGCACAGAGAAAGTGTGCGTAATTATATTTTTCTCGAATCGCCTATGGCGAATTGTCGAGGTGTTATATTTATGGAAGATTTTCTCCCACCTTCCCCCCTGGATTGCAAGCGTCTTTGTGTATAATGAAAGCGACGGGGGGGAAATATAGATCGCGTGGCCTCAAAGATAAATTCTATTTTCCTTGGCGAACGGCCATTCGACGAGGATCTTCTATTCCTTATTTTTTATTTATTGCATAAGAGACATGGGAAAAGAATTATAAGGATCGAAGGGTATAGAGAATCAGTAGAAGTCTGGAATAAATGGAAGCTTGAAGGCAAATCGATGGAAATGCATTTCTCTTTTTCAATTTTACAAAATCATTCTCATTCAAGTTCAAGAGGAATTACTTTCTAGAAATATGTCTTGCACTGTGATATTTTATCGAAGCACTCAATTTTCCCACATACCTTATTCTGATTATAATTCAATATAAATGTTTCACCACATGATGCATATCCGTCGATTTTCTCGTTTCCTTCCTACGAAAGTAAATAAATGATTGTTTGTCATAACAGAAATTATGATAATATTAACCGAAAGAAAAAGAAAATTAGAAGAGTGTGAAAGCAGTGATAATTGTTTTATTTCATTATTGAAAAGTCTCTAGTACTTAGAACGGAGAACGAGATGTTGTTGAACTTTTTACACAAATAAAAAAAAATGGAATATTAACAAATCAATAAAGTATGTAATCACGTACCTTTGTGCACGCGAAACATACAGAAGAGCTAAGCTTAATTCTTTTTATTTTACCCAACGAATATGTCCTAATTTGGGCATTATAAAATCTATAAAATTCGCCTGTTGGTAGTCTGAGAACATATTTTCTTTGATTATGAAATTTAAAATTCTCAACACATTCATGTTCCTCATTATCAAATTACGGATTATCTTACCATGTAAGCGTATCAAGCCGGAGAATTGATAATAGGCATAATAGTTAATTACATAAGAATGTCGATTAAATTAATTCACGTAAGTACCGTGTATGGAAATCAACTGTGGAAAATTTTTCGACAGTCACATATTCAGCATTTTCCTAAGTTCTACCAGTTGTCATATAACAAAAGAAATATTAACCTCGATGGAACCAAAGACTTTCATACAATGTCTAGTGATAAAGTCAAAGCAGATCTTAGAGCTATATTGAATGCTGGTATTGGGGCAGTTTTACCCAGGCCAATTATAGAAAATAAAATAAAATATAAAGTAGGCAAATTAATTGTTGGAGAAGAAGAATTTGTTATTAAGAAAGATGTGTATCTGGTGGGTTTTGGAAAAGCAGTTATGGGAATGGCTATTGCCTTGGAGCGCATCCTGGGTGATACTTTGAAGAAAGGGATAATCAGTGTACCTAAAGGATCTGGAGAGAAGATTTGGGAGACTCAGGATTTTAAGGATTTTCCAAAGCTCAAAGGATGTTTGGAGTTTCGTGAAGGAGCAGCAAATAACATGCCAGATGGTGACTCGCTAGAGACTACTTCACATATTATGGAAATGGTTAAGACTTTGACAGAAGAAGACACACTGATCGTTTTGGTCTCTGGAGGTGGATCTGCTTTATTATTTTTTCCAAAGCCTCCATTATCATCCGATACCAAGCAGCAGTTTTGTAAAAAACTACAAAATGCTGGAGCAGACATAAAGGAGCTCAATATTGTCAGGAAGAGCATTTCCTTAGTCAAGGGTGGTGGTCTAGCTAAAGCAGCTTATCCAGCATCAGTTTTAGGTCTAATCCTATCTGATATAATTGGAGATCCTATTGATTTAATTGCTAGTGGTCCAACAGTTCCTAATAAGAATACTCCAGAGGATGTCATAGCTATTTTAAAAAAGTACAATTTGTACGATGATCTTGAGGAGGATCTAAAGGCTGTGTTGACATCAAAGGAAGTCGAGAATCAGTTTGATCATGTAAAAAATATTATTCTCGCCAATAACCAGCTGGCTATAAAAGCTGCAGAAATAGAGTCCCTAAAGAAGGGTTTAACTCCAATAACTTTGCGCAACGATATCCAAGGGCTAGTCCAAGATGTCAGCAAATATTACACCGATATTGCAGAGCTAATTTGCTTGGCATTGCTAAGTAAAGTGAGCAAAGATGAATTTCTCAACAAAGTTTCACAGCACCCAACCCTGGCATTGTCGAAGGAGAAAGTCGACGAGATCTTTCGATGTATTGATCAGATTCCAGTAAGTGGATTTCTCCTAATTGGAGCCGGTGAGCCCACGGTCGTAGTAAGTGGACCAGGAAAGGGCGGAAGGAACCAGGAACTGTCATTATATTTCTCTATGAATTGGTTGACCAAAATACATCAAAATCCCGTTTTGGCAGAATATGAAGTTATATTACTCAGTGCGGGTACTGATGGTCAGGATGGACCAACAGATGCCGCAGGAGCTTTCGGATATGCTGATATTATCGCAACTGTTCAAGATCTGCTAACAAAAATTAAAATTCTTTATAATAAACGAGTTACTGAACAGTCTCTGCAACAAGATAAAAAACCACAAACGTTTCTATACAATGGAATAAAATATGAATTAGAAGACACAGATCCACTGACTTTAATGAAAATGGAACTGGAGCGAATGCATCCAGAGAATACTCTACGAAATAATGATTCTTATAACTTTTATAGCAGATTCAGAAATGGCAAAGATTTAGTTAAAACTGGCCTTACTGGTACTAACGTTATGGATTTACATTTTATATATATTGCTAAAAGAGAATGTGAGTGTACAGTAGACTTGAACTCAATAATTAAATGCCTAGATCCTTTTGAGGATCACAACTTAAAAACAGACTTTTCGATGCTTCAAAAAGTGGAAGAAAAAGTACCATCGAAGGTGAGCTCAGAGGACTTACTAAATATCAAAATTCTAGATAAGAATTTAACACGTTCTTGTTGCACGAAGCAAAAGAAACCTTAAATTTCTTAAAAGGGATAGATTCTTTATAGTGATTTCATATTTTTGTACATATATACAGTATTTACTTAAGAGCAGAGTTTATACCGATAATCCAATAAAAGGAAATCACTGTGGTTAATCCACCTTATCATTTTATTAGACTTATATATGATTAGTGACAGTATAGAATAACAATTCCAATATAAAATCTACGCGGAGTGTCGTTGCATTATGTAAATATCCTTCAGAGACAGATTTACTGTTAATCCCTTAAGTACAGTCGCTTTACACCAGCCCGAACGGTCTGGGAGACAAAATACACATCTTCATCGCACATAGAATGAATAATCAGAAAAACATGTGTTGTACATATGTATAATGCTGTAGTGTATATATTTAAGATTAGGGATCAGTGATTAGTATTGTCATACTGATAAAACTTCAGAAGATACAACGATAATATTTTTACATTAAATTGCGCCGTAAATATACGCTGCTAAGCCGATGAAACAAAAATTCAACGACGTATATTTACAGCACTGATACTTGAAGGGTTAAGAAACAATATTCTTAATTAATTAGTCATCTTCAATTCAATTATTAGATTCCGAAATGCTTAAAATTTGCACAATGCTAATCCGTAAGAAACCAATTCCAATTCTGAAGAATACCATAAAACGTAACGACGCGCCCTGTATATTGTTCAGAGAAAAAAAATGCGTCCAAGTTAAGTTTTCTAAATACGTATATACATATACAACTATCATGAGAGATTACGTAAATAGATCAAATATCTGTTACAAAACTCTTGGCATTCATAAAAGACAAATAATACGTTTCAGTGAAAAATAGGAATCTTCCATTAAAGAAATAAATAAAATCTATATAAATAATGGGTTGAAGACATTGAAAACTGCTAAAAGACTATTTCGTTAATTGCAACATTGGCGTTCTCAGAGTACAAACATCCTAGAAACACTTCTAAGATTATCCAGACGTCTCATACACGCTCTATAAATATTCCATGAATGTTATGCATTCTAATAAAAACATAATTTAACTAGAGCTTTCCGTCCTTACAAATCCTCACTGGGCCATCAATTAGGTGTATACGTATTCATGTTGCTCATGGAACGAATGGAGGGACGGAACCGATGACGGAAGGTTTTTACTTTGTCCACGTTACTTTTGAAAATCCTTTGTACATTCCTCTGGAGCTGAGATAATACTTATTTTCTATTGCCTCCTGGACGAGAATAATTTATAAATCCCAACTAAATAAATGATGTTTAACAAGCATATCGCGCACTCCGTCCTTCAGTGGCTGTGACTGTTCCTTTTTCGGTGGCAGTTCCCAATCAGGATTCAAGTTAAAGGCAAATTGACTGAGAATACGTAGCTCACATTTTATTTGCACCCACCCTGGACTGTTTATGAAGCTCCAGGGTTGATACCTATTGACAGAAACAATTGTTTATCGTTCTTCTGCTACAAACATTACCATAAAGTTGACTGGAAATACTTACCACTTTTGTACCACTTCGACACAGGAACACAGAACTTCCAGCCAGAGGTGAAGGACTTGTTCGTTAAGTCCAAGGCAAATTAGAGAACGTAATTTGACATCCATCTGAGCATGGGCATTGTCATGTGTCAAATTGACAGATTGGACACAACGATAGAGTAACTAAAATGTCATAAGATTAAAGAGTCGTGAGGATAGGGTTCACGGTTACCAATTGATACTACGTGTCAGGCTTACCTCTTCAGGCGTCAGGACTTTCCCATCTTCGTCCAGTCTATAAGTTTTACAGAGGACTAGTCGACTGTAAACAGAATTAAAGTCCTTCTCGACCTCCCTGTTTGAAGCTTCCTCGATGAACAGCCAAGGATGACAAGGACCTCCCAGGAAGGAGGGTCTTTTCATACCATGCTCCAGGACTGCCTTCACAGCTGGACACAAACTACCTCTCACTAAATCCGTCACAGCTTCACTGACCGCGTCGTCACCGGCGCAGGTGTACTGCTTGCTTCTCTCGTCCAGCAATTCTACGAACTTTGCCGGGAACCAACCTGCAATTTTTAAAATTTTTAATAAGGGATTTTTTTATTTGGTTCAATATACTAACCTCGCAATCCATTTAATTCGCCAACCCAGCAATGTTCATCTTTTTGACTGACTATTGTAATAATGTCATTTTTCCGGAAACCCAATTCATCGTCGTCATGCCTTTCAAAGTCTGTGAAAAACATTCTCTCCTCAAATATCGCTAAGTAATTTCAATATCTCTAAAGTACTGATCGCTTTTTTTTATTACCCAACAAAGCTTTGGCACGTCTCTTTCGTGTACGAGAAACGTTAACATAATTGTCATGATCTTTTGCATGACTTTCCATGTTATAATCAGCAACTAGAGTGATACTGCTTAATTTAGGATCAACGTTAATGAAATGTCTTGCCACTTGAAGCACTGCCTCCCTGAGATCTACCAATATTTCTAAAAGTAATGACAAATACGTTTAATTAATGATCGCCATAAGTTAATCACTCTTATCATAAATTATCTGACGACCGTCATACCTGTTTGACGAATATTTTTTGATTTAGCATCGTCCTCGCTGCTGTCGTCGCCAAATAAAAATGTTTGCAGCACAGACTTGTTCCGTTTAACTTGTCTCCTGCGGACAATCAAGATACATCAAGCAAATTTGGTAATTAGTTTTCTCTCAATAATTCTACAACATACCTGTTTAAGTGTTGTTTAGGCAAATTAGGTGTGGCGTCAGGATTCCCAACTAGGGCACCCTGATCAGTCATTAAATAGGCCAAGTGTCTTCTTCTGTGGGTCTCAACCAGGACGTCAGTCAAGGACCCGCTAAGTTCCAAAGACACCTAAAATATTTAATTAGTATTGTATAATTAGTATACAAGTCATTTGTACAATACAATTTGACGGACTTCGAGTAACTGATCTACGTCATCGATATCACCAGGAATGTCGGATAACGCGTTGAATATTTGTGCCGAATTTTCAAGTTGCTTTAGTTCCGTCTCTGCAACATTTTTGAATGATTCTTTCATCATTCTAAAATATAATTGTAGTACGAGAAGGGATGGATCATTCTACCTTTGATTTTTAACATTCCAAGGGTAATCTGGAACAGAACTATGGACCCGTCAAAGAGAAATAAATCCCAGATCCTCAAAAGGATCTTCATGTGTACCACTGAAGCGAACAGTGTCAAGAACCAGTGTAACGAGATAAGGCTCAGTTCTATGTCATGTTGGACGAGGACGTGATCGATGTCTGGTAAGTAATTTGCTATCAGAGTCCTGAGAACTTTCTGATCCGCTTGTATACCTGAAGACGTATATACAAATGAAAAATATGGAATAAACAGAAAGTTTAGGAACATTACCTAGAAGCGTGGAGGAGTAATAAGATGCTGGTAGCAAGTCTTCGACGATGGTAGCCATCATCCAGAATGCATCCTCTTCTTCAAGTAGGAGTAGTAACGAAGCTGCCATAGTTCCAGTTCCTTGACAGTATCTGGAATGTTCATATTGTTTGTAGAGAATTCTTTGGCGATTATGGATGATTCTTACCCTATGTCAGGATACAGCCAAGCAAGCCCACGCATTACTCTACGTAGCCTTGGTATTCCAGTACTATTTAGATGACTGAAACAGGCGTTCGCTGGCATGGTACGTAACAGGTCTTTCTCAATTTGTTTGCTGGTCATCAGGGCATCATTGCTGGATGCTTTTACTATGTCTTTGTAGCTTATTTCAGATGCCAAATTCTTCTGGAGGGCTCCTGCAGTTTATAATTTGATAATTGATGATCGTTAGAAGTTTTAATCCTATATATTGCCTGTCTACCTGACATTCGCATCCAAATTTGTGGCCTAAGAGAGTGAGGTATCCCACGACGGACCATTTCCCTCAGTTTGTCCGTTCTTGGTAAACGTTGGTCTATGTGCTGCCAGGAAAGTTCTGAGACTTCTTTATTGTGGCTAAATTCAAGAAGAGCTACCCACTGTAGCCTAAAGCAATAAAGAGTTTAAAATAAACAATTTTTCATGCAGTGTAAGAAGATAAATTGAAGAGAACAAACCTGTGTTGAGGATCTTCAACAAATGGAATACCTAGTAACTTTTTTGAACTCTGCTCAGGACCATCTTCCTCCTCTACTCGAAAACCAAATTCATCGAATCTTAAAAGTAAATATTCCATTTAATAATTTTATGTTTGCATTAAATAAACAACAGGTACGACATGCAAATGATATTCTCATTCTACCGATATTCAGGCTGAGAATTAGGATCATCAGGCTGATTAAGCTTTGCCAATATATCCTGTGGCCACATTGATGGTGTAAGAGCTGAAAATGGCCCTCCAGGTGCTGGAGATAAGCCTTCTCCATCGAGGCCAGTTCCATCCAGTTCATATTCATCGTCAGATATAGCAGTTTCCAACTTTTTCTAAAATAAAAATAGAAAATGACCATCATATTGTGAAGAAGGTATGAATATAAAGTTTAAAATTATTTATCAAATTTCTCACGTTATGATCCTCTTTTCCCACATAACCTTCATGACCACGCACATTAAAGAGAGACTTAGCAATATCCATTATGCTCTTTTTCTCAAAAAAAAGAAAAAAGAAATCTTGGATTCAGAGAGCAAAAAAATTAATGAGAAAAAGCTACCAATAGTATGAGCGTGTTTGATTATTCCAAATAAACGTCATCTGTCAAAATTTCATATTTCTGACACATACTTAAACCGAAATTATAGTAATAGAAAATTTTCGCGTCTTCTGGTAAAACCGGTAAAACGTCAATTGCTCTAACTTCCAGTTCCAGACCAGTTTCAGCCATTCATTGAGAGATGGCACCACATCCGCATGAACTCACATTTTTTTGAGTATGAAATCTTTCAATTGTACATAAATATCCACAAAGTGAAGTTTAAAATTTAGGTTTATTTTCATAATGGAACCTTTCTAGAATCCACAACGTCCTATTTATTTCCCTTTATAATATATCTGTAAATTTTGCATGAGTATATTGAAATGCGGCATCAATAAAAACTAAAGCTCCAAATGAAATCACATATTAATACAAATTTTATAAGCATATATATACATATATCATTCTTTTGCTATCTTTATTAAATGCGCGAGCATTGTCATAAGATTACAGACAAATAACAGGCATGAATTTGGACTCAATTAACATATATTTGAATTCTCGTATAATTTACAGCTACATTGAAACTTTATTCAAACGTTACATTATCTTTACAGTTATCATTCTCTTGATAGACTGATTCGCATGAAGTCCAAGCTTGCAAGTCCTCATCGTTACTCCACATTCTTTATCCACTTTTTGGTTCACTTCGTCAACTTTTGACAATCCAAGATTCTTTGTGCTTCCATCTGAAAATTCAAAACAATAGAGTATAAACCCAACAGTTGATAACCAATATATGAATGAACGTGTACAAAGGCCATAATTGGCACATACTATACATATTCTCTATACATAATAAAAATTAATATTGTATAAATACCTGTATCAAATTGTACAATCCCAGTAGCTGTTCCAAGGATGGTCTACCCTGGCTAGAACACGAGGAGCTGCTACCTCCAGTTGGTAAAAGTTGACTCCGTTTTCCCCACCCAGTGGAAAAGTTCAACTGAGCTTCCGCGCTCCACGCGAGGATCACGAAAATCATCGCCAGGACGATGATAATTGTTGTATGAATTTTAGGACACCTGTAAATAGGTTTCGGTTTTATATATTTTTATTTAATTACTATTGTGATTACTGTAAATAATATATCTCCTTAATTTTCTATCAGGCACCAGGAACGTTCACTCGATAACATTAATTTATACTTATGTATAGACACTCTATAGAAAATGAAAGCAATGTCGTGTTATTGTTATTATTAGTTAATGATAACTCACATGATCTTAATAATCAGGATAACTCGCTGAAGTCAAAAGAACTAGGACAGAGAGGATAAGAAGTAATTCTGATAACTTGTCGATGCTGCTCGAGAATTATGTTTGACTAAAAGTATCGTGCCCCGGGGGGATTATATACTCGGGGTAGGTGCAACCCCCACTTCTTATCATTGAGAAACCCTCTGCTGAGCTCAATGAAGAAAATCAACCCCACTCCTCGTCAAGTAAAGTAATAGAATAAATTCACCCTAGATAGGTAGGGAGGTTGTCAGTTATTATAGTATACAAGTATAACAGTAATATTTCTTTTTACTTTTCTATACAATTAATTTTTGTAGAACATCATCGAGAATCCTGGATCTACTTATTTCCTAATCTCATGGGCAATAATGTTACATCGATGGACATGTATCAAACATTATTAGTGAGAATATAGTTTTAGTTCTCCAAGTAACTTTATACATCAGACTTATTTAGAGTATCTATTAAAAGAGGAAAACGGATCCTGCTAACGTTTAAATATATATGTATAAGGGAAATAAATTCAAATATAAGAAATATTAAAAAGAAAGATGGAAAACCTGACTCACGAAGGAGGCGAAGAACGTTTAAGTGTAGCAATTTCTCTCTCATTTTCTTTTCGGGGTTCAGAAAGGGACAAAAAAGGCTCTAAAAAGGAAAGACTGCGCCTGAGCGAAATAACGTACTGTAGAATTAAAAGAAAATGAAAAAAAAAGAAAGACCTTCCGATCCAACTCCCTTCCGCCATTCGGAAGTAAATTCTTGCTCTTATTATAATATTTAATATATAAAATTCTTATGATTCCAGAAAACTCCTTGGTATACTTGATGACGCAGTTATTTATAAAGATGTTATTCTATGTGATCCAGCTAATCCAGTATCATAGTATAGACGGATCATAATCAATCCTCCTGATGGATGAGGATTCCTTGAAGAGGATGTTTCTCCAAACCTTTTGATGAAAACAACAAAGTTTTTTTTTTGGGCAAAGCAATGCATTACATAGCACGGTATAGTATACATGTATACTATAGTTTTTCAATATCAATTTTATGCTTCATTCTTATTGAATGCAGTTTGTACTCTGTAGTTCATTTATACTAGTGCATAACAGCAAACACGCAATTAGCGTATGGACTTAGTAAAGATTAAAATTATCCTTAAAATCACGGTTATAAATTAACTAGGAACATTATGGCTCCTAGGAACAACAGAAAAATCATAAGAAAGAGCATAGCGATATTTCACAAGGCCTTAGTAGACTAACTATTATAATGATTTTGATGAGGACTATGCATGTACGCGTATGACTTATCTGGGGCTTCGTTTTGTAATTCAAAAAACAGCGGGACGTGAAGCCCTTTAATTTCTTTGTACAGAACAATTAGCAAGTTCGCTCATTAAGATTGACACACACTTAATTAGATACGATATAAATAATACTGCAGATGGATAAATTAAGTGACGGAATTGTTGTCAGTCGATGAGCTAGATTGTTAATTGTTTTAGGAACTTAATGTTAGAAGTATTGAACGTGTTTTTTTGTTGTTGCCGTTACGCTGCATGCATTCTTTTACTTTGCTGTTGTTTTTGAAACTGTGCCTATATAACGATTTCTACATTTTTTATTCAAAAGCTTCCTTTGCTTTCTTTTATTCTTCCTCTTGCTGTTTGAAGTTTTTTTTGGCTTCTATCTTCTCGGAGTAAAATCCAAGTACCGGAAACATCACATTGCGATACTTTGTTATAATGATTCTCCAGTCAGAATAAAAATGCGAAAATTGGAACTCTTGGACGTTAGAGTTTTTATTTTTATTCAATGAAAGCGGTGCTCGTGCGTTAATATTAGTTTATTTTCTTTAGAATTGTGACAATTGGTAATCTTGTAAAAAAATACGACTATCACGGACTACTCATTTGCAGACGGATGTATTTATAAGGCTTTTAATAAATAACGTGCAGAGAACTTTGATATTCTGTTTCTTTATTATAAGATACATTTTGTGCATAGATTGACCATTCAGATGATTTGAATGTACATTAGCGACAGTAAAAATAATATTATTACACAATCCTTAGAAAATTATCCGTTAGTTCCTAACGAGGCCGTATTGCTTATTTTAATTAGTTAAGAGAAATGTCAACTGTCGAATAATTAATTATATTATGATGTTAAAGATGCAGCCTTAGGTTGCAAAGACTCAAGCCCTGCATATTCAACGAATATATATTTACTCGTTAACGTGGCCGCAAGTTGACGATATCCTGAACATCAGAATAGTTTCAATAGTATTTTCAAATGTGATTATTTAAAACTTGCAAATAACGAAAAAATTGCATTTCATATGTTCTAAATTAAGGGAGCCTTCCTAAATTGATCGTACAAGTCGTACGACTAAAAATTCAGAACCGTGATTGGTAAAAACTTCTAAATTAAAAAAATTTAGAGCATTTTGGAATCTGATTTTACGAGTTTTTCGACTAATATAATTTTCAGTAAAATATACTCTTCATTAATCATGGCGATATAATCTAGCAAAGTAATATCATGGGTCTATGATAACGCCTAGAATGGAAGAGGTCATGATTTTTTAGCCGTCTGCTAGTTTTTCTATTCTTAAAAAACTTTCAGTTTCCGGACAATAGAAACTTTTGCAGGAGCGTCAGATTTTCCTATCACTTGAAGATTCACCACCAATTTCTTTGGTATACATTCACTCGTTTTGCAAACTACTAAATCCAAACTAATACGCAATGTTTGAGCCTCTACTTTCTGATAAATATTTGGTACATCCACAGATATTGGAGTATTCAGATCACCCATTAGTTTCTGGGCATTCCAACCATCAGGCAAAACAATGGACCATTTTTGTGGAGCTTCAGTATTGATTTTTAAACCGGAAGTAAATTCAAAATCAAATGTAATCATTAAGTTACCACCGGCCTCATTTATCTCCGAGGAAAAATGCTCAGTAACGTCTGCATCGGTTTGCTTTACTTTTGATAATTCAACAGGAATCTAAAAAAAATTGATTGTGCTATGAAATAATCAAAATTCAATTGGATAATTTCATCCATACTTACAGTATGAATATAGCCAGTCTCAAAATTGATACTCTTGATAGAATGGTTATTTGTATCAGCAACATAAAGTTGGGTCTGATTAAGGCTCACAGCTAATCCACTGGGTTCATTGAAAGCTGTAGATTTATCACAACCATAAACAGTCGTACAGGTTCCTGTAGAAGGATCGAATTTCTTAATCTTGTGGTTATAAGTATCAGCCAACCAGACAACCTTCTTTTCCTTATCCCATGCTACGCCTAGAGGATGTTGTAATTTGACCTCGTATTCTTTCCCATCTACATCGCCAAAACAATGTAGGTTCTAGAGAAGATAAACACAATTTTGATTAAATAGGTTCAATAGATTTTGCGCTGGGATAAGTTTATACTTGCAGAAGGATTTCTATCTGCTCCGCAGGCAGCAGATACTTTTCCATTTGACAGAGCAACCTTTCGAAGGGCACTACTTTCGCTGTCAGCAAAATAGAGTTCATTGAACTCCTCTGCTATGGTTAATCCTGATGGTTGAGCCAAACTAGCAGCATGAGCATAGCAATTATTTCTGTTTTCTTCTTTACCTTTGCCTACAATGGATGCGCACGTTTTGCTGTTATACAATCTGAAAATTTAAATATAAGTTTATATAATGATTATTTTCTATAAATTAATAACTTCCTTTGAGACTCTAGCTAATAAGTTATTAAACCGTATGGAAGATAATTACTTGGTCCACCATGTAGTGTCCTTTAAAAAGTATCCCCAAATTTGATGAGTTCCTGCATTAGCTATGAAGATAATTGATTTATATTTTACTACATCCCAGGGTGAAGACAAGGGTTGGTCTTGACCTAATTTTCCACCAGAATAGTCATGACCTTGTACACCTGTTCCTGCTAGAGTGGTTACACATTTTTTTACCAGATCGATCTGCATTAAAGCAGAAAGAATTAGACAACTGGAATATCAAAAAGTTTCACCTGGTAAGAAGACAACATAACTTGATAGTAATACCTGTCTAATAGCATGATTTTCTGTGTCTGCCACATAGATTATATCATCTTCACCAAATACACCCTGGGGTGCATTAAATCTAGCAATATTAAATGTCCCATCCTTAAAACCTGGTGAGCATCCACCAATAATATGTTCCACTTTTCCTTGTGGATTCATAACTAATATCCTATTATTGCCAGTATCGGATACTGCCAATTGCTCATCACCTTTACTACTATAAAATGCATGTACCTTCCCAGGGAATAGCAATGTGCTCCTGGATGCAGGTAAAAGATGCTGTGCAGGTTTCAGAGGAATAGAGTGTCCAGATATTTGATTAAGAGACTTAAAATATGTCAAGGCAACTTTCACATAGAGAAATAATTCTTCCCTGTGTCCCTCGCCAATAAGAACAGCCAATGGTTGTCCTTTTGGGCCAAGGAGAACCAAACTTGGCCAACACACTATGCCAATATCGTTCCACATTGAATGTTTAGCGTCGTTCACAACAGGATGAGATATATTATATCTCTGTACAGCAGAGAGAATCTTTGCTGAATCTTTCTCATTGGTGAACTTGGCACTGTGTACCCCTACCTGTAAGAAATATATATAATAATAGCATTAATTTATAGAAATTAGTAATAACAAGAATGGTAAGTTTATTACTGACCACAACCAACCCGTTGCTGACAGTGTATTTTTTTTCTAGCGCATCTAGGTCTGGTAATATATGCATGCAATTGATGCAACAATAAGTGAAGAAATCTAAGATGATTAATTTGCCAGATAAATGCTTTTGGAAGGACAATCCCTCCGATACATTGAACCATTCCAAACCTGAAGACAATAAATAAAAATAAAAATACTACTGTGAATTCTGTTCCTAAAACTTAAATAATCAATTTGAATAAAGAATACAGTATTTTACATTTCTAATCATGACAGCACATCACATTGAAATAACTAAAATGAGTAATACAGGAAGGGCGTGTAACCTTTTTGAAAATCATTGATGGATAAATTACTGTCAGCATAAGCTTTTATATGTTTCAAAATAATCTTTTCACGTTCTTGTTGATCTTTAACAGAGCCTAAAGTCTGACGAATCTCAATGCAAATTTGAGTGAGATCCTGCACAGTATCCTGAACACTCATCTTTTTGTTCTCCTGGCCACACATAACGTGAAACTTTCAGTAATACGAATGACGCTACGGAAATAGACAGTAAACGTCATTCTGAGTGATATTGCCGGGTTCAGGAGTAGTAGGCAACCATTGAATTCATTCTAGGCTAAATTTACACAGTATCAAATCAAACAGTAGGGAACAGTAGCGTTTACTCTGGTTTACTCTAAGCGTGTGACAGGAGTGTTAACCTCGAAATATTTTTGTTACACCTTTACAAAAGCTGAATTAGTCAATAAGTAAAACACTATGGAAGCTCAAGCGACTAATACAAGAAGACTGATATTAAATTATGCTGTTTCAAGTATCCTGATGGAGTGTGGATTTGAGTCGTGTGAGAAACAAGCATTAGAAACATTAACAGAAATGATACAGTCCTGTAAGTCTTGTGAAACTGAATTTAACTAATATTTTCCAGTTAAACTAATTTAAAGTAATATTGTGAATATAAATATAATAATACTATGGTAAGGATATTGTTTTTGAGAGTTTCATTTGAATTACAGTTATCGTAGAGGTTGGTGAATCTGCTAGGAATTATTGCGAGCTTGCTAGCAGGACAGAGCCCCTTATTGCTGATGTAATTCTTGCTCTTATTAATATGGGGATACGTGTAGATGGGATAGACATATATGGGAAAAGGTCCAATAGAACAGTACTACCATCGCTTCAACAGCAAACTCAATCAAAGCAGCTGAATATGTTACAAGCTGGTGTAAAGCTAGGACATCCTTCGCATATACCAAATCATTTACCAGCTTTTCCAGATCCTCATGCATATATAAGGACACCAGTGAGTTTATTTACACTTGTATCATGTTATTAGAGCTAGATCTATATTCGTTTTCCTCTTTAGACTCATAAGCAACCTGTGACAGAATATGAAGCAATACGTGAGAAAGCTGCTTCTCAAAAACGTGACATTGAAAGAGCATTAACAAGATTTATTGCTAAGACTGGAGAAACGCACAGTCTCTTCCTTACTGAGGATAACAGCATGTTTCCCTGTATGTTCTATTCCATTTGATGAAAATATTCTACTCTGATGTTGAAATTAATATAATACCACATTTGATTATTTAGTGATAGCTTGCGAACCACAGTTTCCCAGCTACCTTTCAGCATTATTGCCACAAGATCAGATCTTTGAGCCAGATCAAGAGTTTCAATTTGAACCAAGTCCTGTAAAGAAAAAGAAGGAGCCTAAGGTTGAAGATACAGAAGAAGGTACAAAATTACTCTCGCTGTTTTTAAAACAATTTCAACATTGCTATCTAAGTTACAATCTGATTTTCGTTTCTAGCTATAAAAATGCAAAATGTCGAAGAAGCCGAACAAAACGGAGAGACAGGTACTCAACAAGACGTTATCGACAATCCTTATCTACGACCTGGTAAAATTCCAAAAAACAAAATGCCTGGAGCCACCGTAGGAACACAGCCAACGAGGAGAGACGCTCTAGACTGCCAGCTGTAAATAGAATTATTAAAATAATACTTTAAATCGAAAAAATTACCCGACTGTAAATATACATAGCTACAATGATTTTTAAAAATAAAGACACAAGAAAAGTAAAAACAACAAGTGAATAATTTCAAAATTATTTTATTACGATACACTGAGTCTATCGTACAGTTATATTATAACTGATTATAATGCCGTGGCGATCAGTAATAAATATATAAACGACAAAGTTAAGAACATTCCAATGGTATCAGCGGGAGGGTAGATAATATAATTCACATGTAAATAACATAAAAGAAAAAACGCGCTGTAACCTTTACAGTTGCTAAAAAAAGGATGTACAGACAATAACAATAATACGTAGGGTGGATGCACGCCCTCATAAAAAAGAATCAACAACAAAATTCGATATTGCTTGTTCATTATATATTGCACGATTCTAGCACCACTTGGAAGAAGCTCCAGCCGCGTCACGTCTTCCATAGAAGTACAACTGAACTATGACAGGCTCTTCCCGAGCAAGACGACTGTAAATATTGTACGAGGAGATATTAGAAAAATACGGGAACCTATTCCTACCTTAGGCAGTCAAGATTTAAAGGGCTCGGTTCTTTAATTGTAGAGTAGAAAAGGGAAAGGCTCATCGGTCGTGGTCGCGGGAAGTGAGCTATTTTTTTTTCTTTCGCCCGCATTAAAAAAATATACTACTGAATATCTAAAGTAAGCCTAATTACGTGTACAATTGACGATACTTTATGTTGTCGCATCCAAACGTTGTACTTGTTGCCTGTTCGATGTACTTTCAGGGTGTAGCGAGTACAGGACAATTCGAGGAGTTGCAGTGAACAATTAGTTATGCTAATATAAATATTATTAATGCTTTAGGAAGTGTCAGTATTGGAGTCTTCAAAATAGATATTAACTACACCTCGAATTGACCCATCACCTCCTTTTAGGGAAGTAAAGAGAATATTATAATAATAATATAAAGTATAACAAGGATACTATTAGGATTTTCTTTTACTATTAGGCTGTTACCCTGCTTCTTCTTTTAGTCTCTCGTACCATCCTCTCGTCCTTTGTTATACCTCTAGTCAATAATAGCTATAGGGATCCTAGTACTGGTACCAGGGCTGACGACGAACCCAACGCAATTTCATGCCGGATGCTGTTCTGATCTTGATACTCGCACACTCTGCAGCACGTACTGTTTCTTTGACGCTCTGCATGAGATTCTGTGCATTTCCTACCAGCATGTCTGTAGCCTCTTGATCCTCTTCGGTGCCTGTAGTTTATGAGAAAAAATAAATTAATATTACTGTCACACTCCAAAGTAAATTCAGCAGGAGTTGGTACTGGGTATTATTCAGGTGGTCAGGATGGGTCATGCACACTGATAATTAAAGAAACTAAATAAATCATAGGTAGTGTCGACAGTGTCAATCTTGTTTCGCACCAAGATTTTCATGAATGTTGCTTCCTTCTCACTTCAACATCCTGATAGGAAACTGTTAAGGGTTGCTAACTGGCAATTTTTGTATTTGGACAGCGAGACACATACAAACTCTTTGTGTAGATTTATTCAGGTGTAACAAAGAGGATTGTCCGATGTCTAAATCTATGCTAAAGGGTGAGTCGAGTGAGAGATTTTTCAACCAAACTTACTGCGACCAATTAACTCGTCTGCGCCAGTAAAAGTGAGAGTTCCCGACAGCGCCGTTATAAAAGATTCGAGTAACAATAAATCAGAAATGGATTAATCCCGATGAAGCTCAGAAAGTTATTGTACATAGCATCTATGGTGCTTTGTAGATGTACCAGTAATTATATGATTCTTTGAGCCTCCATGATTGCAATGAAAGCTTATAAATATACAGTTTTCTCTATATTCTTGTACAAGATAATTGCTTTGTGCATATGTGAGACGGTGCAATGTTTAGAAAAGATTTAGGGGATGGTTTGTGGTAAAATATAAATTCTCATGGTCACAATGAAAAAGCATGCGGTCATATAAGGCTAACATAAAATTGAAGACAAAATAAAAACAGCAAGCACGGTTTTATGTACAGCATCATGTTACCATATAGCATCAATTCTTCCCAGCTGGGGAGCATCTCTATGCAAAGAAAGTCAATCTTTTGTTAATTCGGAATATCGATGGTTGTTATCATGTTTGTTTGTTTCCTTTCCTTCTTTTTTTACACAATCATAGCTGATATGTTTTTTTTTGTTAACAAGCAAAAGCTTCTTCTATGAAAGCACTGATAGTATGGACGATCTCAAGTTCAGATCTGATGAACATTACTCTATCCAGCACTCTTATAATTTAGTCAATGAATCAATACGAATGATCTCTAAGTATATCTACATCTTCAATCAATTATTTCAGCAATGTACAGTCTTAAGAGTATCATGAGAGAAGAACGTACCTTGTGCACCAAGCATAGTAGCCTTCACCGTAGAGAGAATCTTCAGCTGAGTTCCAATAGTTGGTATGCGTTCGCATACTTGCAGTAAATTCTATATGCAAAGAAAAATAATATTGTGATACAGCGACAAATTAAGTTTAAGGACATTAATTAATCATTAATAAAATATGTAACTACCGTGCGGATTCGTTTGTCGGTGCATTCTCTGGCCAATTCCTTGGCAAGACGTGTCACCTCCTGGGAAGCTTCGGCGATGGCCTTGGCACAGGCAATCAAGTCCCTTTTGTTTCCACCTTCTCCACGAACTAAACCTGACAGTCTACCCATAAGTACAGCCATTTTTTTGGCCGCAGCAATGATTTCATTGTCCTTGCTCGACCACTGGCGCACCTCCTGGTGGAGACCGTGAGCTGCCATCTATAGGAACAAGGTACTCATCAAATTTCTTATTACAATATACTCCAAATATTATATTCCTGCTGTGGCTCTCACCATTATAGGATGATTTGGCTGCGGAGCATGCATGAACATCTCGTCCTCATCGTCTGTCTCTGGAGGAGGTGGTCTAGGTGGTGGAACCTCGCCTCCTGGTAGAGGTGGACGTGGCGGAGCCATATCTGCTTTGCCCAAGATAACAAAATAATATTAATATCAGTCACAGGTAATTATAATTTCACTGCCATAGGTTGACACAAAGTTTATTCATTCTCATCGATGAATGTCACTTGGATTTATGATTTCATGACTGAGAGACACCACAGAATATACACTATAATCATTAAATGTCTAAACTGGAATGAAAATTAAACAATCTTAGTATTACAATCCTCATTTCATTTCTGCAGTGTCTGACATTCTTAAACACCCTTACCCTCATCATCCTCCTCATAGTATCGACAATATCCTGAAGGACGTACAAGGGGCAAGCATAACAGAGAGATATCATATATGTAATCGATTAATTAGTATCATATAAACGATAGCATGCAGCAGTCCAATGCAAGTATTAATACAAACAATTTGTTAGGATACCTATTCTTTACTGAACAAACATCAAGTATCTTTGATGAACGATATTAAAAAACAAAACATTCAATGTAGAAGTAAAAATCAGTATAAATAGTAATTCTAAATTTTTTCCCGTAAACTTTGGTCTATGAATATTCTTCAAGGATCATCATCCCTTTGTAAAGGTTTAATGACTTCTTCTACCTTATCAGTGCTTCGGGCCAGTCAATCATCACTACCACTTTCCCTGAATCTTGTCAACATTTAATATCGAATCTGTACTGATATTTTCATCCCTATGAGAAACATGCTCCAGTCTGTTAGTAATGCGACAAATAAATTCGTACTCTTGTACTGTGTGTCATATGGCATAACAGGGCATTCATTTATACATCCGCAATCTTATTCATTGATCAGAGCTTAAAAAGCTCTGTTTTTATTACCTAGAGCCGATCGCTCGAGCTCGTCCTCTGAAGCCAGTTCCTGGTATAGCAGTTCAGGATTATCTCCTGACAATCAAGTACCCAGTTAATAGGTATATAGATTTAGCAGAGATATCAGTATATGTATGCCGAATAAAAAATATAAACAAATTAATTAAATGAGATACGTAAGAATACTATTTGGCATTTAAGTATGAAAGAACAAAATAAACAAATGAACAGTCTCTATGCCAAAGACCGGCATTCTTTGTCGTACAATGACTTTCTTTTTGTTTAAAAATTCTAAATTCTAGATGTGTGTGACTTCTTGAATCTCTTTATTTTTCTTTTATTATGTGCTAGCCTTTTTTTAATACCTCCACGTGCCCATTTTGGCAATGGACTGACGGAACGAATCTGCGATTTATTAGCGCCCAGGGTTGGACTTGTCACGCGTAAATTGCTGGGTGATGGTTGATTCCTCAATGGCTCTCCCACTGGGAAATCGGTTTCAAGAATGATACACATGTTTCTTTTTCTTTTAACACAATTACCTAACGTCTACGTGAGTATTGTCAGTAGTAGACACGAGATTAAAAGAATTATAGTAAAACAATCTCATGAAAAAAAAAGAAAAAAAAAAAGAATAAGAGAAACCCTTCAACTAAGTAATTATTATCAGGTGCATTGTGATCAATGTTGGTTTAGAATGAAACTTCTTTACGAAAGATCGAGAGGAAATTAAACTCATTAGATAATATAAAAGACAACCATGCATATTTCGAGATACTTTCTTTTTCTTCATTCTAATCGAGATACCTTTGTCTGTGAAGTAACTGTATCGCTGTCTTGGCATTTGTTCCTCTGCAAAAAATACAACAAGCGATCCATCTGTTTAGCTAGAATCATTGGCCATTGACTTTCATTCTATAATTTTCCTTGACACTTTAAAATCTCTCTTTCCATTATTAGAATTTGTCTTCGTTCCTTTCCACAATATTCAGACAAAAATACGTAACGTTATTATCAAATTGCTACCATTAGTGGCCTAAGCAAATTATATACAGCAGTTCTACTGATTCTCAGTTGCTTTCTTATTAAAGTACCCAATTTTCACTATCACCGCTTAACAAACTGTGGATTAACGTTAAATAGACTTAAGCAGGAACCGTCAGAGCTTGTAGATTCTTAACATAGTAAGATAATTCTTAATTGACTCACCGTCATTCACACGCAATTGCGAGAGATCCGGTGTTGGTGGTAGATCCGGATGAACTGTCACTGCTTTGCGTACTTGGCCAACACTGTTCAGCAGCTACGGAAGACAAGATAAAAGAAAAAAGTATAAGATTATCGATCACTTGATAGTTGACAGAATATTAAACATTTATTATGTTTCAAATTCTATTTAAAATTACTTACAGCGCGATTGCTCTCGCGCCAACGAGAAACTGCAGGAGAATCATTTGTATTGATGGCTACGGCTTTAGCATCCTGGACCATTGGTGCCACACCTGAATCATAAAAAAACAATTCTTTCGTATAACTTTGATAAATCAATTAATCTGTTATATTGGCTAACTGTTATCCTGTACCCATCTCAATCAGAAACTGATGCCTGAGTGCACTCAGGCGCTTGGAAATATCCTTGGATGATTTTCTTTTGGATGATTTCACGTTAGTCTGTCCCATGATAAAGATGAACAAAGACTGGACTTTCGCAATGATCTTAAAATGGGTTAGGATATCTTTAAGAACTTATTAACGAGTTGAAGAAAAAGACGATCCAAGCTACGCCTACGGTCTAACGAACGTCAATTGGTTGAGCAGAGTTTTTGCAGAGAAAACATTCTCGAATAGTTGTAACGTGGTGGAAATGAGATACCAAGCCAAAAAAAAAACAAGGACAAAAATAAGAGGACTAAAGCTTAATTATGAATTGTCTTACTATTTTAGTTGCACAGTGAAGAGAGAGTATAAACTGACACTCACAATTTTGCAAGACATCAGCAGCATGATTAACACGCTGAATGAAAGCAGGATCTTCGCTATTGTCGCTTTCCTGCTTGGCAACCAGGATTACGCGATTAGACAACCTAGCGATAGCTGCGGTATTGTCAACCATCTTCTGGGGTTGACCCTTCGCGATAGCATCCTCGCAGAGGAAAGAGTGCTTCTGCATCTGCTCCTCGGAAGTCCTTATAAAGTCTCCGCTGTCGGTAGCCTCGTCGCAGAGCGCCCTGGCGCGCTGAATAGTCTCAGCGTATTGTTGTCGTAGATTTTCAAAATGTTCGTCAGCAGCTTTGCTCGAGGGGTAGGTCATCCTGATGCGACCAGCGTTCACCAGCTGTGGAGTCAAAGACTCTACTTGGTTCGCACTAGCCACTAGGGCTTCGGCTAACTTCTTGTTTCCTCCTGAGCCTGGAAGTAGATACAATTATTTTACAAAAGGTCTTACCGTTATTAACCAGGTACATGGATATTTTACCTCCAGCAGCAACCATCCTGGCGGTCTTAGCAGCACGATTGGACAAGGTCTGTAGGGCGTGTGCCTTGTCGTTGAAATTCTGATCTCGTCCAGGGACACCCTCTGGAGTAAGGACGGCGTCGGTGAACTGTTTCAAGGGTGTGGAGATGTCGATGAAATCCTCTACTACACGAGACACTACAGCTTGTTGGATACGATTCTTCAACTCGTACAGCTTCTGCGAGAGCTGACGCGCTATGTCCTGTGCCCTAGGCGTATTACCCTGACCATGGGCACACAGATTACCCAACTGACGGGATAGGTTGTCCACCTCATCGCACAGCTGCAGAATCTCTGCCTTGTGAATTCCTGGCAAACCTTCGGCGACCTGATGTTAAACAGTACGAGAAAAAAAGTTAGATACTTTTCAAAAAAAAATAAACACATTACAATACACCCTAATCATACTTACGTCCTGAATGTGTTGCTGGTTCTATCCAGTCAACGGAAGCATTTCAATTAACAGTAACTTATAAATAACCTAATATTTAATTTAAAGGATGATCTATTTACATTGAACGATCATGCATACCTTCTTTCCTTCGTGAACAATAAGAGCAATAGCTCGCTGTCCAAGTCCTTTGTCATCATGTTGAGGATTCAATAGCCACTTGTTTGCCTGTTCCAGTCTACCGGAAACGGTATGAGCTGTCTGCGCGATACCTGACTTGTCGGCGGCGACTAAAGCGGAAGCGACGTTCGACCTGAGTTCATTGAGCTTCTCCTTGATTCCTCTAGCTAGGGCTTCAGCCTGTGGCGAGTTACCTATACAAGATAGAGAATAATTAAAATAAGTTTCTGGTAGAATATTAGAGACCAGGCATCATAAGTAAATAAATAGAGACACTAACCCCTGCCATCCTGACGCAATTCGCACAGGGCATCGGTCATGGTCGTAATCTGAGAAGCCAATTTTGATAAGGGTTCCGCCTGTGAGGGTGGCAGACATCGATCTGCCAACCTGGATGCCTGCTCAACAATTTGTCGAAGACTCTTTTCGCCAACGCCACCGCGTAGTGCGTTTCCATCGTCGAGCCAGTCTTCCGCAGCACGCAACCTGGACTCTATTGCACTCTGAGCCTTCTTCAGGACCTGGGAATTTATTGCATTGGTACGTAGTTACAGGTAAATTTTTAAAGGATCACGGAGCCAGACGTATTTACCGTGAGCTGATCTGCATCCCATTCCTCCTCGTCGTACGTCGTAAGCTGGAGGACACGAATGATCTCATTCAGTTCATCTGACATGCGTCCTGAAAGGTAGTTTCTGTTTTCTGCAGCTTCCTCGGCACCCTTACCGCCCTGAGAAATAATGTGAATGAAGATCTTCATCGAGCAGATGAGAATTGGCGCCAAGGTCTTCACCTGGAAGAAAATTAAAAAGTTGAGGTCTTATATCTTGCCATAATATTTAATTAGTTGCTGGCCCGTACTACTTACTTGCTCCAAACATCGCACTAGGATTTCACGATGAACCTGGTGAGTGAGTTCTTTTTCCCTGGCACTAACTTCCCGAGAGACTTTACTCAGGCAAGGACTAAGATTCTTCAAGAAGTGCACCAGGTCCTCCATGGTCTCGATAACTTCGGCCACAGCTAAGTAATCCAGGACTCTCTTGCACTCACGGATGATCTTCCTAACTTCGCTCTCGTCAAAGCAGAGCAGCAGGGAACTCGTTCCCTGCAGGATACCTCTGGAACCTTCAATGAGTTTCTTTCTGAAAACAGATAATTCCTTTATTCAAAAACATTCATCCAAGATACGATTTTCTATGTTTAATAGTGTTTTTGACATTTTCATTAGAATTACTTTATCTCTATGAATATCACAATTATGTCAGAATTCCAGGGATCCGGTTGCGGTTACTCTCAACATCCGGTTGGAATTATTGCACGACTCTAATGGTTCAAAAAACGCTTATCTGCAACGTAGTAGCGTTTACCTGGCTGGTCCTGAATATGGATCCTGCTTGAGCATTCCTGAAGCTTCTTCAAGGAGTCTTGAGGCGCTTTCGACCCTGTGCAAGGCGGTAGGCATATCCTGTTTAAGTAAGGCATCATCCGAGGAATTGATGGTTTCTTTGCCGACCTGCATAAAAATTAAAGGAATCGTTGTCATCATCCATTAGATTATTATCAACGACGTTGATGTTGATTGGCTCATAGCCAGTTTCTCTACGAGGGTGCACGGCTCCAAAAATAACACTATGAATCATAAAACTGTTTAAAACTATTTTATGAAACTTGGTTGGTACCTTAACAAGATTAGTGACAGCCATACTGACTGCCTGAACAGGCCTACCCAGGTCAGGCATGGCGTTTCCATCTTCGGCTTCCTCATGAAGTATGACAAGCCTCGAGACCTGAAATATGAATAGTTCATTCATTCATAATGTAAGATTATGATTACAAATCTGCGTTTACATTATCGGTACACTAGGGTAATTGGAATTTAAGCTCAATGGTTTTCAATCTTTTATCTCTACTGTGGTAACTCTATGGGAGTATAATTAAATATCTATAGAAGAGTAATTAAAGCATTGTTGATTCTGTGTATGAAAAGAATGAAGTGTTCAATTAATGTATGGCGAGTCTGACGCCAATGAAATAAAACAAGCCAATCCTTATTTGGTCAGCAGCTAAACTACATCATTTCCATAAATCGTGTGGGTACAAACGTGAAGGCCCTGTTACACGCGGGGTGATGTAAAAAGAAGATATGAGAAAGGAGCTGAGCCAGGGAATTCAGTGAGTATGAAAGAAAGAGAGAAAAAGAGAGAGAGGTAGGGTTCCATAACGGAAGCTGTCTGTAGCATTGTGTAATGAAGCCTTTTGGCGTTGGCTGAGGAGGTTTTTTTTATTTTCACCCTGTATATTTATAGATTTCCTTGTAAACTCTGAGCCGCGGAGTCAGCCAAAAGGTGTGGTCCATGTGGAAAACACATAACTGGGAAAATTCAAGGGGAATTTAATTTTCATATAAGATCACTCCAATATTTTCAATTGAAAAATGAAAATATTTCTCAATATACATATAGGATTAGGTGGGTGGTCCATAAAAGCTACGGAACCTTTTTTGGCTACTGGAAAACTACTATGGACAAAACTGAACGAGTACCAGTTATTAGCTTACACAAATCTGTTTTGGGTTGCGGACCAGTTATTATGATTACTGATTGCATGGGTAGCAAATAACTGCAACCTTTTTTGGTAATTGAACAATTGTTACAGTTAATGTCAAAATAGAGCTTCTGAAGAAATTCAACCACACCCAAGAGTCGAAAATGATTTGAAGTTCCCTTGATCAACAGGATGATGTCATTCTTATTTATAAATAGAAATATGACACTGGCAAGTGTCACATTAAATTACCCTGGATTGACAGTGAAGATGGTCATAGAGTAAACTGGAGCAGGGATAAATGATAAGTGACTCAAACAAGTTAACTGAATCTCATTGATGGAAAGTAATACTTTTTCCTTCCTTTCTTGTGATAACGAGATGACTCGTACCTCAAGAAAAGATATAGCACAGAATACAATGACTTCAACTGTATTTTTAAATTAGTCAATTACATAAAATTAGGAGTATTACAACGATAAAATATAATACATTTTTCAACTTAAAAGCAAAAACATCAATCATACAAAAATTGAAACAGTTTGCTCCTTCGCTCCCCCCAAAGACAATGGATGAATAGAAAAAAAATAAGAAATAGATTTTCCTAATACCACAGGCACTTCAAAAAGAATAAGTAAAATATGAAAATTTGTTAAATAAATTATTTTAGATATGGAATTCTTAAGGAAAGTCAGGACTTCATACAAAATAATTTTTTTTTCAAAATTACTCATTTTCTCGAGTGGAATCAATCAGATCACCCTTGATGTCTTTTCTTTAAATATTTAATCATACCTGCTGTGCCACAGGCTCGAGGATGCTCTCTATAGTCTTTGTGTGAAAGACTGGCATTTTCTTTGTTCACAGGAAATCCCAGATAGTCACAAAATTCACAAGAAAATTATAGCCCCTGGTTGAAAGTAAAACGTCAAATATAACGAAAACACTGAAATTAAATCATAGAACAAGAAAAACGTCCGACTCCCACGACAGACGAAAAACAACTGTCTGAACTGTCTAATTATGTCGAGTGCTGCTATGTGGTAAAGTTTCTGTTGCACGTGAGATCCGCTAGAGTTCGTTAAGAATCTGCTATAATCAGCAATCACGTAAACAATATGTAAACAATTCCCTAAATACTTATTAAATATTATTATATTCATCTTATTGGAATTGATAAAGGTGAAATTAGATCATAAAGAATGTACGCAGTGCAGACGTATCAAAAGTAGTCCTGAAGTCTAGCATAGGCTTAGTGCAATGCTCTATCGATAGACATTATTTACAACAGGACCGTGCAGACTTTATTTATACACTATTAATTAAATGTACAAGATGCAGAAATCTTAGCTTATGCATATTTTACATTCAAAGTTTGATGAAATATTCCATTTGCCAGGAAAAATACGAATACTGTTTGTGAATTCATTATCATCTGACTGCAAAGCTTATGGATTCTCAGTTCGTAAAGACGCACTAACTTTTTGTAAAATATTATACAGCGCGCACAAGTATACACAAATGAAGGATATTTATTCGACTGTAGAAAAGATCGGCACTACTTCTTGGCAAAAGATATTTTCATGGCGTGTGATGGAGTGATCTTGAAACCCTGTAGAGCATCCTTTGCCGCACCAGATTGCACTTCATTTTCAAACTCAACAAAGGCAATGTCATGACGATTTGGCACCAATCGAACTTCCTTGAAACCTGGGAATTGGTTGAACAACATGGACAACATCATCTCACTAGTTTCATCTGGCAAATTGGTGAGGAAGAGAATTTGATTGGGTGGTTGTTCAGGTACAGCTGTATTGGTGAGTCCAGGATGTTGCGGCACTCCAGTATGATACCCAATTTGCTGAGAATGTTTTGCTTGCTCTTTGGCACGCTTCTTTGCTCTTTTTGCTTCTTCTTCAGCAGCAGGTACAATACGTTTTGGCTTCTTTGGACGTTCAGCAAAAGTTCCCTTTATTTTTGCAATCAGATCACTGTCTGTCTTTGCATACTGTATTCTCTGTTGAGAAATACTTAGTTATTTCCTCATATATTAATTGGATAAAACCTCTACTTACCATTGGTTTATCATAAAAAGGAAATCCTTGCATAGATCGCAGAGCGTTTGTTGCACTGGCTATTTCTTTGAATATGACAAATGCCTGCCCTCTCATTTTCAAGGTTTTCAATGCAACTATATCCAAGATTTGACCAAATTGAGAGAATATTGCGTAAAGAGACTTCTTCAATTCCTCTTTCTTTATTTTCTCATTAAGGTTGTTTATGTAGATTGTATTGTTCGGTCGTATATCCATTGTGCTTGAAAAAATAGTTTTTTCACATAAACATTAACTAAATAGATTACAAAATACTATTAAAAAAATTAAAAAGGCAAAATATTGTGCACTCGTTCAATTAATTAATTATTTACTGTGAGAAGGAGATAATTTACTGAAAACGTACCATGAGCATTTTAAAATGTAATAATTATTTTTATTATAAGAGTTGATTTTAACGTTTGACAAATCTATTTCAGTGAAAGAATAGAAACTCTACTGCTTTCTTAATATACTCACCTTCGGTTCTGTGATTTATTGACAGAAATTAACGATAAAAATTGTAAAACAATTGCGGCGTCGCTTTTTCTTAAGGTTAGGTTGACGGAAATTACTCCCACCGTAAACTCTAGTGATTTTTCTAATACGGCAGGCGTGCAACAATAGTATGCATCGCATGCATGAAATGTTCCTAAGAAATAACCAGAATCTTCCTGTATATCACTGTATACTTTTCCACGTGTATCTGTCAACCTCGAGCTCCGAAAATATTAACAAATATAAATTAGTAATAATGGTTCGAAAGTTGAAATATCATGAACAAAAGCTCCTGAAGAAGGTGGACTTTATTTCCTGGCAAGCAGACAAGAACCTTCATGAAGTGAAAATCCTCAAACGCTACAGAATACAGAAACGTGAGGATTATACAAAGTACGAGTAAAACTGACTCCTAAATTGTGGTAATTGATTGATTGCTACTTCATCCACCGTTAATTGAGAATGTGTATTTATTTACAGGTATAACAAGTTAGCCAGACACATTCGTGAGTTGGCAAGGAAGATTAAAGACATTGATCCGGAACATCCCTTTCGCATAGAACAAAGCGCTCTTCTTTTAGAAAAACTTTACATGATGGGCTTGATCCCTACGAAATGGGATTTAATGTTATGTCAAAAAATTACAGCCAGTTCGTTCTGTAAGAGACGATTACCTGTTATTATGGTCAGAAATAAAATGAGTCAGACTGTCAAAATGGCTACGCAACTCATAGAACAAGGTCATGTACGGGTTGGTGCAGAAGTTATAAAAGATCCAGCATTTTTAGTAACTAGGTATAATTCAAAATTCTTTATTTCTCTCTATTATTATTTATAAATCAATCACTTAATATCTTTTCTTTTGATCTAGGAACTTGCAAGACTTTGTCACTTGGGTAGATACTTCTGCAATTAGAAAACATGTCCTGGAATACAATGATATGGTAATTTCAAATTTTTTAAACATAAATTATTTATATGAGTTAACAATTACATGAACAGTACTCTCTTAATGTAATAATTAGAGACTTCAATTTTATTTTATTTTATTGTTACAGAGAGACGACTTTGAACTGCTTTAATATCTGCTTTTGTATCATAAAAAATAAATTATTTTTTCTAACTATATCACTTAAGGCTTGATAAAATCTCCTTTTTCCATCTTTATCTTTTTATTAATAAAAACTGAATTCTGCATATTTGAATTATTAAGCGGCATTTCTTTTGGTCGTTTTTTGATAATTGTTGCTTTGCTATAGCAAGGTGCACTTGCTGTCGATGCCACATTTAAGTCATTACCCAGCATAGTGTGTCTGATATTTTCAACATGGCAGCTGCAAAAAAAGAAAATAACTATAATACCTTTATACAATAAACAATGCCGGTCTGAATTCTCCAAGTTTCTAACTACCTAAGATTCAACAATTCCTGCGCCATAGCAAGAATCAATTCACGACGCTTTAAAATCCTCCCTCTCAATGTCTTACAATCAGGAGGTATGGCAGGATTTTCTAGCCATCCTGGCTTCTTGATGTTAAGAGCTTCATATTCAATGCGATCCAGTTCCTCCTCTCTTGGAAACTGTGATTCGAATGCATCTTCAAATTCATTGTTCCCAGAACCTGCAGTACCCATTTTCAGTGCATTACTTTCTGCACCCATCTTTAAATGATCTTCCTCTTTCATCCTAGCATTTTCATTTTCACCAAAAATGTTTGTTACCACATTCTGAACAATCTCAGGATTCGGAATGTTACAGCATTCTTTGCCTTTTTCCTTCGAATTACTATCTAAAAAGTTTGATTCAAGAAAACTCTGAGCAACGTTCAGTATTCCTTTTTTTGATTCTCCTTCAATGTCATCTACACGAATCTCCAAATCCTGTGAATTCTTATTGACGGATACCATTCTATGGTCTACCTCTGGAACACTATCTTGTCTAATTTTAATATCCAACGAAGAATTGAATGATAAAGCTATTGAACTCTTATCCTCTTGGCTCTTCAATTGTAAAAGTGGTACGACGTTTTCAATCTGGTAAGATTTGTCCATATCATTCAAAGATAATTCCTCCTCACAAGTGAATTGCAATGTCCTGGCACTTCCAATAGAATCCAAGCTACGTTTGCATAAAGTACAGAAACTTAAACACTTATTTACCTGAATCGAATTTTCCTCTGAATTATCAAAATGCAAATCCTCCATATTTGTACTAATGTACATTCAAATAAAAACAGCCGATGTGTCCGTAACGTACCAATACAATTGAAGTCAAAACCATGCAAATTTAAAAAAAAAAGTCACTCCCAATGGATCAAAACATTTATACACAACTTTAAAAATTGAATTAAAAATAAAACGAGTCTCATAGTATGTTAGGTATCGATAACAGACTTCCTTTTTATTTATTGCAATTACGATCTTAAAGTTACAAGGGTGAAACTGTCGAATTCGCATGAACGATTAAATGTCAAGAAAATGACATGACGTACAATAGAAACGAAGGATATATAATTAAATTTTAAAAACGTCTCTTCAATTCTCTATCAGGATATAAATCGCGTCTCTCTCACTTTCTCTTTCTCCAATTTCTTTCTCATTTTCCAAGGATAACCAAAAGGAGCCATCTACCCTTCTTCCAGAGAAAACACCCGCTGACCTACTCTATTCTTATCTTATCTTAGGTGTAACGCCATTACGGTAGCGCAAATAGAAGGAATGCAAGATCCAGAAACTCTATACCGAGTGCGAAAAGTAAGGAAAAAAAAGCAAATTCTAAAAACTCGCTTCTCAGCATCCCTCGATCAGAAGGAGGCACGTGTCTCCACTCTCTCTCATGCAACTTACCACGAATAATTAGTATTTACTATGATACAAGTGTTATGTTTAAGTTTTTTTTTCATCTTTATAGTACAATCGGCAGTCATCGCTGGTCTCTGTGACACCACTACCACGTCACAGTTCTTCACTGGCATTAATGACATTCTTCTCTATCTATCCTCACAAGCCAAGAAACGATGCTTAATGTTACGAAGGTAATCAGGAAACAACTATGAGGGACAATTTCGAGAATTTCATTTTCAATCAACCAATCTCCTTAGCAATTAACGATCAATTTTTCTCTTGGACCAACAGGTTACCGGATCGTGAGAGATAGAAAGACAAAATGTCCTCGACACAAGATTAGATAACTGAACGGGAGCGCGTGTCGGCTCAGGTCCCCAAGTATCCTCCCTCATCTCGTCGACTATGTACAAAAAAAATCTTCCTCTCGGAATCTTTCCTATACCTATTCTCATAACGCAGAGATCGGCACAACGTATAGTAAGCGTCCTCTCACACACGCACACACACACTCACTCACGCACACATTCTCTCCATTCTCCATCCTCATGCAAACAGCATTGAATCCTTTTCAGTTTAAAAATGAAAATACAAACAATTCTATATACACGATTACACGATCAATTAAAGTATAAGTATCAGGATATAATTTCGCAAAATTTTTAATCACACTTAAGACATAGATATCATGCCGATCTCGCGTTTCCATCCCTGGCGGCGTGCACGCATCGTTCCAATCAATCCTATAACGTCATAGCGATACGCTGTGATAATTGACAGAGAGATGAAAGGAAAAAAACATTTTTAACAAATTAAAGATCAATAGCGGAACGGGGCCTTACTAATCATTCCCTCGATAATGGGAAACGCTGCGTGCACCGGTCCGGGTCATTGCGAATCGTTACCTACATGTCTTCTCCAATTAGACAATAATTTAATGGATTTCTTTTGTTATCTTTTCTTTCGTGTTCTCGATAAGCGCGACTCGTGAAACGATAATATGACTGATAAAAGAAAATCCGTTCAATAATTAATAAACCGTCTTTACTGACCTCATTCGAGGAGTCTTCGAGATCAAGGAATTTATCTTATCGTTTATCGTTATATCGTCTCGCATCCGCCGACAAGACATTCAACAACAGTATTACAATCCCAAAGGTCGAAGAGTCCTTTAATGACTATTTTAATTAGCGTGACGCATACCGATGACTTATCCCACAAGGAACCGTCATTGGGACATATAAATTTTATAGACAAATCGCTCTCGACAATTAGGCACGCGCATTTGTTGTAATGCACGCACGAGAAGGGGCTGAATTTTCTGGCTTTTTCTTTCTTCTTCTTCACTTTCTTATATATATGTATATGCCATCTCTTATCATTTTGGGACGAAATTGCCATCTGGCACGATGGGCCGCACGATCGTGGATATCAAAGTTTTCTTTATCCCTATCCTTCGACGGTATCCCTTTACTTCATCAACCTTGTTCTCTCTTTTTTTTTTTCATACGTCTCGTGCTCCTCTTTTTTTGGTATCTTCACTTTCTTTCATCGTTTTTCTTTTTTTTTACAAGTTCGTTAGTATATCCTTAATCTACTCGTCGACTCAAGTATCAAAGAGATACTCGGCTGGGGTCGTATAGATTGATCATCCCTTATTTCTCGTCCAGCTGTAACTCTAGGTGACTCGCAAGGGACTTTGCCTGAACAAGATAAATTAATTAAATTAAAAATTCTTTGGTTAATTATACGAATTTTATCGTGGCTACGCAATAACATAAGACCTTGCTGTCTGTCCTGCTAATTAAAACGAAAACGTCGAGAACCCGCCGGTCGTATTAAATTGATAGAGATGAAATTCGAAAATCACAATAATCGACCTCGTCAAAATCATTAGTATAGTATACAGGACGCACGCCGGGTATCTCTCAATCGATAATCCACGACCTACATTAATATATTATTCTTTTTCATTTTACGTCTCTCAATGTCTCCGGGAAACTCGTAAAGTCATCTGGAAAAGAGATTCACCAGTTTCCCAAAGACGCCCAAGCGCCTTATACACATTACTTAAGCTTCCTTCTAAAGGGGATATTAAAGGGTCAGCAGGCAATGGATTATCTATAAGATAATAGAGATAACCAATTATTACAATGCAAGGCGATCAAGCATCGAATTAGTGCGTATATAATATACAGAGATCCTGTTTTAACGAAGAAAGTAAAGGAATAAGCGCACAACGACACAGATAGAACTTTATAACGTTGAAACAACATCGATAACGATTAATAATAATGAATGGAAATTAAAAGATTAAGGATTATATCAAAGCGATTGATAGACGCCTCAAAGGCTATCCACGATTATCTCCTTAGAGCTTTAAAATGGCGTTTACCTCTTACGATTAATCGTTCGCCGCTTAATATTATAATTTGCCTCTCCGCTGTGCTCCTTTCTTTCCCTGGAAAATATTTCGGAAAGAAAGAGAAAGAGAGACACGGATAGGATCTCCCGCGCGAAGAAGAAAGAGACACTCGATTATGACGCGATGTGAAATTGTGAAATTTTTTTTTTTTCAGTGACATTTTCACGGTGCCCAATGGGTAACCATTTGGATGCAAATAGATTTTGCTTCTACGAATATGATGACTAATATAATAATTGAAACGGAAAAATTCATTAACGTATATCGGACGTTAATGAATCATCATTAGTTCCATCACACTCATTCTCTCTTTTATCTCATTTCGTATAATCTTTCTTTAACATTGTCAAGATAAATTTCGACATAACTATGTGTCACTTTTCTTTAGAAAGTGAATTCGGAAAAAAGTCGGCCCCGTCTACTACACTGATGAATACTTATTAGAATAAGAATTATCTCGCGATATTCATCGAGAAAATTACTACGTGGGGGCCGCCATGATATATGGCACGCGGTTCTAGAAGAGGAATTTCACAGAGACAAAAAAATAGTATTGAGAAAACTGTTTACAACAGTATCATCGACAATTGTCTTTTCTACTACCTTTTTCTTTCATTTCTTTTTCTCCTTACGTCGATTCTACACGCGCTCTGTGCCAAACAAGAACAATTCTCTAGGTCATTTCACACTGTACGATCTCAGATCGTCAGACGGACACGATTAAGAGGTGCAAATCTTATGTATCGTCCACTATTTCCATATCTCTTGAACACTTAATAAACTGCATATAATGTCTTATCGTTGTTCCATTTAAATATTCTGATTGACCGACCTCTTTCTCGTGTCCGAGGAACTTGACATTTGATTAACGTGAGCACGAAGGTACGCGAGGTATTTAAACGGGATATACCTGGTAAATATATTGGATAACAATGATTCTAGCATTTGGTAATTTCTCAGTAATAAATAGGCAACTTATGCTATTGCTATTGGGACAATTCAGAGATCTATACCTCAGGAACCAATATACTGAAGAACATCAGTGTATGGAATTCCAGTTGAATAGATCCCTGATTTTAGTCATTAATCGCTTAACTGGTTACCGTATTTCTTGCGTTTGTTTAAAAACCTTGTAAAAATGGAAAAACCTTTGTTACTTATTTCTGGTTATTCATTTTTTTTTTCTTCGCATTTCGTTTATCTCCGTTTAACTATAGTCTTGAGCAATCGCGAAAGTCGGAACGCGTTTTTAATTTTGAATGGTAAAAAAAAAAAGTACAAACAATTTGATACCCATTGTTTTATCTCTCGAATTCAAACCAACTTACGCGACGAATCCCCTCTGAATACAATGCGAGACGTTATAGATGTCCCTGAGACACGGATACTATTTCTATTATTATTTCGAGTTGAATGATTGCTATTACGTGTTAATGAATTAATGATTTCGTGATACTCGATGATTATATCTATGTTCGTTTATGACAAGGATGAATGTAATCTCGCGGCGTAATATTACTCGAATCTAGAGAGAGGTCTGAGAGAACTGTTATTTTTTTTTTTCCAATTGACGGACGAAGGATAATAAATCTGATACGATTTACGTTATTACAGTTGGCGCCTGGCGTCCAGTATGCTCTTGGAGTTTACTTAACATCAGGGCGATGTTCACCAAGGGTTTCAACACTTCCTGAGCATCCTTGTCGAAGGTCGACGGATCTGACTCGTAGCTATCCACGTAGAGACGAATCGTGGCACCTGAGGAACCCGTTCCAGAGAGTCGAAATATCACCCTGGAACCATCCTCGAAGAGGACCCTTAGACCCTGAAACATAGATATACAGATCCAAAAATTAGGACGATGTTCATAATAAGATACAGCCAATGTAATTGTGAAGCTGGGTAATATTTACTTGTTTGGTAGTCACAATTCCATCAACGGGGTCCTTGTAAGAATAATTATCAGCTTCCTTGACAACGTAAACTTTATTCTCATAGGTCAGTTTTGTCCCCACGAAGTCTTTCTGTCCAATCTTAGTCTCTACTTCGGCCATGACCTTATTGGCCGCTTCAGAATCACAATTCTCATAATCATATCTAACAGAAAGAACAAATAAAACCAGTCAATCTCTAGAAGTGTTAGATATACTGACGGCATAGAGATTCTCGAAATACCTGGTGAAGAAGTTTCTACCATACGTGGTCCAGTGATCCTTGAGGATATCCTCAATGGACTTTCCAAGTTTGGCTACCACACTGAGCCAGGCGAGGGAAGCCCAGATACCGTCCTTTTCACGAATGTGATCAGAACCTGTACCAAAGCTTTCCTCGCCACAGAGAGAGAGTCTTCCAGCATCCATAAGATTACCAAAATACTTCCAGCCAGTGGGCACTTCAAAGAACTCGACGCCACTTTTGGCTGCTACCCTGTCGACAGCAGCACCGGTAGGCATAGACCTGGCATAACCTTTGACACCAGTACGTTGGAAATAAGGTATGGCTTCTAGATTGGCAGCCAGAACAGCTAGAGAATCCGAGGGTGTCACGAAGAAAGCTTTCTTTCCTATAATCTAAATATTTTTAATGTTGTAAAGTGATTCTGAATATTTTATAATAATATGCTTACCATGTTCCTGTCGCCGTCGCCGTCGAAGGCTGCCCCAAAGTCGTATGGACCATTCTTAACAGCGTTCACAAGGTCAGCGGCATACGTGAGATTTGGATCTGGATGGAGACCTCCAAAATCTTCTAGGGGAATTGCATTTACCATGCTGCTACTCTCCACGCCAAGTTCTTCGCCAAAGATTTTCTTAACGTACGGTCCGGTAACTATAAGCATTTATATAAGACAATATATTTCACGTGAAAATTTTAGACGTTAAAAAGTATTTTACAAACCTCCATTCAGAGAATTGATAAGGACTTGAAAGGCGGGTCGATCTGCGCTTCCTTGAAGAAGATTTTTGATGGCTGAAAAATCAAATATCTCCTTCATAAGCTCCACGTAATCCTGGACAGAGTCAATGACTTCTATGGTGAAGTCCTTGCAATCCACCTGGAAGGTGATCTTCTGGATCTTATCAATATCTACCACGAGGTCTGGTACGATTTTATAATTCTTGAGCATCCTAGTAATCTCATATATCTCGTTAGTGACATTGTCAGGCGCGGGACCACCATTGTCGCAATTGAATTTTATACCAAAATCGGCGTCTGGACCGCCGGGATTATGCGAGGCCGTCAGCACAATTCCACCTAGGGTTTTGTACTTGCGTATTATAGCTGACACTGCAGGAGTCGAGAGAATTCCATTCTGTCCAATTATTAGCTTGCCCACCTATTCCAACAAAATAAATATCCAGTAAGATAATGGACATGTCAAAATGATTTTTAGGAATAAAATTTAACTAGCTACTATGAAGAAATTTTCTTTGTACATCAACACATTCTTTATAGAAGGGCTCTTATCACCGACACGTCTGATAAAGAAGCACTATCACAGAAGGTCATGTCTTTCCTATCTAAATAATTATAACAAAAATGGTAACCATTCAAGAAGCAAAGTATTATAGTAATTTGAAAAAAATAGATACATTGCTTTTGTTTTTTAAATTATTGTTTACTGGCACAGCACGTTAACCAGTAAGCAGATAACACAATCAATTATGAAATTGTAAATAGTACTAATGATATGTGAAACTTTTACACATATAATCTAAGCCCTAGTTTCATGTTATCAGTAAAATTTAGATTAAAGATAACTTTTAAAAATGTAATGTCTTCTTCCAGTACACTTTAAATAACCTAATTCTAAAAGAAGTTTAGTGAACTATAAAAACACTATAAATAAAACACTCCTTAACTCGTTTCTATATACATGAGTATATACATATATAAATTTCATCTAGATCAAGCATCGAAAATCAGCAAATTCGAGTCACGTTCCTTAAATGACATCAAAATTCTACTATTAACAATAGTAGCATAGTAAAGAAGGCATTCAAAATTTATGAAAATATTAAAAATCATCATAATCCGCAAAAAACACTAGATATAATTAAAATTATGTTTACGAATTATATTCAGAAATGACCGCTTACCCCATTAGCAGCGGCAATTTTAATGATTTTATTGACGGCTTCCTTTCCATAATACCGTCCATCACCGCCAACGACCAGAGTGCTACCTTGAAGACGATCAGCAGTAGCCTGAAGAATAGCCTGGACGAAATTCTCCGTGTAGTGTTCTTGCTGGAAGACTTTAACGGCCTTTCTAAGGCCAGAGGTGCCAGGTTTCTGACCCTCGTAGATCTTCGTCTCGACGACAATGCTCTTCAGGGCACCTGACATTCTCGTAGACTGCTTAAATCAGTATAGTGATCGATATACGAAAGGTACCGGCTTAATTGAAGGTTAAATTTAGTGTTAACAAAAAAAATTACTCCTATACAACCTACAGCCGCGAACTTCGCTAGCAGACTGAATTCTATCTGCCAATGACACACAAGGGCATTTGGACGCCATCTTGTCAGTTCAAAATTCTATAGACCATTCAAAAAACATTTTACCGCCTTGTGCTCTATTTTACTGACCATATAGATCATATTTTAGCTGAGGTCGAACAGTTGGTAAAACAGATCCAATGATTCATCGCACAGTGCGGTAAATACAATTTTGAATTTAAATTTCATACAAAAAACACAAATACGAATAATGAATAAATTATCTCTCTGTGAAGCATAGATCTGTGAAACAATGTTAGGTTTTTCTTAATGGAAAAATATAATAGTAATCTTAATTCGAATGTTTTTTATCTAAAGCCAAGGGTCTATAAGACGAATTGGAGAATAATTATTTTTACTTCTTTCAAGATTATATCAGAGAATATTCTGCTAATCAAATTTGGCTAGTATATTATAAGAGAGCTGAAGAGCTCATAGAACGCTGTAAATCTTTTTTGCGTTATCGCAACTTATAATAACGTATCTATCAAATCAATCAAGGTTGAAAGAGTAAAGAACCATCATATAGGTCAATCCGAATGAACTCATTCAAGAAAATTGTCAAATACCACAGGAAATATTAGTTTCTACACAATGATAGTAATTTATGTTTACGCATATTTTATACGGCATTGAACTAAGTGAAATAATGTAATCCAGAATCGAAAAAATTAAATTCTCTTTCTTTCCTATTAAACTTGTAACAGACAGAACTGTCCCAATTTTTTTATACTGACACGAGTTATGTAGGTCAAATTTGATAAGGAAATGCAAAAAATTACATCCGCGACTAATCACCGTATCTTGCGAAATTTTCCAACCAAAAGTTTCATTTATAGATAATTTTTTCGAAACAGCATTAACATGATCACACTGTTTGATTATATTTTTCGTTAATTTCTAAGATCTCACATAGCTAAAAGTATTCTGAATATTATTCACGTTTCCAGGTCGACGCTCTATATAATTTTTATAATAAGTAAAAGAACATCGGACAAAGCACGTGAATATAACGGTTCCTAGAAGTTGCTTTCGTAGACAGAAAAAGGAATAAGACGAGAAGAACGTACGAGAGAGTTGATAACATAAAGTGAAAAATCTGGAGGGGGCAAATTACGTCAAGGATGACTGATATAAGTTTCAACACTGAGAATATAGTCACATGTTCCTCTTCGGTCTAACTTTCAGTACCGCACGAGTCTCTCAGTGTAAGACACAGATTTTACCCTAAAATCTTAAGAAACATCTGTTCTGATAGCGTGAAGCTTAAATACATAAAGAAGGAAAATTTGCCTAGAAATACAGTGGCAGTTAAGTCTTCTACAAGCACTATCTCAGGACTCAGGTACAGGATACCAGTGAGATCAGAGAAGCGCGTAGGAGTCTCTCTCTAGGAAGAAAATTTATCTCGAACTAATAAATAGATATTGCTCATTTACTCAACATAGCCTAAGTCGACTCAGGAGTTCACCCTGACTTCCTTTAGTGTGACCTTTCGTAAAGAAAGTAGCATGTGGTCTGCTGAGTTTGTACACAAATAAAATCAACGAATGACAAAGCCGTGTATGAACGTTGTAGAGTAACGAGGTACTAGGAGGATCGTCCTCATGAACAAATGAAGCCTAGGACACCGCACCAGGTTAAAGTCGTAGACGTAGGTGGTGGATTCTTACCTCGAACTGGTACGCCACTTACAGAGAGTGAAAGTTCGGCAACAGACCTGGGTAAGAAATGTTATAATATAAGAGCGATAATTGGAGCGACACAACGTCCTCTGAAGCTCTAATTATTTTCAAATGAATATTTTCGACTACAGGAACTGAAATCAGACAGACAATGTACGATAGAAAACCGCATAGACATGCCTGGAGTATTGGCGAGATGTCTCCTGAGCAGGATAGCGGCTCCGAGAGTGCTCCATTACTATCATCCGGCTCGCACGCTAGTATTGGCCCTGTTATGTTTCCAGATTCAGAGACAAGCGACCTGGACTCTAGTCCTACTGGTGAATCGTCCAGGTAGACAAGAAATCAGAATTCAGTCCCGAACTAGCTATAAAGATGAATATAAGTTTAACAATATTTTATACATGTAATATAGATATGGAAGTGTAGGCGCAGCCAGTTTTAACTCAGTGGTAACAGTAATTCCTAAAAGATTGCCACCCCTGATCCAAGACAGATCGTTAGTTATGTCAACACCTGTGATTGTCCCATCACCCTTACCCTATGAACGGGAAGGGTGCTATGAGATTCATAATACGGATTTGGTAAGTACAAAAGGATTGAGTTTTTTAAAATAGTTCTATCTTCTCTAATACCTGTCCCTCCATTGAATATTTAATGGTAGATTTAATTATTGCGAGGATTCCATACCGTGACAAACAGTGAACTTAGAAACGACGACTACAGATAAGAGTCCAGTAAACAGAACCTCCTAAAATCTTATTCACCCCTGATAGTCAGTCGAGTTCTGACCTTGACTAGAGACCTCCTTTATCTGCACTATTTGACATTGCACAATTTATTTATATAGTTTGTCGTTAGAATATTATTTTAGAAAAACAAAGGTACTACTTTCGTAATTACGGATTGGAATTGATGAAGCAATTCTGCTTTTCATTTATATAAAAGAAAAAGTGACTTTTACTTTGTATTGGATATTGTCTACGCAGTTTTTAAGTTCTGATTTATTGCTGAGGAGACTTGTTTTGTCACTTTTGGATAGATATATGAGATTTATTGTTAACATGTATTTTCATTCAGCTTCTTAGAAATGGCAGATTTACACCTGATCAGGATTGTTCTGTCAAGGATTTGACTGGGCATTATTATGCAGGCACACTTTCCATGATGCAAAATGGCAATCCACTGGAATACAAGGCCCTGATGCCAAAGCAAAGTTCTTTAGTGACCATGTAAGTAGTTTATTTGTGTACTTAACATACAAATCATAAGTCTCTTAGTTTAGTAATTGTGAAATAGGAAACTTTTCCATAAAGTCAATACAATTTCCCTCAAATGACCTTTGGCTTGGCTCGGTAGATATTTAAGCATTTCCCAATGTCAGATAAAACAGTGGAAATTCTGCAAGAATTTTCTGCTATACCAAATGATTCATATAAGAGTGAAACTCTGTAGGAATGTCAGTAGTAGCTTGACTGCAATGACATGACAAGAAGAGTGACTTTATAAATGTATGTTCTTTACTCCAATTACAATAAGGAAGATACAAAGGCAATGATTTACCTTGTGTTAAGATATAAATGTAATTCTCTATTTTAAGAAACAAAGAGTTTGATAGCATGTTATTTATATTTATCTTTGATGCTATGAAACGGATGATGGCTAAATCAACAGAACTTGCGTCAGAATTTCTTTCTGAATTTTTTCAATCTATATCATCCAGTAGATTCATGTTCAGGCAATAAGTAGAATATTATATTACAAAGCAAAAAGTAATATCATAGATACACTTGCCAGGAATTAAAATAATATAATACAATACAAAACATATTACCTTTCATGTTTTTTCAAGTGATACTGAAAGATACACAGTGTCTTGTTACTCCACCACTCCTATTGCTCTCTGAAAGAATATAAAAAGAACCAATTGACAACAAGAAGAACAAGATATAAAAAAAAGAAACAAGCTCAGAAATTAAAACGATATAAAAATTATCTCAAACTTCTACGCTGTGCTCAAATTTTCCTAACGAAACATTAATCAGTAGATTATTAGATTGGTGAAGCAATATATTCACAAATCAAATTCTACAATGAATAAAAATCCTTTAACAAGATATAAAAATGACATAGATTCACAATATATTTCTTACACAGTACAGTCCAGAATGAAGGAATAAATTCTTGTACATCATCCCGTACACTAGGCGTTATATAGGACGAAATCCCACAACCCCGTGCAACCCCAACAAGGGGGTGCAGTAGACTGTTCGCTTTAGTTTTCAACGCATGGTCGTGCACCCCAGGGCTAAGTAGACTAGAGTACAATAAATATGGAAAATATATAGAAGCCACGGGCGGTGACGGGCGACTCCTCACACTATAAATGCAAGGTTAGAGTTAAATAGTGAAGACTCTAGTCGAAGGGTGGCGCTCCGTCTGTTGCCCGGGCAACAGACTGGCCCAGGTCAACGTCCTTAGCTGGGGTAACTACCCGGCAAAGGCTACTCGGCCGACAGGACTTTTTTCTCAACCAATGGGAAACGTTCTCCGGATGTAATCTCCGCTCCCATTGGTCAATGAACAAATTCATAACTGCAAATATTCTCAAGGGCTTATCTCGCTTCTTATAATATACAGTAATATTCAAGCTATGAGTTTGATTCATAGCAATTTATGGGTGATTCTTGAGGGTTCAATAAGGGTTTGTGAGAAATTTCTCGTGTTCTTCGATCCCGAGGTTACGCCAGGTCACGGCTACGGGCAGACAGTCCGTGACCTGGCGTAACCTCGGGATCGAAGAACTCGCGAAACTGTCTCACGAACCCTTATTGAACCCTCGAGAATCACATATGAATTGTTATTAATCAAATTCATAATTTGAACATTGTATGCCTAGAATAATTAATGACATTTCATTTACCTTGATTAACATTGGTATTAATAACGAATAAGAAATTAATATGCTTTTTTTAGCATGATGCAATATTTTTTTATATTTAGTCAAGCTGATAAAGTAGAAGCTTGAGAATTAAAGCTAATGAAATTTCATCAGCAAATAGTCATCGTTGACGACCAGAAGATGCTATTCGATTTTATCATAATGAATGAAATGTATATATATAGCATAAAAAATCTAATTTCTTTATAAAATAGAATTTTTATTTATGATAGATTCTCAATATGGAATACTATTCTGGGATCATCACTTCTCACAATGCCCTGGGGAATTGCTATGGCAGGATTAATACCTGGTATAGTTCTAATACTTGCTATGGGTGGTCTCTGTCTTTACACTGCGTATAGGTTGCTTCAGGTTCACAGGTATCATGGTAAGGATACATCATAGATGTTTTCTTTAACAGAACAGCTTCATTCTTTGTTCGTTAGATATACATTTGATTTAACTTCAGGTGGTGATAACAGAATCGAAGTGACAGAATTGAGTCGTATCTTCCTTGGGCCTTATGCAGAATATATTGCTAAGATATTTAGTATTATGGTATTATTAGGCGCCAATATTGCTTATTGGATTTTCATGTCAAACTTTCTTTACAATTCTGTCAATTTTCTATATGGTGAGTTTAACTTTTCTATAAGCTGGTACTTAATTTCATGTAACCTACCCTTGCTATTTATTTTTTTAGATAACATTGCAGGACTTCCTACAGTGCCACCTACTCTAAATGACTCTGTCCCTCCAGAAAGTAAGGTCTATTATGTTTTTATACATATTTTCATATCAGTCTTATATATAATATTATTTTTTTTCCTGGCAGTTCTCTGTCCCAAGCAGGATGTCTACAACGTCAATAACACAGAGATCGTAGTCGACAGATCATATGACAATTTGGGCCCAATTTGGGACCTTTACAGAACTGTACCAATTTTTCTGGCACTGCTAATATTCCCATTATTGAACTTCAACAGTACTACCTTCTTCACGAAATTCAATTCCCTTGGTAATGCATTAAGTCGTGCATTATTTATATTAAGCATTATGCGATGCACAATTAAATTCATTTATTATCTAATTATTGCAATTTCATCCTCAGGCACAGCATCAATCATGTACTTGATTATATTCGTGATAGTAAAGTCAGCTTCCTGGGGTATCAACATAGATAAAACATTCTGGGAAACAAGCTGGCAATTGCGATCAACTTTTCCAGCCTTATCGGGCATGCTGGCCTTATCATTCTTCATTCACAACATAATAATTACAATAATGCAGAGTAATCATGATCAACGTAAGAACGTAAGTAATGGAATAACAGATAAAAGCTAATAATTAGTAGCATACGCAATTAAAGTAAACGATTAATAAAATTTATATGAATTCTAGGGCAGAGATTTAACTGTAGCTTACATACTGGTAACTTTGACATACGTGTTAGTGGGAGTTATATTTTATATTTCATTTCCACTAGCAAAGTCCTGTATTGAGGATGTAAGTATTCCTAATAGATCACAGAAAATAAAGCCAGAATCTAATGTATCAAATGTCGCTTTCATTTCTTATAGAATTTATTAAATAATTTCCAAAAGTGGGATGGACTAACAGTTGGTGCCAGGATGGTACTACTCTTCCAACTCTTCACAGTCTACCCTCTTGTCGCGTATATGCTACGCATTCAGTTATTATCCTCGATATTCAAGAGGTCGGATTACGCCAGAGGATACGTGCTGATTGTGAATTTTCTGATTGTCTCCACATGCGTCTTATTCGCTGCCCTGATGCCCCACGTTGGCACAATCATAAGATACACTGGCGCCATTAGTGGACTTATTTATGTTTTTACTTTGCCAAGTTTACTTCACTTGAGCTCCATGTACAAGCAAGGACGCTCATCTATCCTGTCAACGGTATTTCACTTGGCAATTCCTATCATTGGTGGATCAAATCTTATCGGCCAATTCTTTGTGAAAGACAGCTAACGAGGAAGAAATTTCTTTTTGGTAAATTATCAGACTACTAAAGTTGCATTAATGATATAGTTATTATCTTATGGTAAGATAGTTTTAAATGTATATATATAGAACATTTTTGTGTTGTATTTTATTTAAAGTATATCACAGTGTCATGTACATAAGTTCAATAAAGCTTTTTAACGATTCACTGTGGATTTTCCAATTATTTTTGTTTTGTTTAATATTCTATTACCTTGATAACGTTAGAGGAGTCTTGTATACCCATACAGTGTCTACACCATGACCTATCGTATTCAATGGCTTTGCATTAGGTAGAGGGAATCGGCAAGCTACTATAGTACAGTTACTTCGTAGCTCTCTGATGAATTTTTCTTCAACATCATTCATCTATAGAGATATCAGTTAGGATTAGTATGTTTTTAAGGGAATAGTATTAACTTTGGAATTAGCCTTACCATTTGTTCAACACCAAATATCACGACATTATCATACTTGTTTATATTGAATTTCCATAGATCCTTTCTATAGAAAAATGTTTTTGAAGATATACCCTGACTAATTGCTTTAAGTCTTGAGTATAGTACTAACCAAGGATTTAGTTCTATACCATCTGCCATGAAACCAGCTTTTGCCAGAGCAAAAACCTTCAATCATAAAACATCATCAGTAATCATAAATTAATTATGAAATTAAAATTATATAGCTTAATCCTTACTATTCGACCATCTCCACTACCCAAATCAATTGAAGATCCAGATCGGCTTTTCAGTGCATTTAAAACATTATCAACCTGTTGCGTTGTGGCTGGAACATAAGGCAAGCATATCCTACGCAATGCAGGACTTACGAATGGAATGCATATTACACTGAGAGCCACAGCAACACCTCCTGTAAGGAATAGGCATGCTATAATTTTACTACTAGTTATGTAATAGTGGAATGATCTATAACCAATAAATTTGGAGAAAACAATAAATTCAGCTAATAATATTTTATAAAAGTAGATAAAAACGTTAAGAAGCTGAAACAAACAATGATAAAATAAACAAAATACAGTTTACCATCTGTTACTTGCCAGTTATTCCAACAAGAATTAATCCAAATTTTGATGAATTCTCAGTTACATCAGACTTTTGGTCACTTTGTAAGAATGAAGGTTCCATTGTTATATGAATGTATCATAATCATATGTTACGCTAATAATGAAGTAATATATATTCATTACAAGAAAAGGATTAAATATTTTAATATGCCAGTTTATTTGACACAAGCAAACAACAGTAACCGCAACGCGCGCAAATATGAATAACTTTTGTAGAGTTGTAGAATTCCTCACAAGATGTAGCTGAAAATGAATACTGGCAGAGTAACAATATCTATTATCCGCTACGACACATTCATACAGTCGTGAAGTTAGCGCGGAAAAATAAAAATTTATATGTTTATGATGCCTAAAAAATTGCTCCTTAAATGCTCCATATGTTTCCGTAATTGCTCCGCTGCTACTATGTAATGATTAATAAATATTCATTAAAACAGAAAATTTGAAACACTTACGACAGCTGCGTTCGAAAATCAGCCGAGAGTGCTTCGAGCATCGTTGTCTCGGTTCACTTTCGAACACACTAGTGACAGAAGGGAAATAGCCCACTCTAACATATAGTGGAAAGTGGCCCCAACATGTTGTCTTATCATTCATTAAATTAGTCGGTAAATTTGTAAATTTAATTATAAGGTATTATAAGCATATACATTTTTATTTTCCCGCGCTAACGTCCCGACGGTAACTTAGGGTGCTATCCCACATGGGAAAAATTTCAAAATTTGGATAAATTTTACGAATTCCAAATCTTTATATTTCAATCTATGCAATCTTATAGATAATTAATATTTAATGATTTTTCTAGCAATATGCGTTCTTATTATTGATTTTAATGAATGAAAATTGATTTTTACATTTTCCAAATTTCCGTTTTTTCTTCAACCCCCGCCAAACTATTTTACCGATTCCGTCGTTCTTGTTCTGTCTTCTATACATAGGATAGCACCCTTAAAATGCGCCGTGTAGAATTAATATGCGATAATCATCTGATAGTTAACTAGGTACCTGCATCTCTAGTGTTACTATCAGAGATACAAACAAGCAGTTATCATTTGTTTTGCAGTACTGTGCAAACAAGCTACTGTGTTAGTGTAGAGTTGAACGTCTGCTTGAACCTGAAGCGAGGTTTTTGTCGCGGCAACTGGAACTGTCATGTTTGTCATATAAAAATACTGTGAAATTATAATAGATGGAAAATATATCTAGTACCCCAAGGGTTTCCAGCGATCCTTCCACAAAAGGTTTTGACCTTTCTGCTGGGCAGAAATGGATTTATCCTATGAATTATCCTCTGCGAGAATATCAATATAACATCACTAAGACAGCACTTTTCAATAATACTTTAGTATGCCTTCCAACAGGTAATTAAAATTAAAATAGAATTGCTAGTAATTGTTATTAATTATCTTACCATTCTTTCATGGCTAGGTCTTGGGAAAACATTTATTGCTGCTGTGGTAATGTTCAATTTTTGGAGATGGTTTCCACAGGGAAAAGTTGTGTTCATGGCTCCGACTAAACCACTTGTTGCTCAGCAGATTCATGCTTGTCACAATATTATGGGAATTCCCAGTGAAGAAACTGTGGAAGTTACTGGTATAATAATAGTTAATAGATATTTGTAAATGATATTCAGAACATATTCGAATATATAAAAATTGAAAGAATAGAATATAAGAGACTATTGTATTTATTACAAGTAATTTCATGGTGTTATTATAGGTGCTACTATGAATGCAAAACAACGACGAGATATATGGCGCAAGAAACGAGTTATATTTGCAACACCACAAGTTTTTCATAACGATCTTAAGAATAATATCATAGATGTACATTCCATAAAATGTGTCGTGATAGACGAAGCACACAGAGCTTCAAAGAAACATTCGTATTGTGAGGTAATTTCCTTCTCATTAATGCATAGTACTTTTCCAACTATAATTTCTTATTACTTTCAGAGTATTCATTTATTGAGCGAACAGAATACAAATTTTAGAATACTGGCTTTGTCTGCGACCCCAGGTGGACGGGTAGACGATGTTCTTAAGGTATGGAAAAATCTAATTTTGTTTTGCATTGCAAAGTTAAATGTATATTGAAACTTTGCAGGTTATTAAAAATCTGCACATATCGAGTTTGGAAATGAGGGATGATTTTTCACCAGATATTATCCCATACATTAATAGCAGAAAAATAGATATCATTCCAATACAACTGAGTAACGAATTGAAAGCATTCAAAGACAGATATGTCTCTATTATGGATCGGCATGTTAAAGTCCTAATTCAGCGAGGTGTCATACGAGGCAACACTGGTGATATTTCCAAAGGATTGGTAAGCACATTTTCATTACTATTCGCATAGTTACAACTTAATACTAATTTAAATAACTAAATGTCATTCTTTTTCCAGATATATAGGATATTAAACGAATTTAAAACTAGAACTAATAAATCCAGAGATCACGATTTTTTAGCTAAAACCCTAACTATTTTGATGACCATGTATCATGCATACGCCCTCATGAAAAATCATGGATTGAGAGCCTTTCATCATTTCTATCAAAGTACGTACTTTTAACATTTCTCTAGATATCTAATTTTCTTCTTTTCTGTATTATAATGAAATTAACAATCAAAATACACTTTTAAAACTCATTTATTTTTATTGTAGCCCATTCAGATAAATATTGGATGAAAAACGAGACGCAACTGCAATCGCTATTGGAGGATGTTGATAAATATCTTGGTCCGTTTCCTGACATAGATTCCATATTATCAGACGATGGAATTCCGCAAGTCCGCATCTTTATCAGCTTATCTTTATTATTCAAAAATATAAAATAAAATACTGTAACACTTAAATCGACAGATTCCGGACAATCTTGTTTATGGGCATAGCAAGTTCCATAAGCTTAAAGAAATCCTAGAAGAACACTTTCGTTCTTTTGAAAGCAATAAAAAAGAAACCAGAGCTATTGTATTCATAGAGGTTTGTTGTATTTTGTACACGGAGTATTTTAGGGGATATAAAGTTAATTGTTCTAATTGTAACAGTACAGAGACATAGTTAACGAGGTCTATGTGATGCTCCTGCAATCACATCCATTATTAAGACCTCAAAAATTTATGGGTCAGGCTGGCCAACGTCAAAAGGAACAAATTCAAGCACTGAATGATTTTAGAAGCAATAAAGTCAATGTTCTCGTTTCAACATCCGTAGGTTTGTACACTGTTAAAATAATGACAGTGAGGTTTTAGTTTTACAAAAGATTATTATTCCAGGAGAAGAAGGGTTGGACGTTGGTGAAGTCGACCTAATCGTTTGCTTTGATATTATGCAGAATAATCCAACAAGATTAGTTCAAAGAATGGGGCGTACTGGTCGTCGCAGGGATGGACACATTATTATTCTAGTTACCGAAGGAAAGGAGTACCAGGTATATCACAGGCTATTGAACAAAACAATCTAATCAGAAACAAAGACAGAAAAAATATTATCTTGTCTTATCTCTTATAGACTCTGCGACAAGCCATTAAAAAAAAAGATTCCTTGAACAAACAGATTTTAGAATCTAGCAATATTACCTCATGGTTCTACGAGAATAATCCACGCATGGTACCACCTGAATGCAAACCAGAATGTTACAAGATGCACATTGCAGTTCTTCCAAAGACTCCAGGCGGCAAGAAAGGTCGTACAAAGAAAGTTAAAGAAAAAGAAGTAGCTAAAGGAAAAAAGAAATTGGCAAATAACAAAGATACCATTATGGCAGTTGATGATGAAATACGTAAGTTCATATTTTATCATTAATACATCATTCACATTTGTTAATTGAAATAAGAAATTTCAACCGTAGATGGTCATTCATGTATTATAATTAATTCATTCTTCGTTTTTATAGCTTGTAAAAGTTCAACGAGCAAACAAGGATCACAATCTAATATAATGAAGTACTTTAAAAATGTAAAAGTACCTCAGACAAAGCCAACAGATAAAAATCAAAATAATATCTTGACCATGTTTAAAAACTCTTCTCGGGCAGACTCGACTACGGGTATCAAACCAGAGAATGTAAAGTTGCTGACATCCGATGCCGAAATAATCGACTTCTTGACAATGTGCGCAATGCGGGAATCTGAAATTGAAAATTCCGTGTGTACCCGAAAAGTCATCGATTCCAGGTACATCGTATCTTATCCCGTGGAAGATGCGGAGAGATTTTTGAACGGGCCACCGTTAGATTCAAACATTTTGAATTGTCTCGCGGAGCTCAATGAAAAATCTTCATGCATGACTCCTGAGAGAGAAGAGGTCTTTGAAAATGATATCGAGGATGATGCGGATCAGAATTTTAATTCTTTTGAATTTCTACCAGAGGACAATGAAGTGAACGTTAAAGATTACATTCCGGAAATATCCAAGTATGACGATGGTTACATATCAGAAGTAGTGATGGATAATGATGGTTATATTGAGGAGGTATCGAAATTTGAAGCAGTGATGGACGAATCAAGTTCGAGTTCGATAAATTCGAATAATGAAAATAAACACGAAAACAATAATTTATTAGAAAAGTCACATTTTGAAGCATTGCTCAGTGAATCTTCTAGCGCGTCTTCTATCATTACCGATAATGAATATGAAAAGATAATGAAAATGAATGCTGATTCCATACAGGATCGACTCAACGTCGATTGCAATAATCATGATACGACAATAAATATGAAGTTTGGTGATGCGTTAAAATCTCCAAAAACCAATAGCGACGAGTTTGAAATGGCGAGAGATGTTGAATCCGATAACAGTCAAGGTATTGGATTATTCGAACGTGTTTTGGATGATTCGTCTGAAGAAAGTGAAAATCAGGCATTGGCAGTCACAGAGGATTCAATGTTTAAAAAATCTCAAGAATTTTTAAACAATATTAATGAAAATTCAGTATTTAAAGGGTCCATTATTGGAGATTCTATAAGCAATCATGATGAAAATTCAAATGACATGTTCGAGAGTATGGATGAGGATTTTGATATTGATGAAATTCCTGATGAGAATGCATGGGTCAGTAAGGAAACGTCGAAGGCGATTGGTATTGAAAATTCCAAAAATTCAAATAGCTTCTCCAGTTTTGATGAATTTAAAAATGATATCAAGCTTGAGAATGATACTATTGGAGGAAGGGAAGAGGGTATTAATAGTTTTAGATTTGAAAATTCCACGTTACCAATAACTGAGACATTACATCAGACAATAAAAAACCAGTCAGAAAATGATGGAAAATATTCAAATTTAAATACAGATAATAATGAAAAATTAGCAATACCTAAGAATAGTGCTTCTGATGAGAATTCGCAGAATAAACAAATGATAAAGGAGTTCAAACAAATATCGAATACGACTGTAGATGATAACATCAATATAATTGAAATATTAGACTCCGATGAAGATATATTCAATGACCTCACGATCATAGAAGATAACATAAGTAATTGTAATACCATTTCGCCAGTTGGCACTATTCAGCGCACAAATGAAAATGACGTTTCTCCTCCAATTTCAAGTTTAAAAAATAGTTTAAATGAAACCAAGAAAAATTCTGAAGCTACGATTGAAATTATTCAGCTTGTTTCGTCACAGGAGAATTCCAAATCAAATCCTGAGATAGCTGATAAAAGTGAACTTTCAAATACAATTAAAACGAAAGCAGAGAGGTTTGATTTAATGCCTGAAGGCAGAGAAGAATTGAATGTGTCAAATTTCAATTGGGACGATGACTTCGTAATTCCTCAAAATCCCATCACAGATGTCAAGCAATTCCAAAAGACAACGAGTACTCCTCAACCACCTATAATATCCAGCTTTAAAATGGGACTAGATAAGCTCAAAAGGAATGCGGAACCAAATCAATCAAATAACGATAAGGCTAGTAGCCCAAAGATTAATAACCCAAAAACGTGCACAAAAGTCAGTTTAGATAGATATTTCATAACACCCAAAAAAAAGTTATCAAATATTTTCGAACACAAACCAGCTCAACCATCCTGCAGTTGGCAAAAATCACCTGAAGAATCTAGGTACAAATATGACTTTAATATTTCCAACAAAGATCTGGAACAATTAGAGGAGTTGGAAAGTAGTTATTTCGGGAACGATAATAATTCAAGTTCCCTAGTATGTATGTCGGTCTTGAACAACAAATTGAACCTAACAAAGCCACACCAAGAGTCACCACTGAGACAAACTCAAAGGAAAGAATTTTCTTTAAAGCAACACGAAGTAAACAATTTCTCCTTGTCTACAAAATTTGAGAATGATGATAACGAGGACATTACGCCTTGGAAAGTTTCAAGTATTAAACAAGTCAAAACAATAAATGACCAAACAGCTAGGAAACATAAAACTCACAAAAAGAGGAAAATGGCTGGTAGAGTTAAAAATGAATTTCTAGACGATGAAGCGGAAATGTCCTCAGAGGGTGAATGTACTTCTGAAGGGACTTCTGGTGAGGATGGAGATCTTTCTGGCTTCGTTAGTTACACACAAGATGTTAAGAATCCTCACGATATGCAAGCACATTATTTAGAATCCATTAGGAGTCCTGTTAAACTTCCTGGAAGATTTTACTTTAAGAAACCTAAGACTCCTGTTGCCGATATGAATATTTATTCGCAGACTGTTGAAGATGACTCCTATCTTTATGTAAGTAATTACGGTTAAATTGATTATTGTATTACACAGAATCCCTAAATAATCTACATATCCATTTGTAAAAATAATTAACAGGATTCTTTCTGCGTGAGAGAAAATGACCTCACCGAGAATGTTTCTACTGAATATTCCATATTGGAAGATGTAGAAAAGAAATTAAGCAGCAAGAAACGGAAAAGAAAGGGGTCTAGTGATTCTCGTGGAAACACAAAGAGAATTGTAAATAGAAAAATGGAAAACGATACGAGTAGTGAAGATGAAACCGAACAATTGCGCAAAGAAACTCTAGATCAATCATTCATGATCAGAAAGAAGAATACATAAGTAATAAGAAAAATTTCTATCAAGTTATTTACAATGAAACTACTAATATTAATACATTATTCATGTCTTCGATGAACTATGAAATCAATAGAATGTGATACTCAGTGCCTATATACAATTTTTATATGTATTAAATATATGTGTGCTTTTATGTAAATAGAAATTCAATGCTCAACGATAGCATCAGATTATGTGCTAATAAGATTTCCAAATAATAGGAGTATACGTGTAGTATAAGAATGTGAAATAAATATTTTGTATTTAATATATTTCTCATCTTCTTTATCTGTCTTATCTATAAATTGGGAAATTTCAAATGACAATGGAATAAAGATTCATAACGTCCCCCCAAAAAAAAGTAATTAAGGTAGGCTTGAGAATATTGAAAAATACCAAGGATACCTGAAAAGGGAAAGTACCTGTCTAAGATACGTAAAGGGTAAAGAAAACAAACAGTGGCCAAATTCCTTGTGGGATTATTGGAATTTCTCAAAAATGTATGTCCATTACCGGAGATCTACAGAGCTTCGCGTAATTGTATGCCGTAACTGATATTATTTTTCAACAGTTAGAATGAGTATTATAGATGGTGACCTACATTTTTTTTAATTTCCCTAACTAATTAGCTTTCCTCGCGCGTATTTGGATATTATAAGCCGTTGGAATAATTGCAAATAGTCTGAATAATGATTTGCATTACTGGAATAGGCGATGTGACGTCATAAGGTTTCAAGAAGAATTTTGACTTGGTACACTTTCACGTAACGGTAGAGATATTCATGCGAAGTTTCACAAATTTTAAATGATTGAACGAGTCTTATCTTTAGATCGCCTTAAAATTATACGAATAATCTTTTCGGCTTTTACATGCACTTATTTTCACTTGGATACTCATAGCGTAATCGTAAAGTTTTAACATTCCAACCATTATCGCAAAAATTATTTTGCCGTACCGGAAGGCACGATAAGAAGGATCGGAATTCTCCAAGAGGAAATAGTCACATTTTTATCTACCGATAATAAATGATAGTTTTTAAAATAGTCAGCAACATCACCATTTGTTGGTATCTTTAAGAAATGCTACACATTCCTAAAACCAATCTATTTTACGCAAAGATATATAATATACCAAACAACACGTATTGTCCAAAAGTTTACAGAGTTTGTGTTTTGGACATCTCAAAGATAATTTTAGGATTTATGTGCTGTTTGGGTGTACGGAGTGTATTAAATATTGATAGAAGATTAGATGCAGAACGTTTTACCTGGTCAGTAATTCCAGCAAAAATACTTTTAGTACTTTTTCTTGTACAACTTGTGCAAATTTTATCAGATTTAAGAAATTCTCAACATAGCCTTGAGCCGCGACAATGTTCATTCAAAAATCCTTATCTACCTCGGTACCTGTTACAGGCTACGTATTGCAGGCAGGTATGCAGGCAAAATATCCATGGCTAATGCACAGGCGGGGGTAGAACCGTTAAGGGTGGAAAGTGAGACATATATAAAGGCAGAATGGTGAAAAATTAACACGACAGTCGACAATATTTGACCGAGCTGGAAACTAGCCCTTTGAAAGATCCTCATTTCGTAGGAAGCTTAGAACTAGTCAGGTAAGAGATATAATACATCAAACAAAACCATTTGTCAGTAGTAAATCTAGCAAAGAAAGTGAATTGAACAATATTAAGTCATGCAAACTAATTTTTCTTAATATTAATTGCAGCTAAAACATAAAATGAATCAACTTGTGCTGACATTAGCCTTAACTGGTGCGGTGCTTGGTGGAACGATTGTTCAACCATCCGAAAATTTGAAACAACAGAAACGCGAAGTGGCAGTAGCATCATCTACTTCTGGTGGAAACCAATTACAGTCATCCCAATATTATTATCCTACATATCCAGAATATACTGAGCCAGGATATGCAGTTCAATCTGGATACGAAGGATACCTGGTGCCAGCAGTCCCGACGAAGGATTCGCAAAGCAGCAGATGGACTTCAGCTATAATGTCGAACTTGATCCCTATTTCCAGGTTCGCCCTGAGCTACGGGGCTCGTGCTGGTTATTATCTTCTTAATTTATTATTGCTGCTTCTTGTTGGCGGTGCGTTCACCACGTCCATCTGCACCTTCACACCCTTCTGTACTATCACTTTCCTAGGGCTAGGACTCAGCAAGAATGAGGTATGTATAATTATTGAGAAATCTTTAAATTAAAATTGGATTGAATTTTCTTTTTTTTTCCTAATTATGCTTTATAACTTTTGATTTGATATCGTTACCAGGTTAGGGAACAGGTTAAGGAATTGGCCAGGAATTATATTACACCTGAGAGAGTCAGTTTGGCGACCTCCATGGTAAAAAGGGCTATTGATAAATATGCTGCTCTTCAGCGAACTCAGGATGCCGAGGATGAGAAAAAAGAAGAGAAGAAGGATGCTTCCACTGAAAAAGAATAGTAATTAATTTTCATTAATATTAAATATGCAAATAGACTAAAAATTATTTTACAATCGATCACGTTAGATTTTAGAGAACAAAGAAACATTTTCATTTAAGTACACCGTTAATTTATATCTTTTCATCTGTGCCATTTTATCGTTTAATTATTAGCATTGTATTTTTGTTCACGCTAAGATATAAAAATAAATATCAGCTAATAGTATTATAATATTTATGCATTTTAATTCTCATTGATCAAATTACCAATCCCTTATTGTAATAATATTCATTCTAAACTTCACTCTTCGAAAGGACATTCTCTAAAGGTCCCCGTTATTCACATCAAACACTCGGCCCTGGTTAACGCTCTTCTCCTGGCCCCTCCTACTGCAAAACCAGAAACATACATAAATGAATTCCATGTATATGGCAACTGACTCCTCGTACTGCTATCACTGATCAGTTAGCTTTCAAACGTAGTCAGTGGCCGTCAGTGCGAAGGATCAGAGTATAGCTACAGAAAAGCATAATCGCAGTGAATATTTTAGAAACACAAAAACAACAAACGACCAGGAAGCCAAAGGCCTGCATTATGATTCGCGAATATTATGGTAAGAACGAAAATGTAGAGTTCAAGATATTAAAGATAAATTTTTCTTAAGTCTAGAAGTAACGATCAAGGAAATATTAGCCGAGGTCAAGGTCACACCTTGAACTTTGTTAATAATACAAAAAGGAATGGATCGTGAATTAACAAGAAAATAATAAATGGCGACTTCTTAATGAATCGATTTAATGTTGCATTGTCCACCGAAAATCTACCTCAGATTCATAAAACAATTGATTCTTCTAAATAAGGAATTGCAGAAGTTAAATTTCTAATAACTAGCTCCTCAAAAAGATATTTGCCCTTTTTCTTCCCAATCGAAAGAGACTCAATAGGAACTATGTCCTTGACAGTGGAAGAGAATCTCAGAACACGACTGGTTTTCTCGATGTACTTTTTGTCCGTGTTGTACTGGCCCTGCAATTTTGTTTATAGCCATGATAAAGTTTGCAATGTCGACCTACAGGTTTGGCAGGGAAATTTCGCAAGCAGTCATCCACCGTGAAATTCTTGAACTTGATACAAAATATACAAAAAAGAAAGAGAAAATAGCTGCAAATTTACAGTTGAGAATGAGTATAACTTGTGGAAAAATTTGTATCATCCATTAATTTTGTCTTTTTTCTCGGTTCTTTACTCTATACTGTCTTTTATAGACACACATTTTTAATATTTTCATTTTATTAATCACCTCAGGCGGACGTCAACATCCCGGAGATCTCTGACCACAAAACTGACGAAACTTTATACTTGTTTTTAACTATTATTATGAATAGAAATTCCAATGCATTAATAATTCCAACAATTCTCTAATGCTGTTAACTTTATTCCATGAAGAGCGAACCGCCTTGTTGGTTCTTGTCCTTCTGGGAAGTTCTGTAGCAGCACAGTCATCATCAGCATCAACTTCTTCATCGCCATCAGCTGCCACTTCAAATGCAACAAATACAGATTACTGGGATGATGATGATTTCATTCCTTATCAAGGTGAACGTTTCAATGTCTTCGATTGGAACCTGTGCAAGGTATTTATAATAAATAACAAATTGATAATTATTTTCTTAAAATGATAGTCTTCTTTCACATTCACTTCCAGAATATGGCCAAGAAATTCTCAGGCAATATGTTAATATCGCCAATATCTGTAAAACTAGCCTTGGTCCTCTTATACGAAGGTGCGCAGGATCAAACTGCGCACGAGCTAGCTGGTGCAATGCAACTTCCGGTAGGGCGCTTTGCTACGCGGGACACATTTTCAAATATTTTACAATCACTGCAGGTACGTGTTACCTCATACATATGTATTAGAAAATTATTTTGTTCTATGTTATTATTCCTTTTTCAACATCCACAGGCTACCAGGCCTGAATATGTATTGAATATCGGTACAAGACTTTACGTAGATTCTTCAATAGTAACGAGACAAAGATACGGAGCTATATTGAAAACATTTTACAATACTGATTTAGTAAGCGCAAATTTATCTGATACAAAACCAACAGCTGCAGCCGTTAACGACTGGGTCCGTAACATCACCAAGGGAAATATTCCAAAAGTAATTGAGGATGGTGAGTAAGAAATAAAACTTTTTTCACGAGTATAAAGGAACGTGCAGAAAATTATAATATTTTTTCATTTTTCCTTGACAGATAATAGCTTGAAGGACTCAGTAATGCTTGTGATGAACGCGCTTTACTTCAAAGGATCATGGCGTCATCCATTTCCATTGAATCGTACACAAGCAGCAAACTTTTATACTGGAATTGACAAAAGCGTTTCAACACCTTTCATGCATACTGTTGGAAATTTTTATTTCTCCGAATCACCTGAATTGGACGCCAAAATAATACGTCTTCCATATTTGGTAAGTGTCCTGAAATCAATAATTCAACTATGCATTATTTTGACTTTCCTTTTGATCATTTAACACTTAATTGTTTCTCAGGGTCACAAATATGCAATGTTTTTAATTCTACCACGTACACGTGACGGTATAGAGCACCTGATTCGTGAAATAAATCCCTTCATCCTGACAAGACACATGTGGCTTATGCAGGACGTTCCGGTGGATGTAAAAATTCCGAAATTCAAATTTGATTTCACGTCTCACCTAGAAAACATTCTTCGTGAGGTAATACAGAATAGTGGTTACAATTCTTGAAGAATTAAAAAAAGGGAAAAGATTATAACAATACCATATTGCATTTCAGCTTGGTATACGCGATATTTTCGATAACACCGCCACCTTGACGGGTATTGCAAAAAGCAAAAGTACATCCAAAAAATTGGTGGTATCAGACGTCCTTCAAAAAGTTGGAGTAGAAGTAAACGAGTTAGGAACCGCGGCATTCGCAGCAACTGGTGCGTAATGGAAAATGTGAAAAACAAGATAATTATTTAGAAACGCAGAAGGAAAAAGTACAAACAAAACGACATACATTTTCCAGAGATACAAGTTGTAAATAAATTCGGCGAGCAATCATTCCATGCGGATCATCCATTCCTCTTCTTCATCGAAGACGAGACCACTGGTACCATCGTCTTCGTCGGCAAGGTCACTAACCCTCTAGAGATGAATGGACACCTGGATGTAACTGCACCAAATTTACCAAATCGTTTTGGAGATTCAACCAGTGGTAAATCGTCACATCCTGTCAGATAACCAGGGTAGTGGAATTAACCGATTGAGCATGAATATAGTGGATGATAAAACTAACTGACGGGAATTTGAAATTTGCACGAATATTTCATATTCCCCAAATATCTTTGTGAATATCATTTTGATCCGTTCCTGGATCATCCTTAATATCTTATATGAAAAGTCTAAGCAAACTGAACAACTATTTTTCAAACTTTTAAGAATAAACCATACGCATGAAACCAATGAAATTCTGAGCTTATCAAGGAGAAGGTAAATCTAACAAATTCTACAAAAAAAAAGCATTGTTGCAATAATTATATAGTAGTGAGCGATAACGAGCACGACTGACAATTGTATAAAAATTAAAAATCCTCAAAGATTTCCCACCACAAATCAAAAGAAATTCAAAAATCCGAAAAAATTTCCTAATCCAATCACTCTCAATCTGAGAAAAGTACCTAGTCATGTTTATTCCGGATAAAAGCTATTTATTTCTCATCAAGTTCAAGGCCAATCAGTTAAAATAAAAGAATTGTCGACACAGATTTCCAAAAAGACTAAACCAAACTCCATGAAAGGACACACAATACTCTTCATGGGCCGACGCCCACATATTGCAATTCGTTTGACAGTACATACTATTTTTAAATTTCCATTCGCTATATACAAATATACACTGTTCAATATTCAATGTACAGTCAACGAAAATCCCCAGTTACATGTTATCACTGTGTGCGTATGTATATTTCATACATATGTGGATATGTATATAGCAAAAAATCATTACAGAGAGACAAAAAGAGAAAAAAGAACGTACAGTTAGCACGAACAACCATTTCTATAGGACTAGGCAAGTATTAAAAAGTGGGACTAATGATTACGAATGGCGAGGCTTCATTTGAACAGCCAATAAGAGTGAAGTATAATATTACCTATTTAATGTGATCCCGAGGATCACAGTAAATCACAGTATTCGCTGGATTGTCGTAGCACGTAGAAGTGATTCGCTGAATTAAAAATCAATTATCAATGATAGTGTATCCTATGACAAGAATGTGGATATTAATAGCGTGGTGTTTATTCACTAAAGTTTTAGGTATGTTTTGTTCTGAAGTACATCTATATTATTTTTAAATTCAATTTTGTCAATGACATCACTTACACTCGGTCAGGCATTAAGAAAACTTGTAAAATTTTTATCACGAATACACAATTAGAAATGGATATATATTAAGAGAAATTATGAAACACATTTTAAATTATCAACCTTGAGGATGGCTATTGCCTCATCCGGGGAATTCCCGGTGCACGCTTCGCTGAAAACCTGTTTGTATTCTTGTTTAAGTCTCTGTAGGAACTTTAACCGTTAACGTAGACTTTTGTATTAAATCTGTTATACAGCTTGAAGTAATTGTATACACAATGATCTCTGTAATTATGTTTCCATTTAACCCACCGAGACGTTACTTGTGTATATAATATAGCGAATAATATGAATATAATATTTTAGGTTCGCAAGGCGTAACCAGTGCAGAGGAACGTTATAACTTTTTCAATATCGAGTTGATTCAGGTAAATAAAGTTGTTGGGTCAGTCTTAAAGGAAAAGGATTTTTAAAGTTAAAATACTTTTTTAGACAGTTAATAATGAAGCTGAGGGTAACGTCGTCATTTCACCTGCCAGTGTTAAAGTCGCCTTGACAACATTAGTTGAAGGATCTGGCGGACGAACGCGAGACGAACTGTTGGCGGCTTTAAGATTACCTTCAGATGTAGTCAGCATCAGAGATGTAGCTGGTAGGACATTAGCGCCTTTCCAAAATGTCCGTGCTGGTACCGAGCTTAATTTGGCTACACGATTATGGACAAACCAGGATGCTTTTGTATTTAGAGAGTATAGCGATGCTCTCCAGAAACATTACGGCGGTGATCTACGAGCTTTGAACTTTGGAGATTCTGTTGGGTCCGTTGCGATTATTAATGACTGGGTGCGCCAGGGTACCAAGGGTCATGTTAATTCTATAGTGGAGTCTGGTATGTGGATAATGGATGAAAGAGTTGGAAGTTAAACATTTGTTTTTCTTTTTTTACTTTCTAACGAAATTATACTGTGCTTGTAGGTAGTTTGGATCCTGACACAAAATTGCTGCTTACCAATGCACTTTACTTCAGAGGATATTGGCTCAAGTCATTTGATAAACAGGCTACTCGTCTTAGGTGCTTCAATGTTCCTGGTAAAGGATGTCAGGAAACGTCAATGATGGAGAATCTTTCAAAATATCGTTATGCTTATGTTCCATCTCTTGATGCTGAAATTGTTGAGATTCCTTACGCTGTAAGCATTTTAAGATTGAGTATTTTGATCATTTTTATACTAGTTGGTTTTACGAGAGTATGTTTTATGTACTTCAGGATGGAAGATTAGCTATGTTATTGATGCTACCACACAGGGAAAGAGGAAACCTGCAGACACTCTCAAAAGATTTGTCGTACACACCAATTTCAGTACTACTCGGTAGTCTTCGGGAAACTGAACTCTTGTTATCAATCCCAAAATTCACTATAGAGAGTAAAATGGACTTGAAACCTGCTCTTGAGAAAGTAAGTATAAGAATTTTTTGACTACTTTGTATGACATTTTTAGCATAGGATTTTTCTTTAGTTCAAATATATATTTCTTTGTGTAGTTGGGAATAAACGATCTCTTTGACTTCAATGCCAATCTCTCTGGAATCATGAAAAGTCCTATACGTGTTGGAAACGTTCTTCATAATGCAAAGATTGAAGTTAATGAAGAAGGAACAATTGCTGCAGCCGTTACAGGTATAACATCATCTGAATCCTTTGAAATACATAATCGGAATTTAGAGAAGTTAAAAATATTAATTTGACTTTTTGGTTTTAAGGCATTTCAGTTGTACCACTTATGGGATCTACTGTACAGAACTTCAGAGCTGATCGACCATTCCTATTCACCCTGGTTGACTTAGAAACAGCTGGAATAATATTTGCTGGTCGCGTTGTCTATCCGCAGAATAATAAGGCTTCGATACTAGACTCAGATCCAATCATTCAGGAGGTATTTGGTTCATCCAATAGGAAAGTTCCTAATCTCCTTCATAGACCCTCATAATAAGGATTTTTTGGGACAATCTGCTGAATTAACAGCATCACCTAATTTATGGTTTTGTCCCAGAGCTACATTTAAATAAGCTTGAAATCATGTCGAAGTCGACCCTTGGTGATCCTGCTGGTTGATCGGTTCATCTCAAGCTCAATATATTTAATTATAGAAGAACATGATGAAGAACAGGTTGCATGCAACTATCTCTCAATGGAAAATTGAAATGCTTGCAAGAAAAAAAAATAACTTCAGAATCAGGGAATACAAGGGATTCCACGATCGACAATGCTTCATTTTTGTATCACCAATGCGCAAAAGCTGAATAAAAATTATTTTTTTTTTTTAAATAAATGGACATATGGTCTATATCTCTTATACTTTCTTCCATTTTCTTATTTTTCTTTAATACAATCTTTTAGAAATTTTGGAGCTCTCCAAATTCAGATACTACTGTAGGTATAGTCTGTTTGAAGCTCCTCACAAAAATAAGATTGACAGGTACTATGTAAGTATTCTAACCAAAAGTTTCTTAGCTCAAAGGGACACATACCAAGTGAACGAAAGGATTATAAATGGAAAACATTGTAAGTGTTTCGGAAAATTAATTACATTTTCGATTAAATAAATTTGTTGTACCGAGTGTCAGGTATATTCTACTGCATGTCCGCATCAGTCATAAAGTGTGATACATGTAACAATCATTTACACCCACAATGGACCTACATTTCATAATTTATACAATAAAACTGTCACTTCAAACCTGTTATACAAATCGTTAGAGCAGAACTACCATAAAAGTCTTTCATTACTCACTATATGTTTGTTCCGCGCTACCTACAATTTCTGAAAAGCGCATTTTCTAAGGACAAACTGCACGATACGTTACAGTAAAATAATAATTGCACACGGAAAACTATACGGCTACGTTTATGCGACTAACTATACATGGTCATGTTTACAAATCCATACACATTTGGCTTTAAAACTTTACACAACCAATTCTGTTCGTTGTATCGTACTTGGTACAGTTTTTGAATAACTAACCGCCAGAAAGTTCACATATACCTTATTCTCTGTATACCCATAATGATATTATGCTGCTGTGAATGCTTCAGCTTCATTTAAAAACTTCTTGTTCTTGTAAATTAGATATTACTGAAAGAAGTACGATAACACGTTTTTGTCTATATTATTACTGACTTATTGGTGCTTTAGATATAAAAATATCGACACAACAATGTAATGCTGTAAAAAATTTGTACATTACCATAAAGAATAAAAAAAACCTACCGACTGATCCATATAACCAACCACAATCTGTACGCCCCAATTTACCGTCCGCAGAGTCAAAGAGTCACATAGATTTCTATAATTATCCCAAAAACACAATTTTCACGAAAGTATCTTAATTAATACGTACTCCTGGCACTTACAAACATTACCACCTCATTGTAACACAAATTAACACAATGTTCCTAACAAACTAGTACAAAACGTTCAAAGTAACTCTTTAACACTCTTTAATCATTATTAACCTATAAAAAAGTAAACCAGAGTACCAAGTCCTTCTTGAACCTACTAAAGAATCCAAAAGGTGTCACTAGTATCTCAACTGCTATAACCATCTGACAGCCTCGTTGTCAAACAAGAAAAAGAAAGTCCAACAGCACCGCCAGGAGGTAGTGGTGGAAGAGATAGAGCAGATCAGTTGTCTAAGAACATAGCAGGAACATAGTCAAAAGAGTACATCAGTGTTGAGCGTGCGCGTTCAGTGCTGTCGTGCGTTTCTCTCCGGTGTATACAGCAGCTAAGTATCAGGACGATCCGGTTGTGCGACAACACAACTGGACAGTGGACTACCTCGCCGTTTCACGTGAATCTGAAACAAGCAGCGTCGGTTTCGACATCCTGTGAAAAAAAAAAATAAGAAACGCCAAGAAATAGCAGCAGTGAACTCACGAGCAGTGCGTAAATTCGGGACATCTCGGTCAGCCAGTCTTAGGAATCACAAAAGAATCTGAACAAGACCACCACGAAGATTCTTCGATCTAGAGACTGCCATCAGGATCCTCTACGGGAGACACTTCTCTCAAAGACGGAGGACGCTAGCGCGCAAGGTTAGGTGAGTCGTGTGTTTTTATTTCGACGATTGACCACTCCTTTCTCTACCAGTTCAATCTCTGCTCACAAAACTACATCAGCTTTATCCTCTCAACGCGATCCTGACTATATGTCCTTCACGCTATTGACTACCCCTGACGAATTTCTTACTTTTTCAAGTACAACCATCTTATACTTCGTTTCACTCTCGCGGCCGGTACTTTCACCTTGTCTTATGTCCGTTTCGCTTTCACACTTCTCTGCAATCACGACGTGTATGTATACATGGTACATACAAAATTGTTATCACATGTTTTCTATTTTGCGTGAAATTATAAATCCTTCTAATCTTGTTTATTCTTGTAATACGATTGACGTTTCTTTTTATTGCATTCTCGTTACTTTTTCCATTGGCACTCTGGTCGGCCGCCGTTTGTTTATTTATAGATAAAATTAATCGCATACGCACTTTCTTGCTATTCAATTGTACGCGTAACTTGGTACTTATAAAGAATTTCTTTTATTTGACAATAATGTTTGTTATTTGCTAGGCAAATTACTGTTACTCTGTGAAATAAGAATACCTATGTGTACTATGTATTAGTTGAATACAGACAGCATGTGTTACGCGTGACATGTGTATTCAATGCGTATGTCATTTCTGTAGGTAGAAAAGTTATTAATATGTCAGAATCGCTGATAAGTCGCTCGTGAACCATGTGAAAGACATAAAAAGAAAGGAGAGAAATAACAAAGAAAAGAAATTGAAAAAAAATACAATTACTACCGTGACTACGACAAACTTTTTAAAAGAATTATTATTGACTAAAAAGTGTTTTTCGAAATCGGTTATCTCTCCCGCGCTTTTAACTTTTATTCTGAATTTCTTTCTTTTATTATTCTCACGCGTCTACGCATATTTTATTTTCTACTTTTTTCCCCCTGTGAATATACGAGTGGCCAATTTTTCATTCGATTCTCGACTATGCTTGAGCGATAATCGGTTGTCTTCAACTAAAGGGTGATAGAAAAATTATTTATCAATATAGTCGCGAGAGTGTGTAGGAGTATCAAAATAAATATTGAACCTGTCAAGTCTGATTAATCGACGATAGGCAAAGTGATAATTTTCTGCGAATGTAGATAACTACAAGATTTCATACTTCATATCAAAGCCTTATAAATAATTAAATATTTGCTGACATTAATTATTTTTCTAATCAAAATAATTCCAAACCTCGTTAAATCATGCGACTCTGGCACTTGGCCCTCTATGAGGGCATAAAGCCACAAGGAACAAGAAGAAGAAGAAATCATGCGACTCTAATGACAACAAATATCCTAAATAGACTAATTTTGACTCGCATTGTACCTAGACCTTTGACACGAAGAAATTCCCAATAACAATACAAAAGTGTCTCCAGGTTTCTTGTGCACGTTAATTGCCTGTAATTGTAGCATTTACGTAGTAGGAAGTCCCACAGAAAATTATGACAATTAAAATTGGAAAAAGAAAGACATGGCGTGACTAATTGAAGAATTTTTAATTGCGTCATCTATTGCAAACCGTTACTACACCGTACCCCGTTACACAGTATTGAATTTCCTTAGAATAATAACGAATCTCCATTACCGACAACATTACCATCTGCAATGAACTGCCTGTAATTGAAACAAAGCGTACAGTCACCTTAAACGATAGTCTAGTCCAGCAACAACAACGACAACAAGCAGGTAACGGTTACAAGAAGCTAGGCAGCCTAGGCTCCTCGACTATTATGAACCAAGCATTAGCCTCGTAAATATTGACAGGAACTCGTGTTTAGTCTAGATGAAGAAGCCGTCGTTGAATCCCCATCCGGTTATGCGACACGGAAGTCTTACAAGAGTCGCGCCAGACTGCACCAGACACGACTTCTGTAATATTATATAGCATAAAGTTGTTGACATAGCTTCTGATTGGTCCCTTTGAGCCTGTTTCCACCCCCCACCATCATCACTCACCCCTCTTGCATACAAACTCCTGATTTTCAGTCGCAGACCCAGTTCGCATAGTCGATGCTTTTATTTTTCACCTCCCCTCCCCGCCCCCAACCCTATTTTTTGCTCATTTCGTCCATTCTCGATACTTTTCGAACGACGTGTTTCGTTCGCCTGCCGAAGACTACTGTATGACTGTTCGCGACGACCGAAGCGATTTCTGAATAAAATGATACGACAAAAAATGAGGATAGTAAAATTTCAAATAGCCAATATAACTACCATTGCGTTTAACGATCGAAAGTTTGTTCGTGTTATGGTACGGAAATATTCCTGATGGAAAAATGTTCACGTATTCTATACACAGTATATAAAATTGGTAAACTTGAACGTACGTATGTGTTTTGTGTACGGGATTATCGATAATGCTCTATTATCATCGGCATATTATCACGCACTTGATACCCACGCAGGTCAATGAAAAAAAGAGAATAGATATATTATCTGTACAAAACGTTCGATAAGTCCTAATCAGACATAAAATTCTTCACGTAAAGTGTGATAGACACCAATTTCCAATAATGTTCGTTTCGTATTTTAAATATACGCGCCATAAATACGGGGTCTAATTTCGTAGGATCCAATACTGTGAATGAATTCTTAATATATGTATATAAATGAGGGAAGTTTATAATTTATTTTGATAACAGGAAATCCTGAAAACAACCACATATACATATCTATATATATATACACGCCAGACTTTTTATCATTTCTTTGTTTCCGCTTGTCGTTTTGGCAATTCCTTTCCGGTTCCGCAAGAGCTCTTAGCTGTCTGGCGAGGTTAAGTGTCGCCATCATCATCATCATCGTCGTCAGACTCGTCCTTACTGGGAGGGTAGCATATGCCGTCGGCAGCCTCACTTAAAATATTTCACAGAGACACAATGCTTCTTCAAGCTGTAGACAGACGCCTATGTCTGTTCAGCTAAGGCGAACGGATTGTACGGGGATAGTAGGTGGTAGATGGATCATACGTAGATAAAAGGTAGATGTTACGTATGTACGTAGATGATAGTAGCGGATAGTTTCTAGCTAGAAGCTAGTTGCTGATAGCTGCTAACTGCTAGCTGCTAGCTGCTAGCTCTGGTAGGTCGTAGCTACTCATCTACCGTTGATGTTTCAACCCCGAGCGTACTCCTCGTCAGGACACACCATCCTGTCCACTTTACTCTTTATACAAGTCTGAGGATCCTCGTCCACTCCCAGTGCACCGATACAGCAATGTAGCAACGTGTCCTGGCCCAAAGTGCAATCACGATTGACCCCGAGAAATTGCAGCGTGTACTTGATGAGGCTTGTTGACTCCTCCCTTCTGGTGCTCGTCTCTATGTAGTACATAAAACATAGTATATACTTATATACTGACCTCTTACATATCATTAGAGTGATATGCCTAATGTAGATAGTATATTAATGTAGACTAATGTAGATATCGTTATATCAAATGTATGTACAACATTCAATTCGACATTACGCCTACAGCTGTATATATTATCTTTATTATAAATTAATATCGCGTTAACGAAGCACATTGTCGAGAGTATAATTTTCAAAAATATCTATAGAATTTGAGGCGCTAAATGGATAGAGGAATTTTCCATTTTTATCGGCCTACTTTAATATACCTTATTGGCTCCGCTGCTCCACTGGACTACATCGATATCCATTTAGTCTATTGATTCTTAAGTGTGTCACTTCAATTCGTAGTTCAGCCATCTTGTTATATTTAACGCCTTTCTTAGCTTCCACTGTTCTAGTCGTTGAACGATCCAGTTTGCAGCTATTAATCGAATTATCGACACGGGCTTGTTATATTTGTCGCAGGAGGCTTGGGAATTCGTGAAAAAATTGTTAATGGGACTTGCTGTTATCATCTGATAAGAAAAATACCGAATTATGTAACTGTCAATTAATTAGATTTACGACTCGAGTTGTTTCTTATCTCTGTATATATGTACATACGTGAAGGCGTAAGGACGAAGTTAACAGATGGAAAGATGGAAAAGACCAAAATAGGAATGTTGTTCATTGGTTAATCGATAAAACTTACCGCCATTTTCGTTTTGCTCGTATATATTTGCAAAAATGTCAATAGTCTTCATTGTTAAAATACTTTTATCCTCGATAATTTGGTGCTTATTATTCGCGTAAGGACCGTTCGGCTGAATTCGGTGTCATTCGGCTGCTGGTGACCGCGTTGGTATTGCTCAGTATTGCTACTAAATGTTCCAAGCTGTGCATTTATCTATCTATATATATATATATTATTCGACGTAGTTCCGATTAGCAAACGTAGCGTTAGAAGACAATATTTTATCTAATACTTTTTGGTTGATTACCGATAAAATGTCTCAGTGGTAAATAAGACGCCATGATTTTTTTTTGTAATTTTCATAAATCGTATGAACGTTGTCATTTTTGTTCCTTTCGTTCGTTTTTGCCTATAAGATTGACGAAAGTGGGTCGTGCACTTTGTTTATCTTTTTTCTTCTTTGTCTCGTCTCTCCTCCTTCATCCATTCGCGATTGACGTAACGACCGAACGTACGTTGGCAATGATACGTATACGACTAGAAGCGTTCAAGTTCCGGCGTACAAGGTTACTGACTTTTGTTAAAGTTGTTGAAGGCTTGTCATTTGTGCCGCTACCAAGACATGCTTTCTATTTCGAATCGATCGAACCTGTCCCCCAACTCGTTTCAGCCGGTAACGGTACGTGCGTATACATATTTACGCTTTAAAAAAACTTACATGGTGGTTAAGTTTGACTGCTTTTTTTATAAGTACAATGGTTATAAATAATGTAACTGTAATTATTTTATTCGGGGCTGCAGCGTACTTCCGGTAGACATCACTCTCGGGGAATGATTTCCGGGAAAAAAAATCATTTTTGTCTAATACTTTTTGTTTACCGATAAAAAGTCTCGGTAGTAAATGGGACGCCAGTATTTTCTTGTAATAAAAAATTCAATTTTTCATTTTTCTACTAGTTACTACTTTTTTGTTCTTCTTTTATTCTTAATTTCTTTAATTGGCTCCGACTGGAATTAAGTTTTTATAACATTTTTATTTCTCTTTCAATTTTTTTTATTCTTACGTGTACACTTGTCGGGGCAAAATCTTACGAGCAAGAAAGTTTGAATTTAATAGTTATAATAATTCCGTACCGGAAGTACCATAAAATATCAACGCGCTGTGCGCGCATTACCATAAATCCTTCATCCGGTTGACAGGTCATCCACAAACATACGACGCAAAGAACAATGAATTCCATTATTTGCATAGAGACCAACCGACGTGGTTAATTTTGTTTTACCTAACGCAATTTTTATTTTCCATTTTCCTGTTCCGTCGTGTCTGACGGATTTGTTTTGACGATATATTCAGTCGTAACGCCATTGGTCGAGTGCGTGGCGACAGCCGTCTGGCTGTCCAATCAGAAAACGGCAGCACTTGTGTTGACGTCCCTCGTCACTTCGAGGCAAAGTTAGGTTAGGTTATGTATTGATATCAATAACCTCCTTTGCTATATTGGTCCATATTTCTTTATTTATATAAAGAATAACGAATTATAATAAATTTTATATTATAATTTTCGTGCATCCTCACTACGACTCTATTACCTTTTGGATGTTTGACCCCGGCCCGGAATAGCAGCTCGCAAATGTGTGCAAGCCGTATATAATCCAGTTACGTAAGTTTATTTATAAAGTGGTACTAGATGCACGGCTGGTACTTTTAAAGTGTATAAATAATGTCTAGCATCGCGCGAAGGGTTCAGGAGGGGTTGCATGCGTAAATTGCGTAACTCGCGTGGCGATGTACACTACTACTGTGGCGCCACAGACTTCCAGGTGGTAGAACATTGAACTTACCGGGATTCCTTATACTAGCTATTTAAATTTTGAACTTCAGCCTTTAGTTCGGAATTTTGCCTTTTTTTACATATTGTTATTACCACCTAACTCTTAATTGTTTTTCATTTTATTTCCTTTTCTGTATACTTCGATACTCCTGTCACTCAAAGGACTTATCGAAACTTTAATTTCAACTTATGTATGTACATATGGTAAGTCTACAAATCGTATATCAGTCTTGTAATAAAACATGACACATTTACGATAAATAGAAACCTGTAATGGATAATGCATCGTATTGTGTTACATATATTTTAACGCACGATTACATAATATAATATTATCAGCTATGAAGAATAAATTTTGAAAATCTTTTATCAAATTAATGTTACATTGAAGCAACGCTAAATGTCCCTAATGAAAGATATACGAATCCTATAACGAATACGAGAAAGAAAGAGCATTCTTATCAGGGAAACCTTATAAGTCACATTATTTGTGAATCGATAGTAGTTATCAATTTTTGAAATAAAACCCTCACCAATGTTGGCGTATATCATAATAATATAATTTATAAGTTCTCCATTTTCAGAATGAAAAATTATAGTGGTGTCCATTATCACTGATAAGATTACAGGTGTAACACGATCAAATTATATGCGACCCAGTCACGACACTCAGACCGGATGTTAAAAATGATTTTTAAAAATTTATTAAACCGACACTACTCATCTGCACTTCTAAAAATAGTTTTAGTCACAGGGGGTAATCAAATACCCCAGATCCAATGTTTCTACATCAAACTTCTCAATAGATTCAGATATATTTTTAGTCTTTTTATTACAGCCTTAGTGAAAAATCCATACTACCCATTTATTATGTCGTTCAATTTACTAATGACCAGTGCTCCGAATAGACACCTGATTATTATCTATATCGATATTAAAGTGAGATACGAAAATAGGACACTCGGGTATTTTGTTATCCCATGATCGATTGTACCGCGTTAAAATTTAATAACGAATAACATTGCTGTCACGATGGAACCTTTAGTATACTGTATTATCGGGACAGATTAACGTTACCGACCGAGCTGGATCCTGGAATAAAAACAGTCGTTACTAACTGGACCTAGTATACCTCATAGAATCGAATGGAAAAGTTGTATCATTTGGTCGTACGTAATGTCAGCCGTTTCTGTTCTACGTAACATAACATAACATTCTACATAAAATTTTATCTATATTTATTTATTCGTTGGGGACAATTTTTCCGTTTCTTGTACTAACAACTAGCACGAGGCGCCGCATGGAAATTATATATTTAAAAAAATATATATGTATTTCAGATATATATTGTTACCATTGCACATAGTGGAAGAGAAAAATATATTAAACTTAATTCTTTATACAGTCTGTGCGTATTGCAACCGACTGCAAGTCGGTTCTCTGTTCTACTTATTCACGGGTTCTCTTCAAACAGTCTCGGTTGACTTAGCAAGTAGAACGGCTCGAGTCCAAGTCAAGACTGGCCGCACAGTGAAAACTTACCTCTAGCTTGAGGGAGGAAGAATTATAATTATTTTTTTCACAAAATTTTTTTTGCTCAAGCATCTAATCACACCCCCGACGTACTAGGCTGGCACAGGAATAATTTAGCTTTTTCAACGCCACTTGTAATCAATTTGTTAAATAGTTTTTTTCTTAATTTTTTTATATATATATATTTTTTGTTGATCATGGCTAATTTTTTGTGAAGCTTCTTTGTACTGTACTGTAGCCATGGCTATTCCATAGAGGCCAGTCGTAATCGCTACTCCAGTGCCTGATAATTAAATTTAATTGTCGGGAATTATGTGGTCGTGCTGATTCAGCACTGTCGTTTCAGTTACTTTAGCTGTTGTCCTCGTTGAGGACTCTACACTCTTTCGTTCAATTACGTAAGATCGAAGTGGCAGAACTGGATTGGGTGCAAATCGAGTCTGCTGTGTAGAATGGTTATGCTTCGAAATTTACTGTCAGTAGCTACAGCGATCGGCAATGTGTCTTTATTTATCTACACGTATCCGAAAGAGACGTAACTACCCTTGTAGTACTCTCAGTAGGTTTTGGAACACACCTTGTGACTGGAAGTGAGGAATTAATTGACATTTTTTTTTCTCAAAGTGCGACGAACCAATTGTTTTTGTCGTTAATGATCTCAAGGCTTTTCACTTTCGCGATGCGGCAGCTCCTATTATGCCTACTTGACGAAATTCTACGACCCGATACACAAGTGCTTTCTTTTCTGCAAGGTTTAAGGCGCTGGTTTGCGCTAATGCGGTCGATGCACTTCACATTTGATGAACGTTGACAAAATTTGACAATGGAGATCATGCCAGGCTATACCTTGAATCCGGTGAAAGATGTTACAATTTTTTCCTTACAGTTATTAGAATTCTTTAATAGGTGATTTACCTGTCAAATGCGAAGCTAGGACGCGATTTTATCGACGTGCGTACTTTTTTACCGACGCATGGTAATGCTGTTTTAAGTAACAAGACTTTCACCGGAATCGAAATACGCTAAATGCGACACCCATGGTTTATTAATATATGGATAGATATACATGTATTTCACTACTGTATATTCCAATGGAAACATACCTAACTGCATGCTTTGCACTAGCTTCATTGTTTCGTTTCGCGTAACTGTCCACAGAGCGCGCTGGTGAAGTCATGAAGGTAAGGTAGAAATCTGTACGAACTATTACCATTGGCGTACGTATATTTTAACAAGTGAACTACTACGGCCAGTGACATAGCGTGTACTTTGACAGACCTGACTCTTCGTGAATTAATAATTTTTTTCCGTTACATATTCATTGGCATTCTAAGCACTTGTTACACTCAGTATGAAATTCATAGCGTTCTCTGTATACTGTATTGAAAATGTTTACTGTAACATTGACAAGTATTGAACGCACGTCCAAGTGTTATGTTCCTTCATACTACATTTGCTCGGTATTAGACTAATCATTTACTGGTTTCATTTGCTTTATCACACACATATCTGCACTTCGACTAAAAGCATACAAAATATAATTTTATCACGGCCACTCGAGTTTTATTAATCATTTAGTACTTGACTAATAGGCATTCACGAGTTAGCATCTCGAAGTTATCGACGCGTCGAAACGAAGAGGCGAGTCTCTAACGACTAATAAAATGAAGGGAACAAAAAAAAGAAAAAGAAATGTCATCACAATTCTCTTCGGAAACGTATTTTCAAAATAGAACAAAAAAAAACTATACATTGTCTTAAGGATATATTAATCTCCTTTCAAAGAATACAACGACGCTGAGTATATCCTCGTCATTTTTAAATGCTAATTTACATCCAACCTCAATTCTTCTCTGAGATCAAAATAAAAATCACTAGATATAATTACACAATTCGTCATTTCCAAATTGATCCAGTCTACAAATTACTGCCAAACAAACTCGAAACTCTATTCACGCATCCTCTTGTTAGACTTTTCTATCTCAGTGGTTAAAGCAACTCTACTCAGCCCTACAGCCATTGACGTGTCTCTATCGCATCAGCTCACACAATTACCCAACAAAAAAGTCGCGACATGCGCTTTTTCTTTTTAAAAATTTCGTTCGATCTTTGGTTTCTCTAATTGTCAATACCTGATGACAATTCATATATGTCACGCAGAATGATTTAACGTTTCAGACAATTGACATCAGAATAACTTATGACGATTAATAAATTAAAAAATGTTTCTTTCCCACGTCCCGACGATTTATCCCTTCATTAAACATATCCGTTAGCCTCCAGCTTAAGAGCTGCTTCGTAAGACGGCAGACCTTCGTCGTCCCTTCGGCCACTGTCGTTCATCTTCGTTCCTCCGTGACTAACTTCCGGTTCAATTGGTACCGGAAGTACGTTGCCTGGTGTACCCACTGACTCCTTTTTTTCACTCGGCGAAGGCAAACTTTGAGATTTAAATACGAGACTCTCGTAAGCTGGTGGAGGACCAGGCGTCACTGGTCGTGGCATAGCTGTCAAAGTGCTTTCGCTGTCAATGTTCATCGTGGTGCTTCTGTCGTAACACTGAAAAAAAAGAACACGCGTTATCATTCGTCGCTGATATCAGTTTTTTTTTTTTTTCAGGAAATTTAACATCCAGTTCACAGCCCACTTTAACATTTTTATCGTCTCGTCAGGACCGACGTTCGTTCTTATCGCAGCCACGTCTCGTTAGGGATGTAGACTCTCATTGAGACGAATCGTATCCGACGAACTTGAACGACAATAATAATAAAAAGAAAAGAGTAAAATGGAGTAGAGAGAAAAAAATTCAACAGAAACAAGAGACCTTATTCGTATTTGACACTACCTAACGATCTTGTTATCTCACAGTACCAACTTGACGACGTAACTCTATCGCATAATGGAAACCCTTCCATTTTTTTATTCGACATCCAACACCCCTTCTAGCGTTTCCATTTAGTCCGCGACTGCTTGGAAATCGACCTTGACTACTTCGTAACGATACTTTAAATCAGAACGATAAAAAGTATACATATTTTATACTACATTTACGAACGTCACTTTTGGTCTTATTTTTTTTCTCCCTTACTCCTATTATCTTTTTTAGTCGCGCATTGAAAACTCACCATAGCATGCGAATCCATAGTGAAGACTTCCAGACTGTGTACATCCGGCTCTGCACGCCAATACTGGGAATATTCCTGTGGACGATGTTTACGTATGTTTCTATGACAGCAGTAGCAGACCAGTACCACCACCATTACAACTCCACTTAGCATAGCTCTGAAAGAAAGAAAACAAAGGGATTTTTAAAGAGAAAGAAAATAAAAAGTCCAAGTCCATTGCTCCGTACGTGTCTCGTGGTTTCTCGAGCAAAAGTGGAAATCGATCGTCTGCTAAGCTATTCTATCGATCCGAATGACTTTTCTTACTTTAAGGACCTTTTGCTTGGCTTTTTTTATCTTCACTATTGAAACGACACTTCGACCAATTTCTTGTATCCGCGTACAAAATCGATATTAACGTTTGGTATAACTGAGTAAGTACTCGACTATTATTAGGACTTTATGTCCTATTGCGTCTATTAATAGGACTGTACCCGTGTTTCTCTTCAGCTGGATAAACTAGTGTAGAAATGTTGAGTCAGCTTGTAAAAGGTTCGGAGATATAATTTGTTTGCATGTACTATAGATAGAATATTTGCACGGCACGTATACGGTAACTATGTACAGTGTGTGTATGTGTTAAGTATATATATGCCTTGAGGAAATGTCAGAAGGGTCCCAAAAGAGACTGTAAATCCTTGTAAATCGTAACTAGGATATGCAGCTGGTATAAAGGCGAAAGACGAGTAAGATAGAGTATAGAAAAAAGGGCAGGAATTGAAATTTTTTGAAAATACTAAATGAAAGAAAATTAAATTAAAAAAAAAAATTGTATCTGTGACTCATTTCTTTGTGAGTATTACACATTGTAGTAGTCTTTCTGTATTTGTTAATTGATCGTTTCAAAGACTCTTGTCTTTGTATTCGACCTTCTCAGACGTACCCTTAACGAATCTCGGAAGGAACGATTAGAGGGTCTTTAAAGGCGACTCCAGTCGCACGTTCGTTGCACACTGAAGTTGTGCGATTTTTTTTTTCGAATTCTTGAATACGCCTTGAAATTGCCACCCTTGAGTACTTTCTCGCAACCACAGGCTTGCCGGTGCTTTCTGCCAGCCCTGTTAGAAATGACTTATACACTGACGTCCTCTTTTTCTACTTCTTCCACATTTTACTAACTCTTTCACCTTAGTCTTTAGACCTGACCCTGGTTACTTCTTTTCACTCGACCTAACCTTAAAGTCGTTCCTATAGTAGTCGACGACTGAGAAACGTTTACACTTTGAATTCCTAGGTCAAGGTCCATTTTGACTCCTAACAGTTTAGCTGTTAAAACCTGCTGGGAGTTCTTTCGTTTTTCGCATCTGGCAATTCTCGTCCTTGACCAAAATTTGATAGATGTTTATTACTCAACTTTTCATCAGGTGCGAACTGAGAGAAGCTACTTATTTACAACAATTTTAATTGGCAGCATTTTTTTAACTTTAGGGATGAGTTTCGTGCAACTGGTGTCCCATCTGTGTAATTATGAGGTATTTAATGACAGAAAAATTTGTCAGTCGAAAATGATATAATCTGGCCTGATAGACTGTTTAGAAAAAGTGGACCTATTAAAAATAATAAATATTTGTACGAAACTCCTGTGCTATTTGTTTATTGATCTTTTGTTCCAATTTCGATCGAATCACCTAGATACATCGAAAATTTATCACAGCGTTTAATTTACGGGCATAGATTATTTATAGATAGATGATACTCACCCACCAAGAAGTATGTTGACATTGCCATGTAAATCAGTCTCGTAACGACCCGCTCTCCCGGCGCCACCGTCGATGTTGGACATGTTGGATTCCTGAATAGCGTAACTGCCACCGGTTAAACTATTATTGTTATGCGAGTACTGTGACGTTTGCAACGCAGCAAGTACCGCCAATCGTTTCATAGACATTTTAGGCCTCGAATTTTACGAGGTCTCTTAGGCCTCTTTGTAAAACGCGTGTAATCAAGGTGCGCGCGCATCGCACCGCCATATTTTCAACATGGCCGCTATTTAACGGTAGTTTCAAACCCGATGACGACATTGGACAAGATAGAAAAGTTTTTCTATTTTACACTGTGCTTTCAACGATTATTCAAGTACCTCTTTTCTTTATTTATATTATATATTATTTCGTACGTCATTTCTCTTGAGCGACATTTTTACATCTTTTAATTCATTTTTTTTTTTACTTTAACCACAGTTCTTTGTCGTTGTTGCTGTATCGTTTTTATTCTCCGATCAGAATATCCCTTGTACGCGATTTACATTGTTCTTTGAATTTATATCACTGTTGCGCTTCCAGCACTTCACTCGACAATTAGTGGTGGCTTTTTTTTCTTCAGGCTTTGTTGTCTCCTTTCTCTTTTACTTTCTATGTCGCCAGCATCTGTACCTCACCACTCCTTTGTCCCTCGGTGTCTTCTTTCACTACAAACGAATGAATTTTCAAGCATATACCTCTTTTTTGTATTTTTGACCAATCAGCTTAATATATTCTTCTTTTCTTTTTGTCACAGGTCTCGCACGAACGAATTATTTTGAATGAGGCTGTTCGCAAAATCGTCAAAATTGACAGGTGAGTCCATGCATTCAAATTTAAGTCTCAGGTATATTTCTTTAATTTGGCGGGAATATTCAAACAAGATATTAAAGTAAAGACGACAATAATAGTACTATCCATAAATCTTTTCTGTTAAACTTTTCAGTAAGAGATCCTAACATTCGCATCTACCCTGGAATATTCATTTGAAGTTATCAAATACTAACTCTATTTTAGATTAAATTGTGAATTCTAAATGGTGCATGACGGATCCCTAGTATCTCGTGTCGTTCATTTAAGGCAATTGTATCCCATCATCAGAGACTAGTTTATTGAAAGAAGATCTGACACTAAGAAAATTTTGAGAACTTTTTATATCGAAAAAAATACATAAAAAATAATCCATATGATTTACCTTTAACTAGCACAAAAATATTGACACTTGGAATACATTAAAATCAGTTAATACATTACATCGCAATTGAAATTGTGCAATGAAGTTTTATAAGAAAATAACGAATACGTCGGTGACTGAAAAATTGACGGGAATTTTAAATTTCTCACCAATATATCTTAAGTAAATATCCCCGTCGTTCTATGTGAATCATACACGATGAATTTGCAATATCACGAACTTGAAGAAAACTCTTACGAGTACTGCAAAGTACATCCTCGAGAACAATACTATTACGTTCTACTAGCATGTGTAATTCACCGGTATCACGATAGTTCCGATTGGCACACGTGTCCCGCACTGAGTTTCCAACCCTCCTGAGCGAAGGTAACGTCGTGCCCAGAATGACGAACCAGTTTACTATATTCCACGTATATATCTCCCTGTAGCTTCAGTGTCTTCGTTGGATATAGTCGCGGTTGCTCTTTAAGAGCTCGTGAAGCAATCTTCAAATTTAGTCCACAAGAGTGTCACATGGTATTTTCAAAAAAATTACCATTCAAAATGCGACCGAGTGTCCTGTTGATAAGGTAGATCGCACGATTTTTTATTTACATTTTACATAATATCACTTCGAATAAATCGTTTCATTCAAAAGACACGAAAATTCACTCGGAAACTTTTCATCATTTTTTCCACTCTCACTCAGACTTTTATATATATCGTTACTGGCTCCTCGAGGCGGGATTTTCGAACGCGCGATCCTCCCGAACTTCCGTACTTACTACTGTCTGACTTGAAAGCGCCAAGTGAAAAGGATCAGTGTCTAGTCAGCCCACTGACTCGTACGACACTGTGTGTGATGGTCATTCTGCGCTTCGTTGCCTGGTTACTCTGTTGGCTAACACTGCGCCCTTACGGCAGACTCCTGGAAGCTTCAGCTGCACAGGATTTAATATACGTTGGACGTGGTCCTATTATTTCTATTATTCCTTCAGTTCTAATTTCTATTAGCAGATTTAAATACTGAAAGACCGAGACGCGTTGAATCACAACGTTTGATTCTAAGGACTGGAGACTATGAAACAGCATTACCACAGGACTATACGAGACTGACTGTATAAGTCTAGAGCGACAGTTTGGACTTGCGTCATGACTATCTTACCCCCTCTACAATTTCAAACCTGATTACTCCTGCATCCTGAATGTCGTCCAATAATCAAGTTTGATCCACTTTGTTTTTTTATCCATTATTACGGTACCATAAGGCACTCAAAGTACTGTATACTTCACTATATGGTGCATGAAAGACTATTGTACCTCATGACGTAGTAGACAAATGTCACTGGGAATCATCGGAAATGAAATGGAACTGGACTGTTTTAATCCGTTCCTTATTTTTAGATTGCACGCTCTCTATTCTTTATCTCCAGATAAATCCGTTGAATCAATGTTGGTTTTTGTTTTTGTAAAACGTCGCAATTCCCCCTCTCCCAGCAACCCCTAACCCAATTAGCAGTAATTTTTTTTTATCCATCATGAAATTAGAAACCAACCCTAAGTCACGCGATGTCTAATATCCTTTGGGAGTGACAGGGGACACTGTTACCCGTGGCACTTGACACTTTTGTTTCCCTTTGTTGTCCATGCTGACTTCACACACGGTTTTTAACCAGCAATCGTTTCAGTTCGTAGTTTACTTGCTGTATCCGATAATAACTGGCTGGTTTTATATCATTCGCCATTATATACGTTAGTGCAGTTTCGTGTGGTGGTTTAAAGGATTTTAAAAAAATACCTCGGTACAGTAGATTTCGTCGTTATCCACATCCGTTATTTAATACAATAATAACAATAAAATCTTAGCTATTCAAAGGGCGATTCTACAATCCGTTAAATAATCTTTTATTTGATTTACGATAAGTCTTAAAAATACGTGTAGTTTTATTTCAGTGCAAACGTGACTGTATAATTCTTATGACAAGATACAGTCTAGTCATTAAATTCTCTTGCGGCAAGGTACTAGATCTATAGTCATACTAAACTACAATTACCATTAGTATAAAGTACACACTTAATGTATTTCTGATTATCGATGTCGCTCTTATTTACAATTTCGTCATAGTAAAAAAAAGTTGGAAAATTAAAGAAAAAAAAAACATAGTCCACCCTTTTCCATTGATCCAAGAGATTAAAATTTTTATTGCAAAAAACGAAAAAGAAATCTTTAATGCCATTGTGAACGTGGCCTAAAATCGCATGTTCATCACGCCACACCCCCAAGGCCCCAACCCTATAGTTCCAGGATAACGATATCAGTGTATCCCGAAGCTCTTAACAGTAACTATCCACCGCCGGGTCTTTCCGATTGGTCGATACCAACTAAAGCTCATCTCCGATTGGCTGCCACATGGAATCAGGTTACACGGTGTGTTGTGCTCTCCTGTTTGTCCTGTGTAAACCTGGTCGGAGACTTTGGTATCGTTACGTTCGATACTTGGGATCGGCCTGCAGCACTATAGAGTGACGTATCCAAGAATAGCAGTGCTGAAAATGAACTGTGTTAATGGGGACGGTTAATAAAAAGAAAAAGCCAATAATAAAGCTACATACATATATCAGACCAAGTTTGAACAATCACACGAGCAGATATAAAGAAAGCATTGAAAAATCCCATGAGCACGTAATTTCGAATTTGAAAAAAAAAAGATCAAAAATTTCACATTATAAAAAAAATTTGCTCGTCCTTAATGGCCGATCCTTCCGCTTCATCAGTCATCCACCAAAATGTCGACGACTGAGTGTATTTTCGTAGAAACCGGAAGTCGCCTCGAGTGCTCGCTAAAATCCTTCGATCGATCCCCCCGGCACTCTTACAAACGAAATACAAACCAGCAAATTAATACTGAAAACTTTGTAACCTCAAATAAACCGAGTAGGCAAAGTAAAAAGGGCGATTTATAAATGAAATTGAGATAACTGAAAGAAAAAAAATCTTAAAGATAAAAAAGTTATACAAACTCACTTTTGTCGTCTTCCAATTCCTCCCCTGTTTACGCTTCAGCCATTCAGTCCCAACGAAATACCCCGTGACCTTTTTTTGTAAAGGTCAATAGTTCGAAAAAAAAATCGTTATTTACCTGGGATCGATACTGACATTCTACACATGCTATATGGTACATATGTTTCTCTCTACTATCACGACCATGTAATACACACGTATTTTAAATATACCCCCATTATGCGGTAGACGCGTTATAGGTTATACAAGCTACGTTTTACTTATCTACGTCATTCATAGGTAGACGGATATCAATGATCTATATATGGTACTGTATATTTATACGTACATCATACCCTACTCTATTATTTATATATAACGTAGATACGCGATCGGCGTTCACCCACGTAAATCCACGTTAAATCACCATGTGGATAACAAGTTAGATAATTCGAAGTATAACGTTAAGCATACGCGAGTTTGACTATAATGGCGATGATGATAACAACAACAACAACAACAACAACAACAACAACTTCACTTATTAATTTACTGTGTAATTAATTTTGTTTGTTATATTTTAATTACCATTGCAGGATCGCGAGAATGGCAGGTGGCGTCCCTAGCGGAAAGATGAGGCGAGTCCTCGTCTTTCTCGTACTAATAACTGGGGTCCTTCTGATAGCAATGTACGCCCATGCACCGACTCTAGTCTCCTTGCAGCCATTTGCTGCACGAAGGTCAGTCGCCACTGGGTATCGTTACGATACATTAACAATTCTGTTACTCGGCTGGTATGGTTGGTAATGCATACGAAAAAGGGGAAAAAAATTGTATGAAATTATAATTTTACAAATTTGTCTAATATTTGGTTAGACGGAGGGAACTAGATTTTCGTAGTCGTCTAGCATGAGATAATGTGTTCTGTCTTTTTATTTATTACAAATTTTACAAATTTGCGACTGCATGCATATGAGGACAGTTTGGTAACGTTAGACGATACAGTTATTGAAAAGTTTTTATAGATTTTATTTTTACTGGTTAATTTTTTTTTTTCAATTTCGCGCTGGAAATTATTCAGGCTCGTGTTAATCGTATTGAAAGTTTCCACAAAGGGCAATAGTGATGATGAGGGATGATTTATTTTGATGATAGAATTTAAAGGGGTATAAATTATTTATACATAGAGAATTAATATGCGGATTGATTTTAGTTAATGATACATGATACGCTTTGTTAATAATTTATGGTCTTCTCTTAACAATGTACAGTTAAGACAATTTGCAAGTGATTTTTCATGTTGAATAATTAAATGTACAGCACGTGCAATTTCATCTCACGCAATGATTAAATTTTCTATTAATTTTCTTATTTCTCAATATCCTTCGTATACTCGATTGATATTATTCTTTTCTTCGTCGTCAATCCACCACGTGATCGTCCCGTTCACGCTTTACAACCATAACCTCCTCGACCAGTCTCAAGGAATTACGTCAGCACTTGGTCACCTTCTTGGGCGATAATCGAAGCGCCGAGATTCCTGGCGTTCAGCTTTACGAATTCTTGAACGATTCTAGGTAAATGGTTAAACATTGAAAAACCCAAAATCAAAATTTATAGGTTTTCGCTTCCTATGAGAACACTATAAAATTAGAGCTTCGAATTTTTTACACGTTTTATCGTATCCCCGTAGTCTGTATCGTTTATACGTATTCTTGTTCTTAAATGGTTGATACGAATTTTGGAAAAAAAATGTTATTCTACTGATAGCCAAAGCACTTTTTGACGACCCGGTACGACTCTTGACCGTATTTTCAAATTTTCAAAAGTGTTCACGTGCTCAGATGTGAATTCGTAGAGCGCATAAATTTTACAATAATTGTGAGAAACTTTTTTTTTTCTTAATTTCATTATTTATCTTGTTTTTCGTATAGGTACATAATTTTGTTACTTTTCAACCGAATGAAGTATACGCATATTTTTTTTTTCATTCACAAATCCTGCCTACTTTATCTTTGGCTTTCGTTTTGGAAAACATAGCTTTTCGAAAGTAACTTTCCAAAAGACCAAAATGCAAGGTGATCAACAAGAAGGTTAGATCTCTCTGTGTATAATGAGATTAATTTATAATAACTTGCACGTTATCATTATTGTCACTAATTATTATTGACCACGCGTCAAACTTAATCTAATATCGATTTCTTTACTCTTATCACAATTAATTATTACCATTTAAACCTAACCTAGCAATTTGGTAGAATATTTAAATTATCCTAGTAGCGAAGTCTAATATTCCCAACGCTTAATGCTTTTTCAAAATAAAAAATTTGCTTTACTAAACAAAATCTGTATACGATCATTCATTTTTTTTTCTCTTACACAATACAGAACCTTTCAGAGCCCCTGGTCTTGGGCTTGCGTAGCAGGACGATGCGAGAGGAGAGCAGTCAGGTCTTCCAGGATATCCTTAGCTACCTGTACAGCCCTCTGTGGCGGAAGTACCCGTTTGATCTGGCCAAGACCAACCGGAAACATTATTCTTGGAGATGACAGCACCGTCTTTCATCTTCAACAAGTCGCCATGATAACAGTAAACACGAGTGACCAGAGTGTAAAAAATCTCTTAGAGCACGCCAAAGTCATTTTCCTAAGTAAGCATAATTCTCCATTATAACGTCCTGCCCAAAAGGACACTATCCCACTATTATAAAAGAAAAATCTAATCAATAAGTAGTGAGTAATCAACAGATTTCAATTGATCGTTCCAGATAACATTAGGAGTCTCACCAAGGTGCCAAATGCCAAAGGCAGATCAGGCGTCGACAATTTTGTCATCTATCTCAGTGCACCCGGTACTCAGGGTGGTGCAAGACTTACTCTGGAGACGGACGAATCTTATAAGCTTGAGGTTGTACCAAAGGGGAAGCTTCTAGAGGCCAGGATAACTGCAAAAAGTTTCTACGGAGTTCGTCATGGCTTGGAAACCCTGAGTCAGATGATCTGGTGGGACGAGACTGCAGGACGTCAGGGTGCACTGCGTGTGATTTCACAAGCCATCATCGAGGACAAGCCTATGTTTGCCTATCGTGGTTTACTCGTGGACACTGGACGACAATTTTTTCCTATAGAAGAGCTGAAGAGAGTTGTCGATGGGATGGCTGCGTCCAAGCTTAATACATTTCATTGGCACCTGACAGACTCCCAAAGTTTTCCTTTTGACTCTGTTCAGTTTCCGGAAATGGCACGGTGGGGTGCCTACAGTGGGGATCAGGTTTACACATCCGAAGACGTGAAAGAGTTTGTAGAGTACTCCAGGGTGCGAGGTGTAAGGGTACTAGTAGAAATAGATTCTCCTGCTCATGCAAGTGCTGGATGGCAATGGGGTAAGTCAGAAGACTTATGATTTTTAATTATTTATTTAGAAACGTCATAGGTCCTATAGGTTACGTCGTTCTGGTTCCAGGTGCAGAACATGGATATGGAGAACTAGCCCTGTGCGTGGACCAACAACCATGGTCATCTTATTGTGGTGAACCTAATTGTGGCCAACTGAATCCAATCAATGAGCATTCCTACAGAATCTTGGAAGGTCTTTACAGAGAGCTTCTGGATCTGACAGAGGTCCGGGATATCATTCATTTAGGTGGCGATGAGGTTAATCTGGATTGTTGGGCACAGTACAGTAACATAACAGCAGCTATGCAAGCTCAGAATATATCAGATCATCATGTCCTCTGGGCAGAATTTGAGAACAAACTTTATCAAAGGTTGATCAAGGCAAATCATGATGAGACACCCAAGGCAGTAATACTATGGAGTTCGCCACTTACAAAGAGGCCATATATTAACACTTACTTCGATCCAAAAATATTTGTGGTACAATCCTGGGGTGGCAGCAACTGGCCAGAGACACCAGATCTCCTTGAGGATGGGTTTAGGGTGATCCTGTCCCACGTAGATGCCTGGTACTTTGACTGTGGGTTTGGTAAATGGCGAGAAACCGGTGAAGCTGCCTGCGGGGAGTATCGTACTTGGCAAACTGTCTATAATCACAGGCCATGGCAGGTGTATGCCCAGCAACAAATAAACCTTGTCCTTGGTGGTGAGGCTGCTATTTGGAACGAACAAACCGGTCAAGCCTCTCTGGGACCTCGACTATGGCCCAGGGCGTCAGCTTTTGCTGAGAGGTTATGGTAAGCACTGTCAAAATATTGATTACAATATATTGGCACCGTGACACTGTTAATTTTTATATTTTTTTATCTTCACCAGGAGTGACCTGCCGACCAATGGCTACTCCACAGAGGAGAACGTCTACACGCGTCTGGCGGCGCACGTGGAGCTTCTCCTGGCAAGAGGACTCAAGACGGAAGCTATATGGCCGCAATGGTGTTCCCAGAATCCTGGCAAGTGCCTCTGACCGAGCACCATATGGAATGTCCTGATGGACGGGCATTGAGTGTGACGAACAAAAATCCTGCCTCGTGGAAGATACCGAAGTCAGTATTCCAGAATGCACGTCTCTAGAATCAATCAAGACTAGGAAGTTTTACTCCGACTGTTCTCTTCGGAGCGACAAGGTAGTTGGTCTTTGTCAAGATCACAGTGACAAAGTAACAAAAAGTCAGATAACGAAGCGTTCGGGTTTTCTAGGTAGGTAAATTAGATAGAAGAATTACGGGATAGGCTCTCGTACGCGAGCGCTCGACTATGACGTTTACAGGAGGAACAAAAGGGGTAGATAACGGAAACAAAGAATTCTCTAGGTCCCAAAGGGAAAAGTGAAAGTATGTCCTCTGTCGTAGCGTCTCTCGTTGTACATAAATACCATCTTCTTGGAGTGCATTACAATTCGTTTGGTTATTGTCATACAAACGAGTGTAGAAGATATTTAAAAACTCGCTAGTTACCACCACAGGATCCAAGAAGGGGCACTTTTAGCGGGAGCTTCATTTTATAAGTTACGAACAAATAATACAAAATGGCGACGTCAAGTAGACTGGTTTATTGTTGCAGCCATAGCGATTCCTTCGCTTTAACATGCATGGGACAGCCCTCAGTGACGTCTCTGACTAATATTGTCCCGTTAGACAGAATATTTTTAAAATATATTTCAATAGGGCGTTGCTACAGCGTGTTGCCCATTCGCGAAGGAAACGATATATCGACGTATGTATAGTGAGAGTGTATCACTTCCGTGTGCATGCTTGGTATATGGTGTGTTATACATGTAAGGTTACATAGGATTTACAGTGCGGTGTCGTTTGTGAAGTCTTGTGTGAAAAATAGTAACAGAAAATGAAGACAGTGTCTATTTAAAATGACACGATATACATATGTAAATTATATAAGCACATTAGCGGCCGTCCATCTCTTTTTTAGTTACTTTTCGTTCAAAGTGCCTTTGAGGTTCTTGTTTCTGTTGTTTATTTCCAAAACTGCGGTGCGCGTGTGTGCTCTTTTACGAGTGTCGTGTGTGTGCGCACATTATATGTTGTGCGTATGTTACTGATGTTACTAGAGAGAAACAAAAGTAGCGTATTGAGAGTGCAGTTCGACGAGACCGTACTGCAGCTCGGATAGAATATAATAAATGATGTTTGGTAGAAGCTCTAGAGAAATGAACTTAGAGAATGATACAAATTTGTTTATTATAGTTTGATAAAGACAAAAAATGAAATGATGGATTAGCGGTTAGGAAGATCTTCTATCTTTTGGAATTTTCATTTTTTTTTTTTTTTTCTAATTTCTTGAATCAAAGCTGAGATTGTTTTATGTGTGGGGCATTTTTTGGAAAGAACTTTTTTTGTTGCCTTCTACAAAATCTAATGAACGCTGCAACACGTTCCTTGATAGAATTCAAGACGGCCTGCAATATTATGCTGCAATAAAGAATCTTTCGAGCCAGGGGCACGCGTGATATACTGAAATATTAAATTTATGATTAATTAAGGTTATTAGTTTAGTAAGAAAAAGATAAATAAAGAAAGTTTTAACAAGGCGCGTTCACTGAGGTAAAAAAGTTTAAACATAAAGGTCACGCGCAACGTAGGGAATGTTTAAAAAAAAAAAGAACACCCAAACGAGTTTAGCGAAAGCAGGGATGCTGGATCAATGTAAATATTATACAATAATATGTAACGGACTAATGAAGGATAAGTCCTAATGCGTACTTATTAATACTTATTGACATCGATGGCTGTAAGTGGAACTAATTCTGAACAAGTGCTTTTGAAAGTTTCAATGCGTTAAGTACGAGATCTATAGGGCACGGATATATTTCAGTAAATAGTAAACAGGTCTGAGACGTTTAGGTTTCATGAAAGGAAACTCATTTGTCTTTTTTGGATAATCTATGGTTTCCTTTTGAAGAAAAAAGGAAAAAAAAAAAGAAGTGTAGATTGTTCTCCGACGTTCGAATGCATTCGTAACTACAAACAAGTCTTATGAATAGGCGTACTTAAAAATGAATGACAAACAAATAATTACAGGGACGCTTACGTCACTTTCACGATTTTTCGATAGCAACCACTGACTCGGCAATGGTGTCACATCACGCGTTTGCATTATTCAATAATTCACCGAGTGAGATTGCAAGATAACTGCTATAAATTATTTTTATGGTATAGTGGGGTTTTGTTATAGCTTAATTGAAATTTGAATCCGAACATTGGGTATTCCGGTACTATTGTAAAATGAAATCACATCAAAGCAATTATAAGAATTGGATGATAATAGAACTATTACGATTTAGAGGAGACAGAACTAATATTATAAAATACTGGAGGATGGGAAATGTAGTATTTTATGACCAAAAGGATCGTGAAACAAAAAAGTATTATCTTTGCGTTTAGAAGTTATCGGAATACCACAGTTCTGTATCAGCTTATACTTTTGCTGTATATCTAGATACATGTAATTAATTTGAAATGAAGAAACAAGCGCCTTTTTGTCAAAATATCACCTCCAGGCATTCTTATGGATACGTATGTATTCACTGATACTGGAATAGTCAGTGTATTAATAGCCGTTCAATAACGTCACGACCTATTTCCTAGGAAAAAAAATATTACTCTGTTACGAAATGTGAATTATAAAGGTTTAATATAAAGTGAATTTTAATACAAGGAGTTTTTTTTTTTCTATTAGATATCTTCCCGCATTTACTATAGTAAAAAGACTGCAAGAGAATCCAGTAAATAAAATGTTTGACTCGAGGTACTAAAGTATTTTATTTGGCAGAATGAACGCAATACATTTAATTAATGTATTTGTACAATTTATACAAAAGAGTATCAAGCTACTTGTCAACACGTTTTCCTGTTTTTAACGACAGACAAGAGATTTTTGTGTTTTCATTTTCTTCCATCTAAGGGAGAACAATATCTTTTACTCTTTTTTTTTTACAATTGTATTCAATTGTAGCTCTTTATCATTTCTTCTACATTATCTTCACTCCGGTCTAGGCACTCTCAACCTCAAGACACTCAGAAATCGATACAACCATTACTAGAAGGTACAAGCAATATTTCTAAAGAAATAAATAGCAATTACTCTTCTAGTATTGCACTAGTCAGCGGTTTTAATTCTTTTCTCTTTGTACTGGATAAATTAATGTCTAATCAGTCAACCTCTAGGTTATTCCTAGATGTAGAACATTAAAAAAATTTATTTTAACCTCGTTGATGATCGAGCAAAATCAATTAAGTATTGTTTCATATATATCTATCCTGTTAGTACATTTTATTTTTTTCTTTATTAAAAGAAGGTACTCGTTCCCTTTCTTTTTTGGATAACAAATTTTGAAATTACATAAATCTTACACCGCTCTTTAATGGAAGATTTTTATAAAGATTATTTTTCATCGATGAAGCAACAAAGTTGAAGATGCTTCAAATTGATTAGAATTAAGTAAGAAAATATTATTGAATTAGTTAAAAATTCACAATACAATAAACGTCAATGAAACAATAAACGGTTTGTTCTCGATCGACAGTATTGCATAATAGTGGAAAATAATTCGGTTTTAATTTATAACATAAAGACATTTAACTGTCTTAATATAAAACCCAACACTCTGCGCCTTTGAAATAGCAAGTCAACAAATTTCTGGATGTTTCTCGACATTTTCTTATATCGAATCTGAAGACATCAGAGGAGGAGGTTTATGTGCTTGTAATTCCCGAATGAAAAATTCATTTAAAATACGAGTCCGTACGAGATCATCCTCATTTCCTGTTCAGTTATTCAATACGCTTCTGATTATTGCAGGGCATTTTGAATAATCGCAGCGACACAATGAAATTCATGTTTTACGATGTATTTCGAATAAGGGCAAAATTGCATGAATGCTCGTATAAAAATAATTCGCATTAACCAGCAGTCACGTTAAAAAGAAAACCTATGAGTAAATTACTCGCCTGAACATTGCATAACTCAATTATAAAAGAAAAGAAAAAGCTATCTTTTCCCGTGAAAGAACAACAAGACGTTAAACTCACTAGCTAAAACCATAACGAATCTCAATTTTCATTAAATAAGAAAAGCAGGTGAAAACTAAAGTATGTAGAATAAAAGAATGCAATCATCGACGGATGCAAAATTACTCGACAAGTCCACATAAACGGCTGGCGGAACTCTCAAAAGTTAAAGAACTTCTCATTGAGAAATATATCTTTCTGAATGATCACTAATTGCAATCATTCGTTTTACGATGAAAACATTTGTTGTGTAGAATTGACTAGGTTAACCTCAATCTGACTCTTCAACATCAGATGACTGTGCACCCGGGAGAGGCGAAGGTATAACAAGTTCATCCTCAGCCTCTTCCTCCGCAAGTAGATAATCATCAACCTCACGAACTTCCTCCTCTCGAGCGGGTTCTGGCGGTGTAAGAACATCCTGACCATGTTGCTTCAGATGATCCTTCAATGCAAAGGCACGGCCATAGGATGCACCACAGATGTAACAACTAAATTTGAGGTTATTGTCCTTCTTGTGAGTCTGAATATGAGCACGGGCTGCATATAACGATGCAAAAGGTCTAGAACATTCTGTGCATCGGAAAGGTTTGGTATGACTGTTCTTATGCCCCGCAAGCTGCACTCTTGTCTTGAAGGTTTTGGGACAGTACGGACAGGTATATGCTCTCTCCTCGCCATGAGTGAGCAAGTGATGATTGTAAACCGATGAAGCTTTAAATCGTTTGCCACAGTGTTGACAAGCATAAGGTCTTACACCAGTATGTGTTCTCATGTGTAATGTTAAGCAATAAGACACTCGAAAAGTTTTGCCGCAAACCTGGAATTAATTATATCAATATATGCATCGATCAATGAATCTTATGAAAAATATAATATCTCAAGCAAAGTACTCACTTCGCAGGCATGTGGTTTCTCTCCAGTATGAATACGCTCGTGCTTAACTTTCTCATGAGGCCTAGTAAATCTTCTACCACAGTGTTGGCACTGATATGGTTTTTCTTTATCAATATCACCACCACCGCTTTCTGCAGCAGCCGCTTCCGCCGCTGCATCTACTGGGGATGCATTTATATCTCTAGCGGGAGGTGTGGGCGAATGAGAACGATTAGCATCCGAATGGACAGCCGCATGCATAGCAAGGCTGTCTGCGGAGTCAAATTTTCTATTGCATACACTACAAGTAACAGAATCACCAGTGTGTAGAGCCATGTGAGCATCTCTGTAAGATTCCGACAATGTTTTCCCTGCGCAAATTATTTCACTTTAGCGTATAGTACAAAGATAATTATTCTATAAAATAAAAAATCTTATATATTACTCACCACATTCAAGGCAGGTAAACGTAGCACTGTGAGTACCTTCCGGAGCATCTACATGTCGCGACCTCACTGGCGCATGCATCCTTGAATGAAGTCGTAGACTCTTATGGGAAGAAAACTCTGTACCACATGCAGAGCAAAGGAAGACCCTTTGACCACCATTACTGTCGACTTCGTGTACCTTCGAATGCAACTGCAAGGCGCGTGCAGTTGCAAATGCCTGATCGCACCTATCACACCGATTAGTACCACGAAGGCACGCATGGACACGAAAATCCCCAAGCTTTGGAAATTGCTCCAAGCACTGGTTACAACGGTACATCCTCACTGGTGCTGCTGCTACCGTTTTATCGCGTACCTGAAAACCAATAATGGCTAACAGATGCAGATGACGTCTTTTCGCAGTGGATTGAAACTGATGTAAATTTAATATGAAGATAATTATAATTTGTACCTTAACACCTTCAGCGTTAGAGAAGAATTTCTCTATCATTGGTGCTTTGGAGGAGCGACTTCCGCTCATTGGACGGTCCCAAAATCTTTCTATCTGCACAACCTTTCTGGTATAGAGTCTTCCTTCACTGTCGACACATTCTTCGGTGCGTAGAGTGTTCATTGTTTGCCGTTGCCGAGGCGGTATGACTGTGGTTGGTTCTTCAAGAACGGCTGGCTCAACTGAAGCTGTGATACTGTCTAGTTGCTGTTCAGCCATTTCGAGAACAACTTCCTGTCCATCGTGGTATTGCTTTATATGTTCCAGGACGGAGTTGAAACTCATTCCACAACTACTGCAACTATAGAGCGCTTCCGATTCTATCTAATGAAACAATGAGAAAGTATCACCTGATGCTTTTTGAGAAACTCGAAAATTGATTACTCTTTATTGCAGAATATAAAAAGAAAATTACCTATATTTATAGTCTCTTAATTACCTCGCAAAGTTCCTGCTTGACTTCAAGAAGCCCAGTATCATTCAGTTCTTGGACGTCGTTTACATGGTCCATGCCCATCAAAGTGTCATCCTCTTCATTGAGGAGATCTGAATTGTCTGGTAAAATGGACATCATATCTTTTCTCTCTGACTTAATGCCATTGGCTGTAGATGTCAGATTGGTCAGTGAATCTCCAGAAGTATCCTTTTCTTCAGAAGTCTCATTAATCGGAGAGAGTTTCTCCATATTTTGTATGGATGACGTTGGTACCTCAAGCTCCTCTGATTCTGTATCCATTTTTTCTACTACTTCGATTTGGCCTAATAAAATCAAATGCAAAAATCGCTTAAATAAAGAATATGGAACCTATGCTACTTGGAAACCTACCATTTTCATCTACTTGTATCGTACGAGAACCACCAACTATCATTATTTTTCCATCATTTACTGCTGCTAAAAATCCTTGATCAATCTGCTCAACACTAGCTTCCTGCAGCAGGAACAAAATTGTAATTGTGTATGTACAGCAAATTATGATTGTACAGTTTGACTCCCAGCTAAATTTTGATTGTTTTTGTAATAAGTATCTAAACAAACCATTAAAACTTCTGTCTCTTCCTTCGATTCTTCAACCTCTGACTCTGCTTCAATTTGAGGTTCTACCCCTAGTTCTCGTTCCAATTCAGGATCAACTTCAGCAACCAAATGCATTGCAGCCTCTGCACCATGGCCACAACCATCTAAATGCTGAATAAGAGCCATTACGGAGTCCAATCTCTCAGAACACCGAGGACAGTATAAGTTGTTTGTCATGCTTAACAAATGACTTTTTAATGTTTGTGAGTTGTCGAAACTTTCCCCACAACACATGGGACAAAGAAGACTCAGCGATCCCATGATTTTCTCAATAAGGTACAACACGCAGTAGAACTTCCTTCGACTCTTAGAACTGTCTTCTCTAGGCTATTTCTGCACTCTTGTTCCGACGACTAAGTATTTGACACTGAACTTGGAATATCACCGGGTTACGTGTGAGAACCTTAACCTGAGATATCATTCCATGAATATACTACAAAATATTGAAAACGTATCCAATCACTCATAGTCGACATTTCGTCTATTCTTACTAGGAGGCTTCCATGTGACGCATGGAATACAATAAACCAAATGTCTTTTTTCTGCTTTTGATAAATTTCAATTGATCTTCGATCCCAGCAATAACAATTCCATTGGAGACGAACTTCAGTGCAAACAAATGCCGAGCACAACAATCATGAAGTTAGGGAAATGATAAGTGAGCCGCGAAGTCGGCCATTGCAGTACGATTATAACACGAGACTACTGGTATCGAGTTATTATGCATTTTTCATTATATAATTACAACATAAAAATCATTTTAGCAAGTATAAACAAATTAGACGATAATATTGATATTATTTTAAAAATATTTTCTATTACTGGAATTTACATTAAATACCATATAATAAATAATTCGAATTTCAAGGAAGTACCATATGACTCATTTGTTATCTAAGTTATAATTCTTTCGCATACGCAATACAGAACTCCTTTTATACACCTAAATAGTTCGATTAGTTGTATAAAAAGATAACATGAAATTTGTCTTATATAAATTACAATACATATTACAGACTTATGCCTTAGAGCATATATGTATGTAGTTCCAAATTTTTTCACTTCAAGGGGCAGCACCTCTTACGAAACATATATTTGATATCAACATTTAATAAATTTTTGAAACTCGTCAAAAATTGGAATTGATATAGTGCTGCTAAATAACGTGTACATTCCAAAAGGTATACAATTTATGATTGACTAAAAAACTAAGAGTCAAGGAAAAAGAAAAATAATTGATAACATTACTTTCAAATGGTTATAGTATTGTTCCTTGAGGAAATGATAGAAATCCTGGGAAAAAAATAAAATGATTATAAAAAAATGCTTGTAAGATCCAATTTGAACTTGCAGTTATCTTGAGAAAACTTCACATAAATTTGTCATATTACGAATTATTATTTCAATCAGAATAAACCTTTGTTCTTATATTCTTTTGAATACATCTAACCTTACTTTAGTGATCAGATTTTTAAATCTCATTATAGCACTCTTTGGTGAACTTTGGAAAGAAAAGTATCTATTGAAAGTCACGCAAAGGAGAATAATACTTCTGGACATAATGACTGAGGTAAAAATATTAGATGGCAGTTTTTCTACTCAACTGGCTACACATGTTGGACCAAACATAGACGGTGATCCTCTGTGGACCGCACGTTTTCTTGCTACTAATCCGGAAGCTGTCTTTGCAACTCATCTTGATTTCCTGAGAGCTGGTGCTGATATAATACAAACCAACACGTATCAAGCATCTATCAGTGGCTTTGTACAGCATTTGGGGATCAGTAAAGAAGAGAGTCTTCAATTGATAAACAGTGCTGTAGATCTAACTAAGAGAGCTATAGAAACATACCTTGAAGAGATAAAAGGTAATGACAACGTAGTCAACCCAAAGCCACAAATTGTTGGTTCGTGTGGTCCCTATGGAGCCTCCTTGCATGATGCCTCTGAATACACTGGATCTTATGCTCAAGATGTTACTGCTGAATTCATGGCTGAGTGGCATAAACCACGCATAGAAGCATTAATCGAGGGTGGAGTAGACTTACTTGCTCTGGAGACAATACCTTATAAACTTGAAGCTGAAGCATTAATCGATCTGTTAAAAAGTGATTTTCCTAATGTAAAGGCCTGGTTATCCTTTTCATGTCTTCGGGATGGAAAAAGTCTTGCTGATGGTAGCAACTTTCAAGAAGTTGCATTGAGCTGCTATAAAAGGGCATTACCCAATCAATTAGTTGCTGTCGGTGTTAATTGTCTTGCACCACATCTTATCACACCACTGATTAAGGGAATTAACGATAATTCTGGTATGAGCCATATTCCCCTGGTTGTTTATCCAAATAGTGGAGAAAAATACTCAGTTAGCGAAGGATGGAAGAAGGAAGATGATTGGAATCCGCTGGAGCAATTTATTCATGAATGGTTGAATCTTGGAGTTAAGTATATTGGAGGATGTTGCAGGACATCTGCCAAAGATATAATCAGTATACGGGAACACGTAAAAAGTTGGCAATCTGAGGTAAATGCCAAAAAACCTTAAACCACAAACATAAAACTTCAAATATCTATTTTGTATTTTCTTATCCATACAAGAATAAAAATATATATATATATATAACATTATACAAACTATATCTGAATACTAAGAAACAATCAAAGTGTACCATGTTTGAAACTGTAACTTGGATATTCTATCAAGAGATAAGAAATGAGATTGAACGATACTTCTATGTATGACATCTGTATAAAAAAGTTATTTTTATAAACTAAACCATGTTGAATGCTCAAATTTTTTATGCACATCTTAACTTAAGCAAATTATATATAACAGTACTTCCGTAACATATATTTTATAAAAGTCTGTTTGAACTATGAATATTAATTACTATGGACAGACTCTATACTTTAATATTAAAAGAAGTTTCTCCGACACAACGATTAATAATATATTACCAACCCACCCTTATATTATTAAATCCTTATTACTTTCGTTATGACACACCGAAAGGTGTTCCGCAACAGTTTCTGATTCAACGGAATACATAATTTTTGTAGAATAAAATGATTTCAAGGAATTCTAAATTTCATCCATTCATTGCGCATAGTGTAAATCGTCAGATTTCAAATATTTACAATAAGTAACGCGTCATGCGCAATTGAAAAAGTGCTGCCAATTTGAACGGCATTTGCTGAAACTAAATTTAAAAATTCGATAAAACAAGTACAGTAAACTCTCGTTAAACAGCTTTAAATGTGCTTTGTTGGGATTTTGCGTGAAGGCGATTAAAAAAAAAAACGAGTACCACACGCAGCTCTTAATGTTCAACAGATCTTTATCGAAATTCATTATCCTTACTTGCTTCCAACCACAATTTCTCGCTTGTAATACGATACACTTAGTTGGTGGTTGCAGGAATAATTGGAATAATCCAAATGCCTCTAAATAAGATAAGTGAGAAATTGAAGAAGAAGCAAACACTTATCGAGCTCATACTAAACGGGAGTCTGTTACATATGCATAACATTTGTGTATAACGTTACGATGTTGTGTATCACTATAGTAATGTCTGATTGGACGAGAAGAGCATAAATGGGGCCTTAGCCGCAACTAGATTAAAAGCTATTGGTCAAATAACGAACTCGTGTCGTAGTATACATTTTGAAATTTAACCGACTGGGTGTATACAATGTATTCCTAACGAGCTTTGTAGTTTTGTGGTTCTTTGAAGAAGAGTTATACTTTATATAATCCGAGATCGAACATAATTCTTATATATCAAAGAATATTTCTGTTAGGCGTCAACATGAATCCGACGTAAGTTTTTAACATCTTAACGTTAAGATTAGCAATGGTTACGATGATATTTTCGAGAAGCTCAATGCTTTACCAGTAAAAGAATAATTATTAAATAGGAAAATAGAAGAGAACGAAGTAGTTGCAAATTTGTTATCTGCTGTCTATCGCCAGCATAGCATCTTATGGGATAATAAATGTTTTCAGGAGAGGAAAGCAGCCGGGATCTACGCGCAAACCAGCATCTCGTCAAAGATTTCAAAATTCTGCGACGAAGGAGCCTGTTCATGTTTATTGTCGTTTGAGGCCTATGCAATATGCTACGGATGTTTCGTGCATGAGAGTTATTTCTGACACAACTATAAACATTAGTCCTCCTGAATCGGCCAGTAATTTGCGAAATGGTACTGCGAAGGAGATACAAACAATATTTAGCAGGGTCTTTACTGCAGATGTTTCTCAGAAAGAAGTATTTCGTGTAGTTGCTCTCCCTCTGGTAGAAAATTTAATCCAGGGAAGGAATGGTCTACTGTTTGCTTATGGTGTCACTGGCAGTGGCAAAACATATACAATGATGGGAGATGCACGGGATGGTGGAATAATGCCTCGATGTCTTGATGTTTTGTTCAATAGCATTGCTAATTATCAGGCTAAAAAGTTTGTATTTAAACCAGACAAACTCAATGGTTTCGATGTGCAAAGTGATGCGGATGCTATGTTAGATCGTCAAAATGAGTTGCATACTGGTCTTATGAATCAACGTAATGGAAAAAATGGCAAAGTGTAATACTTTTATATACTTGTGAGTATAAAGTCATAACATATAATCTTGTTTAATATATTTTCTTTGCAGATGTAAACATGACAGCGATGGAGAAAGTAATGCTCCCATTAGAGAAACTGAGGAGTCATCTATTCTCTCAGTAGACCAGGACAATGTATATGCTGTGTTTGTTACACATGTGGAAATTTATAATAACAGTGTATACGATCTCCTGGATGATGAGGATGTTAGATCAAAGTAAATACTTTAGAATATTTTATTTCGGTGTACGAGTAATTGTTTCATTTCTTAAAATTTCGCAGGCCTCTGCAGAGTAAAATTGTCCGTGAGGATGGGTACAAAAACATGTATGTCCATGCTGTAACAGAAACTGAAGTTAAAAGTGCTGATGAAGCTTTCGATGTGTTTTATCGGGGACAAAGAAGACGTCGTGTTGCTCACACAGCACTGAATACTGAATCCAGCCGATCGCACAGTGTTTTTACCGTACGACTGGTTCAGGTAAGACATTTTACTCTATGATCCTAATGTACTTATGTATTTTAGATAAAAACATTTTGACCATTTCCACAGGCTCCACTGGATTTTCAAGGCGAGCAGGTCGTTCAAGATAAACGTGTCGTCTGTATAAGTCAACTGTCCCTAGTTGATTTGGCTGGGAGTGAACGTACAAATCGTACAAAGAATACAGGACAGCGTCTTCGCGAAGCAGGAAATATTAATAATTCCCTCATGACACTTCGATCCTGCTTAGAGATCCTAAGAGAGAATCAATCTCAGGGTACAAATAAGATTGTGCCTTATCGAGACTCCAAGTTGACTCATTTATTCAAAAATTACTTTGACGGCGAAGGTCAAGTCAGAATGATCGTCTGTGTTAATCCTAGAGCCGAAGATTACGACGAAACGATCGTAAATAATTTATTAAGACATTCTCCAAGCTGTAACTTATTAAGATAATCCATTCTTGTATTTGTGATTCTTACAGCAAGTAATGAGGTTTGCAGAAATGACCCAGGAAGTACAAGTATCAAAGTCTTCAGCATCAAAGATAGATTTGGGATACACACCTGGCCGAAGACACGCGAATAAGGTGAGAAATATTAATTATATTATTTGAACAGTATATACATGTGTTTACATTTACGTATTCCTACTTTAAATTTTGTTTAGATATTCAAAGAAGCTCGCACTAGATTAGAAAAGCAGGGTCAACCGATGGCCGCTGAACTTGATGTTGACCTAGGTTTAGTCTACAGTCTTGGTGGACCATTTCCAGAGCTGGAGCTCAATGGGCCACATAACGATGAAGTAATTACTGAACTGATGCGTTTTTTGGAACAACGCATAGAGAAGAGAAATATCTTGCGTGCAGATTTACAAAAAAAGCGTAAATGTCTCAAACAATTTTTTCCATGTCCCTGTAATTTATTGTGAAATTGCTCTCTTAATAAAAAATTCTTTTACAGAGGATGACTTCAGGAAGATGCTCGTTGCCGCTGAGCAAGAACTTTTGGCACTTAAAATTGAAAACGCATCACTAAACGCAGCCAATGCACAAGAGAAAAAGAAGGTGAGTTAGATTTAAATATCTCGCTAGTAAGCAAAACTGTAAAGATTAAAATATTGCGTGCAATATTATTTCTTTTCATAGATAACAGCCTTAGAGAATCATTTGTACAAGACAGACTCTCAAATAGACAGTCTCCTCAGAAAATTGAATGGTGCAAACGAAACGATTAGAAGTCTCCAACGAGAAGTAAGTTCTCGATAACGTTAAAACCCAAACAGATATTCTAATAAAATTCCTCTCAATAGCTGCGCGAAAAAGATATGCTTCTGAATCAACGTATGATCGAGAAGCAACGAACGAAACAAAAGTACAATACCAAAATACAAGAAGAAACTGGCAAGATATACAGAGAGCTTCAAATGAAGCACCGTCAGGAACAGCAATATCTTGAGGTAAACTCGATCAAAATCCCGTTTACCTGAGCTACTTTATAAGGGGTATACTAGCTTAATAAAAAACAATCTTTTGTTCCCTATCTGCTTCTAGAACAAGATGAAGGACAAGGAGAATAAGTTAAAACTTGTTAAGAAAATTTTGGTGGATGAGAACGGAAGTGTACCACCGTCAACGGCCTTATCCAGGGATTCACCACCACCCTCCACTACGGGTGACACTGGTAATACCGCCAGTTGTAGAACACCTGCTGGTACAGATTCGCGGTCGAGAAGGGTAATATGCATTTCCATATTCCTATTGGTACTACTGGAGGATTGGCAATTCAAAAATATTAATTCTAACATACTCCCATCATGGCAGGACAGAATTGCTGTAGTAAATCTAAGACATAGAAGATCACAAAGTGCAGACAGGTGGGTAGATCATCGACCTGGTGCTCTCGTGCCTGTAGGAACTATATTGCAGCCTTTAATGCATCGAAGACGCAGTGTATCCCGACTGAGTGATCCCAAGGAAATCACAGATGGTGCCTCCAAGTATTGCCTAACAGCCCAGGAACAGGACACCGATGGTGAACTCGAGACTAAGTTATACAAGGTATCTAAAACGTATAAAATATTTTTCTAATGTTATATTACAATATTTAACGAATAACCTTCCCATTTCTGTTAACAGGGAGACATCGTGCCTACAAGTGGTGGTGGTGCTCAGGTAGTTTTCAACGACGTGGAGTGTCTCAAGCAAATATCCCCCACTGCTAACAGAAAAAGAAGTGGTCGAAATAGCATCCAGTCGGAAGGGCCAGAAAACATTTCTCCAGTCAGAGAAATGCATTCAAAAAGACCTCGAGTCTGAAAACACAGGGATATGCATGTCCTACTTGCATAAGAAAGATACCATGAGAATTTATCTTTTATAACGAGCGTGTAACGTTCATCGAGTCAAATAGAATTCGCTGTTTATTTATTATTTAAACATTTATCAACATATTCAAGACAAAACAAGAATTCTCAGAAAGCACTTTTGGAATGGTAAGTCATAATAAATGGAGAGTATCAATATACAAATTGTTACATTTATTTTTATTTCGTTCCTCGTCTGCATAGGTCAAAGCTCTTAAACAGTAACATTTGCACATATATATTATATTATACTTCTTCAGTTGCATTTCATCAATTGTAAATCAATCCGTGATTCTTTGTCTCCTTAGGATAAAGAAAACTGACATCGGTTATCAACAGAAAAATTGTTCTCGTCTCTCTCCCAACTACTTTCTTTCTACTCTCTCTCTCTTTCTCTCTCCATATATTTATTTAACTGGCGCAAATACATGCCAAACTGACCCATAGGCGTAGCATAACAGTACGCGCAAAAAGGTGAAAGTAAAAAGAAAGTGCCAAAAGAGTTTAGCTGAGAATTTTTTTTTGACAATGCACTCGCTATTTCCTTTTCCACCTTCGCATCCTCGATATACAGACAAAAATCTCCTACATTGGCGTGTAAAGATTGTGTAAAAAAAAAAAGCACAATGCAACGACTCGTCACAGTTTATAGTTTGTGGAAAGAACATACGACCTTTCGCCTTTGCTTTCAGCAAAAGCTTTCCTGCCAGCTAACTTAATACATTTATCTTATACCCTTATGGTATTCTTGCTGTCATTCCATTTAGCCAATAGTTGTATTTTCCATTGTTGCGGTATGCTGTTGTTCGAAAGTGCAGAGAACATCGCGATACTTACATAATATAAAAAAGTCTTGAGCTTACGCGTCGCGAGTAGATGACGTCCAGACATATGCGTCTTGTGAATACTTTTCGTGTACATATATCATGCAAGAATATCTTTCATAAATAATAATAATATTAATAATAATAATAATAATATATACACGTATTGTATAAATCAATGAAAAAAATATATAATATGCGTCGTTCTCATCGTATGAGAAATTCGCAGGTGAGCAAGTCAGCTTAACCGTCTGACTGCCAAAACGAGAGAAAAAAAAAAAACAAAACATGAAATCACTAAGTCAAATCAACAATCAGTAAATAGAATCGATGCATCAAAACCACCTATACGTGTCTTCTGGTGGAATAATGAATTTCTGGATAAGGGGTAAATACGAAATCAGGAGTTAATAAGATAGAAGAGAACGAAAGAAACCATTAACTAGAACGAAGGTCACGAGCCGATTATACGTCGCGACGCTGCCGATTATCGGACGATTAGACAGCGGCTTCCGCTTCTTTCCTTCTCTTTCTTCAAATATTTCTATCTCTCTCATTCGTACATTCTTCTCATTATCCATTAACATTCTTCCAGTTTGACGCTCTCTCTTTCGTTCACACACACTCTTATACTCAAGACTTCTTACTCTATCGCTTTGCTCATAAACTCTATGAATCGTTTGCCATATTGTTCCGGATCGCAGGTTGATATCCCGTCAACGTTCGCGCCGTACTTAACAGTTTTGGCTGCTTTAGCTGCCTGCTTGCGCACTCCGTAATGCGTCAAGACGTCGATGATTGCTAGGAAGTAGATTTCCTTCGTAGGTGCACCTGATAAGAGGAAACAGATTAATATATGTAGATTAGATTTATTTAAAGAAATCTTGGAGTTACTGTAGTTCTTATAGTTCTTTTACCTTCTGAACTTGGTATGGCGTATATGTCTAGTTCAGGTATTATAGCATCTTCGTACTGGAGACTGGCATCGCGCATCAAAGCTGCATGTGGAGACTCTGGTGGAGTAGCCATCACTCCGACGCCGCTCCAACCCCACACTCGACTGCAACTTTCATTTTATTCAGATATACTTATGTATTATTGTTTCTTGGTAAGATGACAGTATATGAAATATATTGTTCTTACTCTCCCATTGGTCCACGAGTATCTAGACCACTTCCAGATTCACTGTCATCTTCGTCATCGTGGTTGTCTTCGTCTTCTTCTCTTTCAGCGCGTTCTCTGTTCTCCTGTTCGGCCCTTGCACAGTCGTGCACGCCAAGAAGCAGAGAATAATCCATAAGATGCAATCGTGTAAGAAACTGCAAATACACGAAACAATCACTTTGTTGTTCTCAGGAAAGTTAAAGGATCGTTAAAGGATACTAACGTCCACGTCTGCAGTCAATGTCTCAATAAGCTTAGCCTTGGCTTCCTCTCCGATGTAGATTTTTGTTCCCTCCTTGACAAAATCATTATCTTTGTAGGTTGGGAGATCCTTCTCTTTTTCCTTATCCGAAGCTTCTCTGTCCACAGTCGATCCCTTGAGGTCGAACTTCTTGTGTGTAGTAAGATGATTTGAAAATACATTTCTACTGGCAACTACGTAGTGCTCAACTCCATCCACAGTGAGACGGTACATTCCCAGATATTGAGGTAACAAGGTCTTTCCATGTCGCTCCACAATATACTAAATAATTCAGCAAGAAAAAGAATATGCTAATGGATGACTAATGCAAATTATGTAATGAATTGATTGTGTTATTATAGTTACCGGATGGTAATGTTTCAAAAAGGAGTGCATTCTTTCCACTTCCTCGCTAGTCAAGGTCTTTATGATGAATAGTTTATCATAGGATTGATAAAATTTTGCGCAACTCTTTCCTGAGGAGTCATCTAATATTGGTTGAGATCTGTAATATAGAGAATAGATTCTTTTGAGATATCACGTTGATAAACATTAGTGAGTTATTTACTAAACTCATTGGATGATAAATAGTGACTGAGCAACGTGTCCTGCAAGCAATGTACACTAAGGGATACTTTTAGTCTTGTGCCAGGTAACCTGGTGGCAAATATATAGTGTAGGCTATGTGAAATAGTTTCTTCAGAGGCGTTCATTTGCCTGAGTGCGTGAAAGCCGTATTGGCCAACAATAATTATATAGTATCGTATTTGTTTTTTAATACGTATATTGCGTTAGTAAATGCTTGCGTGCATGGTAAAGGGATTTAATGGATAGCAAAACCCAACAAAAAATTTCAACAACGCAGATGGGTAACCGTTCCCGGGCAGGACTCCTGTGATAGAATAGGGTCAAGTGATTTGATGATCAGGTTGGATTGGGTCGCGTTAGCCACAAACGTCACGCACAAAGTCGTAGTCTGAAGAAGATAGTCTACCTCAATCGCTTGGGCTTAAAACTGTAGGTGCGCCGTGGCTTATTAAGGACAGGAACTCGCGAAACGGCAGGAGGATCGGATAAGGTTATCGAAGGGACGGTAGCAGAGCGTCGAACCAACTGACGACTCCTTCCAGTCGTCGCTGCCAAATCCTTATGCCGTTTAGCTTGCGAAGGATTAAACGTCCGACATCTAACGGCAAGAATTCTTATATTATGAGAAAGGCCTGCACTTTAAAGGCGACGACATCTTATTCCTTGTAATCCGGATTAATTAGAATGATCGACGAGTTTCTCACTAGATAAGATATTGCAATTTGTCATGGCAGGCACCTTGTTACTATCCGATTCCCTTTTAAGAATCGAATGGAGTATTTCTCTCTTTCTCACCTCGTCATGGACTCCTTGTAATCCTGATCATCGATTCCAAATCTCTCGCGTAAATTCCTGAAGACCAATGGACAATATTCCTTGATTTTGAAGTGAGACGGCATATTCTCTCTAGAAGAAACATAGTTACTTGTTACGACTACCATATTGAGAATGGATGGTATCATGCCAAATCTACTGGTACTGGCTGATCGCGACTAATCACGCAAAGGTCTTCCTTGATTCTATTATTAAAAGCAGTGAGAGAGTCTAAGATCTGGCATTAAGTGTTATATTTAGAATTGACCATATGTCGCATGTTGCTCTTTACAAAATGTATATCAAGAAAACAGACTATATTATTATTCTCATTATAGCTAGACTTACTTATTGAACAGGTGATTGTCTACTTTTAATTTACTGTATGCCCTAAAGTCATCAGGTAACAGCATCACTGGTATGTTGACGTGACTGAGCTCATTTATCTGCAACACAAAGAATTCAAATAAAGTTCAATGTGTATCGGACTGTACGTCAACATAATTCAAAGATTAAACAAAGTACTCAATGCAACAACATAAAGATTTGGGAATTTTCATCGAAGCCCATCTAACAGCATTCAAAGGCAAAGTTCTGATTAGTAAAAGAAGCAGAAAAGAAGATACAATGTCAAAATTGAATAAATGACATTTGCACTGACACATTATAAAATCTTTAAATGTTATCGCTCACCGTGTGGTTGACACCCCACATAAAGACGCTCAAAAGAGGTTCGTTTGCACGAAAGAGCTTGACTTTCTGATGCTTAACACGAAAGTGTTTTTTTTTAAGCTTACTAAGCCCGCTGGACATTTGCGGCGCACTGGACATGTTTATATATCAGTGACTCTCGCTCGGTCTCAATAGTCGTATTTCGTTTAAGCTGTGTGGCCCGAATATGTCGTACAAGTTATAACCCGCGTCGTCCTCGTCTTCAGGCCACCCTCATCCTGAGAGAGAGACCTTATTTTCGTCACAGACTCAAGCGATTTGCCGAGTTCTCAAATAATACGCAGAGGCAATGATGTTCTTCCTATCAGACACTCGAGTTCACCTCGCTCTCCCGCTATGAGCCTCGCACTAGCGCGGTTCATCGGCTACTGATCAGTCCCTTTAAAAATGGTGGACGCCTAAAACCCAAACTCCTTCCCAGTAGGAACTTCTACCCGGCCACAGCCCATGCGCCACCTATTTTACCTGCAACTATCTCTCCAACCACTGATATATACAGTATAATAATATTATAGTTAGTATATATATATATATCAGTGTCTCCAACCCTTATTCCACCCTTACTTATGGAGCTTATCCCCAGTTGTCTTAAGCCGGGAAAAACTAAATAAGTACGAACAAAGATGATTACTTGTATCCTTTCTTATTTATACATATAAATGCTAATTCGCACAATTATTCCAATAATCTGAGCAATCAGAGATTCATTGACAAATTAATTAGACACTGATACTCTACCATCAGATAGAAACATTGTATTAACTGTGAAGATGATTAGAGAAACTATAGATAAAAAAAGAAATACCACCGCAATTAGGATTATTCTGGGTGGGTCTTTGAGTGTAAGAGAATCGATAATTCCTAATAAGAGCACCGGGAAATATGCATTAGTTTTTCAACATACAGTAGGTCCCTTGTGTATTGATGACAGATCTGCTTAATTATTCTAAGTCATTACAGTGTTATGTATCGAGATCTAAAAATGACGTAAGGCCCTTGGTCAATACTCGTGATGGGTTGCACTGATTTTTATCCGTTTATAAGTACATATGAATGAGATGATAGCCAACGACTGCGACTAAACTGCGACATCGTGACGTCGTTCACTCGGGCAAGTTTTAAATTGTGGCGATCGCGGATTGAGGACACTCCTTCACGTGGGTATATATCAAGGACTGCGTTTTCATCGGAGTCGAGAGAGAGGTGAAATACATTGAATGTATATCTATAGTTTTCTGCTATACAGATATACAACATACGTATATTATCAACTTGACTCCGGTGGAAACATAGCCAAGGTGCCGTGGGATATTGTGTGAAAAATCGGGTGGAAGCACTTTACACCCGCGTGTCACGGAAAAATGGAATCTTCGACGAATGCATATCCCAAGAAAAATATGCAAAACACCTATGAAGATGAAGAGGAGAGGAAGCACTTCCTGAGGATTGTATCAGCGTTTAAATATTACAAGTCAGTCTCACAGTATATTACTCATTAAGTCATATTTGTATTGTTATACTCAGTGCAATTTTTTAATTTTCTGCGTGTTTGATTACTGTATTTGTAATCCTTCCTGTGTGCTAGAACATCATAATTAGAAATTGGTCTGTGACATGTATCTCATATTATTTTGTGCACAGGCCTCATTCCTTGCAGCGGGTCAAGAAGACGGAGACTTACCTGTTGTCTCTTCCACCACATCATCAGAAACTACTCTCGAATTACAGGGAACACTTGCAAGAAGTCAAAAGGTGTATTGAAAATAATGATGATATTATTAAGCTCATCATAAAAGATGTCACTCATATTTTTGAGAATGTCAGCCCTACCAGCGCCCAAACAGACACTGTAAGGTTATACATGTTATATTGTTCCCCATATATCTGCTTCCACCCCTGAGGGCTTACGTCAATAATTTAGACTTTAAGCAAAGACTTCGACTACCTCTTGGTCCACATCGACTCCCTCATGGCTGTGATATTCCTTAGCACACGAAAAGTTTGGGGACCTGATTGCAGATGCTTAATACACGACCTGTAATGGCTGATCAAGAGAAGGTCCAAGCTACGATCAAACAGTTGGTTCGCGATTGGAGCGAAGAAGGAGCTGAGGAAAGGCGTGCCTGTTATCAGCCGATCATAGAAGAAATTCTGCGACAGTTCCCTTTGGAATTTTGGTACATATTACATTTACAATCATGTATTTCATAGTGCTCCAACAATCAGTAACATAAACTTTCAGCGCACCATCAGAAATTCAAGTTTTAGTACCTGGGGCAGGATTAGGACGACTCGCATATGAAATTGCACGATGTGGTTACACCTGCCAAGGAAATGAATTTTCCCTCTTCATGCTTTTTGCATCCCACTTTGTACTCAACAAGTAAGTGATATAATTAATAATCTACAACGTAATAGAATTCAAAACACTTGGGCAACAATAAAACAGTCTCATTAACGTTACCCATTATAGCAATTACTAGACTCTGAAGAGGCCATAAGCCTTTCTGGCTGTATACGATATAACTAAATTCGTAACGGATGAAATCCGAGTCCAGATTCGCATCGTACAGACGTAGCGTGTACCTTGCAGATGCAGAGAAAGGGACGTCTATCAAGTTCATCCTTGGGTTCATCAGTACATGAACAATCTATTGTCCGAGCATCAGACTCAGGCAGTATTTTTCCCAGATGTTAGTCCCAGCGATCTTCCTGAAAATGCTCAGTTTTCCATGACAGCCGGAGACTTCCTAGAGGTTATCGTCGCTCCTAAATTATTGCATCGATCATCTTACACAGTAGGCATCAACTTGAAGATTCTGTATCCATTCAATTTCTTCCTTATGCATCTCAGGTCTACACTGAAGATAATCATTGGGACTGCGTCGCGACATGCTTCTTCATAGATTGTGCCAACAATGTCGTACAGTTTATCGAAACGATTTATAAAATTTTAAAACCAGGAGGCATCTGGATAAATCTAGGACCGTTACTTTATCACTTTAGCGACATGCCAATGGAGGATTCGATAGAGCCTAGTTATGAAGTTGTGCGTGAAGTTATCAAGGGTTTTGGTTTCAAATTAGAAGTAAGAACTTTATAATACTATAAAAATTCATATACGATATTCAAATTCCTCTCTACCTTATTGAAAATTCAATTTAATATTTAATTGAGCTCTCGTATTATACTGACTTTTGATATTTTAGAAGGAGGAGACTCATGTTAGGACCCGCTATGCCCAAAATATCAACAGCATGTTGCAATGCGAATATAACAGCATCTATTTCGTCTGCCGGAAGCCGAAGAGAGCAACACGGCCAGCGGAGCCGCACGACCAGACACATTCTAATATAAGTTTTCCAACGCAAAGTCACTCCCATTCTGAAAGTAACGGGACGATCCAGGAACAAGAGAATTAATGAAAAGATCTCTGGTTGGAATGCTCCACACAGTGGAGGTGAAGCGAAAGTTCCGTTATGGAAACCTTTAATAGGCAATGACTTCTGGTGTTAAACGGAATTATATGGGAGGAGCGAACAATTATTTCCATTTGTAATGACGGCTCTCTGTGTTAGCCATGCACTTCCAACTTCTTTTATCCCTCCTAAGAAATAGTCAATGAGGAAAAAAGAACGATGAAATAACTCGGAGGGAATTATTTGTCGTTCAGTAAATAACAAAGGGAAGATAAAAATATATTATAATAGGAAGCGATGTACCTGCCGGCCGAAGTTTCACGAAGCCCATCGTTAACGGGGAATTCACATACGTTTGTGACACAGCACAAAATATTAAAGATGCATCTTCGTTTACATTACTGTCTTCTCATTGAAGATTCGCACAAAAATTATTCTTGAGAAATAGGAAGTAAAATGTATATTGTACAACAATTAGTTTTAGAGATATTCTCAAGGGAATTTCTGTTATGTCCACTACCTGAGAGGAAGGGCTTCGCTGAGCTACGGCTTGCCTTGTAATGAAAACGCATACATCTCGAATGTATATTAAATTAACTATATATTGTTGTAATTAATATAATTTTGTATCAAAAAATGTTAACGAGGCCAGGTCGGCAAGATATATACAATTCTCTTCCTTTCTTCATGTTAGAGACGTATTTCAATGCGACTCACCTGCTGTCCTATAAACTTTTATTGAGATACTGTACGAATAACAGAGCTATTTGACTAGGTTCTATCTGTTGCATTTTACTGTACGTTAAAAACTGCCTTCGCAGTCGTACCAGCTGTGAGGAGTCACTAGAATTTTCCAATGTTAATTCACAATTTGGTATTTTAACGTTGCTCTCGATTCCCAATCGTTTTGATGACAAAATTGCCTTAACCAGATATGAAAATAAAAATGAAAATTAGGTTCTTCTTGATCTTTAAGAGAATAGTTCAAATATTTTGGATCTAACTTACATTCACAACTTCCTGTGTTATCCTGTCCAATTCATACAGATAATTTGCAGAAGATAACGGTGGCTGTAGGACAAATGATATTTTCATAATAATGGAATACGGTATTAATTAGCATATGAAAAAAAAATACAAATGAAATACTGACACACTGAGTGCTTAAATTTGGTTTTGGTGCCTTGGCTTCATAAAGTACACTATAGATATCCTCAAATTTTAATTCATCTTCTGGTAATACTGCAAACAGTGGTGAATCCCATCTGTTTCTACTGTCTGGTGTTTCATACCTGAAATATTACTCTTTTGAGATACTATGATCACAGACCATTGAATTATATTAGTACCTGTTTATAAGGGCATCAAATATTTCATTGGAATATCGTTCTTCCTGTGGTCTTTTTTCATTCCACAATCGTGCATGTTCAATGGGTAAGTCACAGTGTACTGTACACTGAGGTGTTTTGTACAATTTTGACATGCAGTAAATCTCATAGCGATAACCCTTTATATAATTACTTCCATCTACAATAAGAACATCTTCAGGATTCAGAAGTCGTTGGGAATGAGACTTAACATCAGCTCGTACACTCTTTTCTTTTTTAGAATCTGAAATAGGATATATTAGTTCAATAAAACAGTCTCTTGGGATGATTTCCTGAATTGACTATGGGAAGTTTGAAATATTAATAAGCATTATTTAACAGATTTAAATATCATTCAGCCACTGACCAGCATAGAATGTATTTCTATCATATCCAGCCTTGATTATAGCATCTATTTCACTGATAACCTCAACCTTCTTCCCTCGACTATTTTCAAAGTACTTCTTCAATTCCAAAGCCCTGGTACTCTTTCCACTACAGGGAATACCTGTTATAATTATCAGAGGCATAATTCAATATTTTGCCACGCGGTTTACCCTGAAAACAGACGTGAGTTCATCATATATCTGTAGACTGCTGTCACAGACCACTGCTGTAGATATGTTCTGAAGCGCCATCTTCAAACTTCACAAGAACTCAGGGGCTATCCCGTTAATTTAAAAGCAAACGTACGCTTTCTCCGTATTCTTTATATAATAAAGTATAACAATATTTTATTTCAATCATCAAACTCATCTGCCAAAGTATCATCTTCAAATTAGTCGTCAGTTACCTGCTCTTTCTCCCCTTAACTGAAGTTTTGAAAAACAACAGTTACAATTTTATGATTTAACTTAATTTGTTTAATATTGTTAATTTTGAATATTCAACAATATCAATAACACAGCGCGTCTTCGTCATTATTAAAGTTATTCATATGAAATTTGCCTAAGGAAATCTGAATCAATTATTAGCGACACTTAAGTTTAAACTGAACGTCATTGTGCTGACACTGGCTGATACTAACTGGTTTTAAGTTCCATCTCCAGCGCGAAGCCGGTCTTTCATTTCTTTTTCTCTTTTGAATCCCTGAGCTCGAGGAGTTCAAAGTGAAAGGCGAACGTAGCATAGTTGTTCCTGCTGTCACAGTCCGTGACAATGATCCTTTCTGCATTTCTCGTTGTACTGTTACCGTTTTTAACACTTAATATTACTGAAGTCCACGCTTTTCGCGGTAAGTTATTAATTTATTGTTTTGTTATTAAAGCAACATTTATTATTCCATAGACATGATATAGATATGGCTATCGTTATCTTGCGTACAATGGCATTGCAACACTTAAGAGAAAGTCTCTTGAAACTTGTACAAAAACAGTTACAAACATATATTGAGTAAGGATATAAAAGCATCAGCATATTCTTGCTTCTCCGGCTGTAGATACAAAATTGTCTTTCTTCCATTTATACATTCTTGCTCTTTAACTTGATAATCATAATATACTCAGTTCGGGAGCAGAATATTTTAAAATCCGGCTCTTTAAAGGCTCGGCATTCCATGGCAACACATTTATATAAAGTTGAACTGAAAATACACGACCTTGATGAATAATCTACATTTGCCGAGAAATCTATTGTGACAAATCTTGGAAATTTAAGGCGCAACGTGTCTTACATACGTTCGATATCGCAATGAGAACATAAAACATTTCATTCTCGTTAGGCGAAACTTTATTTTGGAAATTTTAAATTTTAGATGGATCCAAGAGGCAAGCCGACAAAGTTGTCGTCTGTTATATGGCCTCCTGGGCCACATACAGACCCACAAAGGGTAAATTCACCGTGGACGATGTTCGTGCTGATCTATGTACTCACTTGATTTATGCTTTTGCTGGTTTAAATGCGACTACCTGGACTATCAAGAGTCTAGATCCTTGGATGGATTTAAGAGATAACACTGACATGGGAACGTATAAGAAAGTTACTGCATTGCGCGTACGTTATCCAGGATTGAAAGTCACCCTGGCTATAGGGGGTTGGAACGAAGGCAGTACAAATTTTTCGGCTCTTGTTGCTTCGCCTCAAAGGAGAAGCATCTTTTTGAAACACGTTATAGAATATTTACAGTACGAATTTCTTTGTAAATAGTATGATTATTTAGTAGTAAATCAAATATTTTTCTGATTATTTATAAAAATATTTTAGCATGTACGGTTTTGACGGGCTAGACTTGGATTGGGAATTTCCCGGCCGTCGTGGAGGAAGTGATAAGGATAAAGAAAACTTTTCGTATTTTGTCAAGGTAAGAAAATATTGTTTTTTCTTTTTTTTTAAATAAAAGATAATTCATCACGGTATTTTTCTTAACAGGAACTAAAAAATGCATTCGAGCGTCATGGGCTATTGCTGACTGCGGCTATCAGTGGTGATAGAAACAGTATGCAGACAAGTTATGATATTCCAGAAATATCTAAATATTTGGATTATATACACGTGATGACTTATGACTATCACACTGCTTTAGACAAGCAAGTCCTTCCTAATGCACCTGTCTCAAGCAACGATACTCTTAACCTGGTAAAATCTCAGCTTCCTTATTTCATACATTATACGCCTATGAAATTCATGCAATTTCTTATTTTCTATTACAGAAAGACGCTATACAGTATCTCTTATCAGAAGGTGCACCTTCAGAAAAAATCGTTCTAGGTATACCAATGTATGGCAGGACATTTAACCTGACTAGGCTACCCAACAGTCCTGATGAGAGTCCTGTGGGTCTACCTGCCTTGGAAACAGGGTTTCAAGGACCATATACTCGCGAAAATGGTTTTATGGGATATAACGAAGTAAGAGATCCTATAAAGTATAAACATAAAAATATAGAATTGTATCTAAATGGTATATGTGTCTTATAGATCTGTGAAGAACTACTTAATCCGTCTAAAGGCTGGAGGAGTGGATGGGATGATCCAACTGGCACTCCTTATGCAATCAAGGATAATAATGTCATTCTATATGACAATCCTAGAAGTATCAGAGAAAAGGTTGATGTGATAAATAAAATGGGTCTAGCTGGCGCTATGGTCTGGAGCATGGACACAGATGATTTTCGAGGAAACTGCGCAGCTCTAAATGATTTCTTAGATCCCCAATCAAGTCGTGATTATCCTCTCTTGAAAATGATCAACATGGCCCTGGGTAACACAGTTCATACTTACGATGAGAAAAAGAAGAAGAATTATGTCTCAAATTCCAAAACTTCATCCGCAGGAACAATTTATGTTAGTGGATTTATTATTATGTCTATGTCTCTAGTTACTTTGTTATCGTACTTATTATAACATTTGAATTTTTGTTGAACATTAAAAGAATTCAATTCAATATTGAATTCAGGGCTGAGAAAATTGTCGTCTCAAGTCTTAATTATATTTCTTCTGCGCACTTCATTTATTCTGCGCAAGATTCCTTTGAGATTAATCTTGTAAGATTATATATTTTTAAATGTACTTGGTACTTGCGATTTTAGCGCTCTATGTCCTTCCTGCGCATGTCTTACCTGTAGCTTCTACATGTGCTACAGCACTATAGATTTTACTTACACGGAGACCCTCAGGTAACCGGGTCAGGGACCGAATCACAATTTGGTTGCAAAATAAAAGATTTTCAGAAACGTAAATGAGGTTTGTTTTCCGATAGACATTTCAAAAATGCCTTGTGACTGCAAAAGTTCAGCGTTCGTGCAGCGTGCTAGATGCTGCAAAAGTATAATAATTTCACATTATTGTTATACAGTACTCTACCATTTCATTTTCTCTTTAACTTGGAAAAATAAAAAAATGTTTTATTTCTAACCCAATATTTTTTATTTTGCAACCAAATTGTGATTCGTTACAAATGTTTTCACCTACAATAAACGTAGGATGAAAAGAAAAAAAAAAATTAAAATGATACGCATGCAGAAAGACTCGAACCAACAATCTGGCGTTTACTAAGTCGAAGCGATGCCCACTGGGCCACGCATTCACTGCTCCCATTGTCTATATTTAAGGAATATAAGGTACTTGGATATTTTCAAAATTAATTTCATGAAGAACTAGCCTTCATGATTAATTTTCTCAAGAATGCTTGGCCATCTAGCGGAATGGCTTTGCTAACGGGTTATTGGGAGTCTGAACTTTATGTACCATAAATACGAAAACAAACGCTAACCCGGTTACGCGAGGGTCTCCTTGTTAGTAAAGGTAATATGAACGTATGCGGTACCAAGAAGACCGGTACCTGATAGCTTGCAAGAGCAAAACAATATTACTGGTAATTCTACACTGCGAGTAATACTGCAGTGTTCACCAGTACCAGTATTGACGTATCTCTAAGAGGAAGTAAAAGTTTTCAGTGATGTTCTCACGTGGGCTACTTTCTCTAATAATAAATACTCAGCAACATTTCAGAGAATTGCATGTTTCAAAACCACTGTAAGCAGAATGTAATATAATCGACTGTGTTTTTATTGATTTGTATCCTCATTTCAATATGACTTTATAGCTTAACAGCTGTCATAATAAATGGAAAAGCAATTGCTGAGGAAATACGAAGAGAACTCAAGTCTTCTGTCGATGCTTGGGTAGCATGTGATAAGAGACAACCAAAACTAACAGCAATATTAGTGGGAGATAATCAAGCGAGTAAAACCTATGTTGCAAATAAAATTCGAGCTGCTGCAGCCATAGGTATTATTGTCCATAGATTTTTTTTTCATCTCTCAGACATCATAATTTTTGTCAGGTATTCTAAGCGAAACGATCTTCCTTGGAAATGATATAAGTCAAACAGAGTTGATTGAGCAGATTGAGTGTTTGAATAATAATGATTCTATCGATGGGATCATAGTTCAATTACCAGTGCCAGTAGGTATTGAAGAAAAGGAAATTTGTTGTGCTGTGACACCATGCAAAGATGTGGATGGATTCCATTTTGAAAATATGGGAAAACTTACTTTGGATAAAAAAGGAATAGTACCAGCTACTGCATTGGGTGTCAAAGAATTAATTTTAAGAAGTAAAATAGATACCATTGGCAAAAATGCTGTAGTTGTCGGCCGGTCTAAGCATGTTGGACTACCGATTGCCTTACTGCTTCATGCAGATGGTAAAGGTGAAACTGGAGCTCTGGACATGACTACAACGATTTGCCACAGATTTACACCACACGAGCAAATGAAGAGTCTCACTAAATCTGCAGATGTGATTGTCATGGCTGCAGGAGTTCCTGGTTTACTTACCCAGGATATGGTGAAACCTGGAGCATGTGTTATTGATGTCGGCATTAATAGAATAAAAGACAATACTGGACGATCCAGACTGGTTGGGGATGTTGATTTTGAGGCTGTGAAAGAAGTTGCTGGATATATTACTCCAGTACCTGGTGGTGTTGGCCCTATGACAGTGACTATGCTAATGAAGAACACTTTCCTGGCTTCAAAAAGAAATCAGGGTGAATGTTAGTTTTTATGTCGAAGAGGCAGATAAATGTTCCACCGAACCTATATATGTGACTTACGTTATTCACTTGAATTATTGTATTTTAAAATGGTATTAATACACGTATAATTTTTGTTTACAAATGATCAGAAAAACGAGATTTTTATTTCCAAAGTTTTATTTAAATATTCTAATCCAATAATGTATAGTAGAATTTCAATTAAATGTACTTTCTGAGATAATCTTTAGTAAATAAATAGTGGCCTGCTTTGGTTATTTGGTATAGGTTAAAAGTTTCAGTTGCTCTTGAGAAAACTGTTTAAACGGCAGTAGTAAAGTAAGATACACCAGCGAGAATACTAACCATAGATAAAATTAATTTAATTTTTATATGAGATAAGAGGTATGAGATTATACATTAAAGACTATTACAAGAAAAACCCCTTAGATAATGGCTCTTTTATCGCGAATAAATTGTGTGATTAGAGCAGGAACTGGAGTAACCTTGAAAATATTCAGAATGGAGTCAAGTCAAATTTTGAGCCGCACAGTTTCTGATTTAGAAAATACAAAACGACCAAAGGTTCTTGTAACATTTCCACATATTCCTGAAATAGGAATTGAGCTACTGAACAAAAAGTAGGTATTGAAGTAACAGATGCAGCTTTGGAGCAGCATACTACATATATTTTTACACTTGTAGATGTGATTTGATAATATGGGATAAGCCAGTACCAATACCCCGTGAAGAATTGATAAAAAAAATAGTAGGGGTGGATGGTGTATACTGCCTGCTGACTGATAAAATTGATAATGAGATATTGGAAGCGGCAGGACCTCAATTAAAAGTAGTAGGCACCATGTCGGTGGGATATAACCATTTAGATTTGAAAGCTCTTAAAGCTAGAAATATTTATGTTGGATATACTCCTGGAATTTTAACAAATGCAACTGCTGAATTAACTATAGCTTTACTTTTGGCTACATCTAGAAGATTGTTTGAAGCAAATGCTGCAATGCTGAGGTGAGCAACTAGCCTAGTATTCTAAAATCTGTTAATATAGAATATTTGAGTGAAATCCATAATTTTTTACAGAGGAGAGTGGACTGCGTGGTCTCCAACATGGATGTGTGGACCAGGATTAGCAGGATCTACTGTTGGGATAGTAGGACTGGGAAGAATAGGAATTAAAGTAGCTGAATGCTTAGCTAGTTTTGATGTTAAAAAGATTATATATACTAGTAGAACCGAAAAAAAGGAAGCTGCTGCATTTTGTGGACAGAAAGTTACTTTCAATGAATTATTGCATCAAAGTGACTTTATTGTAGTGACAACAGCACTCACACCTGAGACTACAAATTTATTTAACGAAGAAGCCTTTGCCAAAATGAAAAAAACATCTGTTTTTATTAATACTAGTCGTGGAGAAGTTGTGGATCAAGATGCTCTCATTCAAGCACTGAAAAATAAAACGATATGGGCAGCTGGTCTAGATGTCATGGTTCCTGAACCTATACCATTAGACAGTGAATTACTTAAACTAAGTAATTGTGGTAAGTAAATTATTATTCTATCATTAATATTTCCTACAGAGGTTTCCTTTACAGTTATCCTACCTCATCTTGGAAGTGCTAATATCGAAACCAGAACTAAAATGGCTAAAATGACTGCTGAAAATATATTAGCTGTTCTACGTGGTGCACCTGAGGAAATGCCTTCCCCTCTTAATATTCAATAAACATATTGCCTAATCATTTCATTTAAAGTGAAAGAAACAAGCCATACTCCACTATATCACCTAAAATAATTATTTAATAGGTGTCTAATAAGAACAATAATAAAAATAATAAATCAATGCTTTTGATAAACACAATAGTATGATCAAAGGGTTAATATAAAATATATATTTGCTTACTTCTTACTTTCTGTTTGTTATATTCTTAAATCTTTCCTGAAAAATTCTCCACCTGACTTTTACAGCTGCATTTATCCTCAAATTAATCAGTGTTTATTAAATTATTTAGAACTTTTTTCCAAATCTCAGAAATTGTTCACAACTCGTAAGTCCATATACGTCTGTTATAGACTGTGAAACAGAATGAGCAATTAGAAGTTGTAAAAAATTGGTACTTAAATAATAAACGTTCTGCTACATTAGTCTACATCTTCACCTATTTTATTTGTTCAAGGTAAACAGAATCATAGTACTTACTTCGACAAATAGTTATTAATATAGGAACAGTTTCCTCCTCGAAATTAATACTTGTGATTTCGAATATTGCTTTCAATTATATTTAATCTTACTTAAATATTATGCAAAAGTGTATCTATCTCACTCGAACCTCGAACAAATTCTTGAACTTCTGTGCGCAGTCCGCCAACATGGCAACCACTGTTGTTATAACTATCGCCGGTATAAACGTGGCTCCATGCAACTCAACCTTCCATGTTGACTAAGTCCTGCTGAATTTTATTAATATATTTAACTTATAAAGAAATTACATCCTTTTATTATTTATTAAGGTTAGTGCAATTATTTTCACCTTGTCAATTTATTGCATTTTGTGTAGATGTCAATTCTTTATCAAGAAGCCAAGAACAATTCTATAACTTTCGATATTTCTTTTTTATTTAAATATAATTCTTCGGTATATTGTATTTTAAGAGATACAGAATACCATAGTCATTAAAACCATATTGTTCTTTATTCGTTTTTAAATAAATTCAGTAAAATTGGAATAATATTAAAAGTGTGTTGTTGTCGGTTGAACTGAGTGAACATGAGTTTCAAACTATTCAATATTCTCATGAATGATGTTACTCTCACTGATAGGGATAAATCCAATTAAACAATGATAATTTTGTATAAATATTTATAAAGTATATTTATAAATATAATAAGGCTCTACGAGTCCTTGATACTATAGATGAATGATATTTATGTACATTCTCTTTTACAGGTAAACTACATCCAAGAAAAGATGAAGTGGCCATCGATCAGTTTAATCATTTCTGTTATATTTTTGGGGTACATTGCACATTCTATTTATACTATTTCTCTCTTATTTGTACCCCCATCCTGTGAATCTGGTAAAACATGTCTGACTTCCTATCTAAGTACAAAACCAGATTTACAATTACACATGTTCACTTCTACGATGGGACGACCATTACAAAACGAAGTTGTTCCTGTATACTCTGCATCACATTTTGATTATTCCCAGGAACAAACCATGTACGTGATTACCTTTACTAATTCTCTATTTAACAACTATGATGATGAATGACAGTATAATACATATTTAATATTTACAGCCCTATCAATCTAGAAATTCCAAAAAAAACACAACAAAATGGTACTCTCTTTTTGCACATAATGGTACTTCCCAAGTCTTCCAAATATAATAACTCTTTCAATGATCTTCAAAAGGTAACATTTTATTACATCAATTCTATTACAATTCCAATAAAAATTATCTTTTTTTATAGGATCCATTCATGGTGTACACTAGAATAAAAATGACTCAGTATGCCATTCCTCAAGCGGCAGCATTCAAGTTACTCGGCGAAAAAGATCCAATAGAGCGTAAGAGGAAAGAGAGTTATGTTAAGCCAGTCTCCCATCTAAAGAGTCGCGTTACATTTACAATAATGACGGACGACATTCAGCTGCCTGCCAATAATCTACCCCTTGAGCTCTCAAGGGATATAAGGTGTGTATCGATTACGGGTATAGACGCTACTTATAGTCTGTTAAGTCTTTATTGATTTGACCGATTTCCAGTGTAACTCGAGAGGGAATGTTTCTGCCGATTATTAACTACGATTTCCTACAAACAAGGCACAAGGATCTCGTGCGGATTAATCCAAAAAATCGCACTATCGACGTTAAAGTGATATACAGTCCAGTATCCTTGGGGAAACTGAGATTAGTACTCCATGTCGAGGCAGCTATGTATGGCTTGAAGAGCTTAGGCTTCTCGGATAAAGACGTTAACGAAGTCAAAGGCATCTTCGCTGACACAAATCTTTACCTCTTGGCTGGAACCATCTTCATAGCAGCGATGCACGTATGAAAAATTATTGTGATATCTGAATGCAGATTATTTAAAGTTGTAATCATAATGCATCTCCTTGCAGCTTCTCTTTGACTTCTTGGCGTTCAAAAATGATGTAAGTTTTTGGAGAAGCAAGAATAATCTTGCTGGACTCAGTGTAAGAACTGTGCTGTGGAGAGCTTTCAGTCAGGCTATAATTTTTTTTTACCTTCTGGACGAGGGTTCGTCTCTACTTGTCCTCATCCCAGCAGGAGTTGGAACAATTATTGAGGTACCAAATAAACCGATTCTCGTACACATAAATTATTTAATTAATAGCTCACAGCTATCATTTCCTCTTTGCATCTTAGATGTGGAAGTCTAAGAAGATCCTACGCGCTGAATTTGTGAAAGGTCCAGGTATAATTCCAAGGATTAGGTTTAATCCTACGGAGAAGAATTCGGCAGAGGCGCGGACACGTGAATTCGACGCAGAAAGTATGCGTTATCTCAGCTATTTATTGTATCCACTAGTAATAGCAGGTGCTACCTATTCCCTGTTCTACCAACCACACAAAAGGTAACTAAAAGGAACAAAACAATTTCTATTAGCGATCAATAACAAAGTTGGTTCAACAATATTGATGCTCTGTTGTAGCTGGTACTCGTGGTGCATAAATTCTCTAGTAAATGGTGTCTATGCCTTTGGCTTCCTGTTCATGCTGCCGCAACTGTTTGTAAATTACAAACTAAAGTCTGTCGCTCATTTACCTTGGCGAGCTTTCATGTACAAAGCCTTTAATACATTCATCGACGACGTCTTCGCGTTCATCATAACAATGCCAACGGCCCATAGGGTCGCCTGTTTTCGTGATGATGCCGTGTTCCTGATTTATCTTTACCAGAGATGGTGAGTACACATCAATAGGATAGTCCTAAATCCTTGGTTCTAATCGTTCGTGAAATTGGTAGGTTGTATCCCGTAGACAAGAGTCGTATCGATGACTCTGTCCCGATAAGCGAGGAACCTCATGACAATACGACATCCTCCAAGAAGAAAGATTAAATATTTTTGTACACAGCCTAGACAACACATACTGCCGAAGAATCGTCTTCAAGACGTCTAGTGCGATAAAGGTTGTCTTTTAGGCATCTTAGCTCATTAACGCTCAAGCCCTTCTTGTCGGAGAGTCAGGAGTCTTTGGGGTCACTGATTACGAATCTGAATTTAGAATTCAAAAATTGAAAATGAATTCAAATCAATGACATTACACATCAAAATGTTATGCGATCGGTACGAAAATAAGGTTTTGGTGTGTTGTCTTTTTCGTGTAACTATGATTTTTCCAAATTTATAAGCGACAATACAACATTGATCTCAACGTGGAAAATCAACACGGCGCGCTAATGGGTTAAAGATAAATCTAGGTTTTATACTCTGTGCGCGGTGTTATTTATTTACGGTGTTACGAACATTCAGGATACATTTGACTTGACGAACGGAGTAAACGATGCTCACAGGCGCTAAAGCGCGTTAATTCGTTCTGATGGTATTTAAATTCATTCACAGACTGCCGATATTGGTGCGATGCAATATTGTAGGAATAAATAACGTTTTCCTGGCAGTTCTTATTATTAGTTCGTGTCCCACTCGCGGCTTCTCGTCAGTTCTTATAAGCGCTGTGCGGACGGAGACTTTGACACCTGAGTATTTTATTTGCGATTTTTGAGTTTTAGATAAGTGATGCGATGGGCAACGAGTGTGGCATTCCACCAGTCCGTGAACGAATGCATTTGGCGCTTAGACTGTAAAACAATTGCTAATTGCGCGATCCGTCTGATTTAGCTAACTTTTGCCTCCCACCACGCTAGACCCGCGAAAATCCTTCGTTCTGATTGGTTCATCTTAAATGCTTTCCATTTAAAAACTATTGTGAAATTTGACAAACGGTTTGCGGGAGGGTACTCGGGGGACCTCCAGTCATCATCCACTTACCGGTGTTACTTACCGGCTGGGACATCCATATTTAGACAAAATTTTTGAAAAATAGCACTTTCATATTTAATAGGTCAACAGATTTTTCAAATGCTGTAAGAACTGCTAACGGGATTAAAATTACGGTGCCTAATTTTCATACTAGCCTAATTAAAATCGTTTGTTCGATAAACACGTCTAAATCTTGAAAGACCTCAATCTATAATCAATTTACGATTAGAACACGTGCGATAAAAAACTCTTGTATTAAAACTCGCAGCAGGATACCCTTCCACAACACATTTTATCTGTGAACAGATTATTAAATTTTAAGACATATATCTAACGAAAGTTGGGTCAATTACAAAAATCTAATAATAGTATAGTAGATTAATAGAGCTAATCTAACATTGTTGTAACAGCTGTAAAAATCGTTCATTGAGTCTATGAAATAACATAAGTTAAATTTTATTAATAAGAGTCCCTTTCGCATTTTTTTTATTTTATTACATAATACAAGTACAATATCAAGCTTCAGAGAGCAAGAGATCATGGTTCGCAACATGCTGAGTTATATGCCAAACCACTACCACAAATATACTGAATTGACAGTTCACTAGTATGACTGCATTTCTAAGCTTGTTTGTATTATTAGTACCTTCATAGATAGAAATAGAGATAAAATAACTGATAATACTATCTTTGGTATCCTATCTTTATTCCATTCCAACTTAAATGGGATGTGTTTGTTAAATATCTAAATTATAAAATTTCTATTGGACTTTGATATTATAAGATTACTGGCAACTGGAGTTAATTAATATATAGTACTATATCGAATGATGAGCATAAAAGTAGGACTGATAAGATTAGTTTAATACTTTTCTCTGGACATTACCAATGGCTCATTTCATTATATAGTTCGGTTCAGTAAGGTTAAGAGATTCAGAGTGTTTTTCAAATTTTTAGTAAATAAATAGTGCTGATTCGTACTGAACATATGTTACATTATAATTCATATGGTCTAAAACCTATACATATTTGTTTATTAAGCAAAGATAGAGTTGTTGTCCTTGATTGGCAATTTATAAGAAAGTGGTATTTACAGCTCGTAATTGTATATGATTGAAAATTACGTTTAGGCTTTCATCGAGATGGATTGGATCACTCTGGCTATACTGCTCGTTACATTATTTGTTTGCCCAATATGGCTTTATCCTTGGTTGAATAAACCCTTCAAGAGACAATCGATTGAAGAAGATAGTCACTACTCAGTACCAAGTGATTAGAATAATTTTTATATTTGTTTTTTTCTGTTATTTATTTGTTTTTTATTTACTTTTGTCCTATTTATTGACAGATATTCATTTTACATTGAAACGCTGGTGGGCTAGTTTCTGTATTGCTAGAAAAAAGTCAAAGCAAGATGTTTCGTCAAAGAAGAACAAGGAATACATATATGGCAAGAAGCTCCCTGATAATTTAGAAGATCTTCAAATTCTTCATGAAGAGGATGTAAGGAATGATTTATTCTTTTTATAGTTTCTTTTTAAATCCATTAAGTTGTAATTACAGAGCTCAGACTCTTTCTTATTCTATGCTACGGATCAAAGTAGAAACTCTCTTTTCTTGAAATTGACAAGGAGAAGACACAGAATTTCGGAATTGTGGCTGCAACTGATATTAGCTGATGGTCGAATTTATCAGTTACCAAGTACGTATAGTACTTTCATAATTATTGTTTAACCAATGTATATGAACTGCAAGATACTCTTTTGCAGATCATCCTGATACTGTGATTAGTAATAATGTAAGTAAAAAGTGGTTTTGTGCTGGTCTGAAGATTGTTCCATTAGAGTCTTGGAGAAGATGGAGAATTACTTTCAATGGTCTCATGAGGAATGGAATTCGACGTAATGTCAATGACAATGTGGGAAAAATTGAACATATCCGCTTTAACTTCATGTAAGCACTTGCATCAGATCAGTTTAATTATTTTGCTTGATATCGCTGAAGTAATTGCAGATATATGCAATACATATTTTCAGATTTATTGCTAGCTCCAAACCTTCTATTTGGCCCGATGACTGGAGTACTAGTTTGCAAGCTGACGCCCTCGCCAGGGAACCTTGGAAAAATCCTGAATGGATACATATGATGTAATTTTATCTAATATCTGTAATAGCTTTTCATACGGTTTTTTTAACAAGCTGTTTACTTTTATAGAAATTGTGTAGGCTTTAGCGGATACGATCAATGGGGTTCTCTAGTCGGTCATGTTACTTTTGAAGATTCCACACAAATAGAATTACATTTGCATGGATTGCGGCAAAGACGATGGGGTAAACACAAGGCCGTACATTTTCACAGGGCAGTTAGTTTCTTTGGAATAACTAGAACTGGTATTAGCTTCTGTTTTGGAGCAAACAGTTTCAAAACTGGTCTGACACAGTAAGTATTGGATTATTATAATAACTACCATTATCCTATTAATGTTAAAAAAATATACCTAAGTCAACAATGATTGCAGTCTACAATTTGGCCATATTAAGAACGCTAGTGGTTTGTCCAACCAAATAGATTGGATGGATTTTAACTTACCAGACTTTGCCGAAGACAGAGAAAATATTCCTACAAAATACACCATCAATTTTCGAGGTCGTTTATATATTTCTATACGGTACTTCATATTTGATAATAGAAGAACTACTTACTATGATAAAATATATAATTGCAGCCGGAGGTAAAAAGTATAAAACTGTTGTGGAACGGATATTAAATACTGGAAGTACTTTGTACGGCGGTCGACCCTGGGATTGGGAAGGAAGGATCGTGCCGTTAAATATAGAACTCAATGGAGTATCAGCAGTAGGAATTGCTAATCTATGGTATACCTATAATGGCTTTTGTCCTCTACAAGCTGTACCAAGAGTTCGACATCTATTGCCTCCAAATGTCAAGTTGGACCCACACATCTACGTTGTTCGATTTAGCGAGAGAATCTGTCAAAGTGATATGATTGTCGGTGGAAAAGGATCTTCTCTGGCTTTATTAACTACTGTCAACAGTAAAGAAGTATGTTTTATTCATTAAAAATGATTTATTGTTTTGTTTTACTATCATTTATCTTACAGTTCTCTGTGCCACAAGGTTTCTGTCTCACCGTAGCTGCATTCAAAGCTCAGTTGGAATCTGTACCAAAGATCTCTGAAGCTGTGGATAATCTGAAGGTGAATAGCACACAGCAAAAAGATGGAAGCCTCAAGGATGCTTGCGAAAAGTAATAATAAAATTTATTTCATACATTTAAAAAATCATTCCTATAACATTACTTTTTTATTCCAGAATTGTTGCTCTAATTGAAAATACTCCAGTTATTAAATCAGTAGCTGATGCTATACGAAAGGCTGTAAATGATATAGAAATGGTACAGCCAGTAACTTTGGATGGACCTAAAAGTACTTTGAGATTCGCAATAAGGTCAAGTGCTGTTGGTGAGGACAGCGAGGATACTTCAGCTGCTGGACAGAATTCCACGTTCTTGGGTATACAGGAAACTGAAAATATTTTGAAAGCCGTCGCCAAATGTTGGGCGAGTATTTTTGCCTTTCAAAGTGTCGAATACAGGTAAAGGTGTTAAATTCATTTTTTAGTTTGAAAACTACGCATCTATGAAATTAATATTTGTATCCAACAATGAATGTATAAGATTGCGACTTCATAGTTATAAAGATATTTGCCTCAAGGCGAACCTGTTTTTTTGCTACTTCATTTCTAAAGTGTAACCTATATAGATTGTACAGAATATGTTTTTCCTGTTTGTTCGATTCGACTGGATTTAAATAATCATTTTATTTACAGGAGACAACACGGTCTACCAATTAAAGCATCTATGGGAGTCTGTGTTCAGATTATGGTGAATGCAGAGACTGCAGGAGTTATGTTTACTAAACATCCAACAACTGGGGACCCAAGAAGCATAGTAATCACAGCAAACTATGGTCTTGGTGAAGTATGTCATATATTCTTATGAATAGAAAACTCTGAAGCCATTAGAATTATCCTTTAAGATCCGATTCCTCCGACGAACCTCAATACGTAAACTCCATTTACCTTCCAAATGCAAATAGTTAGTTAATCGTGTAGTTAAACCGAGTTTAAAGAATAAACTGTCATTAGAATCGAGCTTAAGTTATAAGTTAACTAATATTCTACAGACCGTAGTATCAGCCATGGTAGAGCCAGATATAATAATCGTTAATCGATCCTGGGACGATAAGCTAACGATAAATGAAATGACATTGGGAAAGAAAACAAAAAAGATATTGATGTCTGATATCAGTGGTACCAAAGTGGAAGATATATCGGAGGCAGAATCAAAGGAAGTCTGTATTTCCAAAGAGATTGCATTGCGCCTTGCTAAATTAGGTCTACAACTGGAAGCTCTTTTTGGTGCACCAAGGGATGTCGAATGGGCCGTTTCTAAGGGAAAAATCTTTTTGTTACAAGCAAGACCCATTACTGCTCTGGATGGGTGGTCAGACTTTGAAATTATTCATGAACTGGACAGTGATGCTTATAGTGATTCAGATGTACTGAGTTTTGCCAATGTTGGAGAAGTGTTCCCAGGTGTTATTTCTCCACTGTCGTTAAGTACTCTCTATAGAATTATTAACGGTTGTGTTGGAGAGAAAGCTTTATGTCAACCAAACGCCTATTGTGAATCTACAATATGTGTTACTGCAATGCGATGTGTCATTAATTATATGAACGTACGTAATATGTATAAATTATTAGTTTTGCGCTTTTAACGCGTTTTATAATTGAATGAATTTTCAATAGACAACGTTGGGTCGACCGGAGAAGGAAATCACAACGACTAATAAAATTGTAGATATTGCAATAAGTGGAAAAATTATAACCACACCGGAAGTACATCAACGCGCTGTTGAGAGAAACGGAACTGTAAGTTCTTTTTACCGAATTGATTTGATCTGTGGCTTAATTTACGATATGTGGTACAATAAATCCACGATGAAGAAGGCTGCAGAGATTGATGAAAAATTCAATATTGATTTTGATCGTTTCTACACCGCCATTCATCTTTATCAGGAGATCACTGACAGTTTAGAAAAACTATTAGAGGTACTGTAAATGTATTATGTATAAAATTCTTTCAAGATATATAATTGCTCATTGTTCTTTTCTTTTATGGCCTTCAGGTAGGTGTGTGTCATAGCGATATGTCGAGGGTCGCTATATTCTCGCAAATTTTCCTAATATCAGTATTGATGGAAAGGCAGGAAGAACTAAATGACAATCATTATTCAGACATAGCTTTACTATTAAGTACATCTAGTGACGTAATAAGCGCACAGGTGCCTAAAATGTTGAGAGAAATAGCCGAATCGATAAAGGCTTCTGGGAAAGCTGAAGAATTTATTAGCATTCATGCGTCCCATGGTAGAGAATGGCTCAAGGTAAATTGTCCGAGTACTTCGGTCCTGTTTGAGGATTTCCTCAAGAAACATGGTCATAGGTGTGTCAAAGAATTTGACTTTTTAACAGAGACCTGGAGTATGAAGCCAGAAAAACTACTAATGGCTCTGCAGGTATTTTATAAAAATAATGTTTCAAGTAAAATTAAATTTTATCCAATTTTCTTTATTTGTTTCTGCTTCTTTGTATAGGCCGTTTTAAAAATACCTGACGGTGGTAACGTTCCAGAAGAACTGACACCCGAGGAAACCATTGAGAAATTAAAAAGTCCAAAGAAATCAGCCACCAAGTGGATTCTAAAGAAAATGATTCCTTACTGTAGAAATATTGTGATGTGCAGAGAACAATCAAAAGCCCACCTGGTGTCTGTATTGCATAAAATCAGATTAGCTTACTGCAAACTTTCACAACTGATGACTCAAGAGTGTCTTATTCCTGATTCAAATATTTTATTCTTCTTGACTCACCAGGAAATTGGACAACTCCTTCGATCTCCTGATCCTGTTCTATTGAGAAAGTAAGAACCTTCAGCATGAAGCAAGGTAGTTCCAAATATTAATTTATGTCTTTTTAGAGCTACTCAAAGAAGAAGACTGTTTCCACAACTTGAAAAACTGTCATATCCAGAGACAATCATTGGTATCCCAACTCCTTTACCAGTACGTACAGTTTAACAAAATTCTGAAGTAAAATTTGAAATACATGCAAATACATTATATTATACAAATAAATTTTAGGTAAATTATAATCCTGTGATTACTGAAGGAGCTGTTAAAGTGAAAGGAACATCCATAAGCAGTGGATCAGTTCTTGGTAGAGCCTGCGTTATCACAGATTTATCAGAAGCTTCTAATATACGTCCAGGAGACATTTTAATAACAAGATCAACTGATATTGGCTGGACTCCCTATTTTCCTTTAATAGGTGGCATCGTTACAGAGCTTGGAGGACTTATTAGTCACGGAGCAGTCATCGCCAGGGAATACGGACTTCCTTGTTTGGTTGGAGCCACTCATGCTACAAAAGTTTTTCACACGGGTAATTAAAACCCATTGCTATCATCAAAACAGATTCAAATATCTTTATTTAATTTTTCTTCTTACAGGGGATATGGTGCTACTAGCGGGGAATACAGGAATATTGCAAACAGTGCAACACGTCTAATATCAAGATTTATACAGTCATATTTCTTATCTAATTAAATAAATTTTATGCATTATAAGATATTATTTACATTTCCCATATCATATTCACAGCCTAGTCAGTATGTTCATGTTGAGCATTACTTTCTCGCCATGTATTTTGTATCAACTCTACGAATTGTCTCCACCATCGACTTTGCGACGTAAAATAAAGTGCGCATACAGCTATAAATACCCAGGATAACACCAGACAATAATCAGTCTCGTTAGATGGTGTGCTAGGAACCGGACCATTGAAATCTGCTGATGTTAGGTATCTTGATCCTTGAGGTTCCAACGTTGTAAAGTATGAAATAAATCTTGCAAATGTCTCCAATGTGTACACTGTACCATTGAATTTAACTACAGGTTTTCCATTGTGTACAAGTATTAATGTAGGCACTCCAACGATTCCATACTGAGCATTGAAACTGAATAATAAGAAAATTAAACATTTCATTATAGAGTAATTGGTATTAATTAATATTTCTACGTACTTTGGGTATTTTATAGCATCAATAGCCACTGTCTTCAAGTGTGAAAAGAAATTTGGCAACACATTAAAATGTGGAGCAGCACGACTACTAAAGACACACCACCGAGCATAAAATAATACTAGAACACAAGTTCCTGGTACTTGTCTCCCCTCTTTGCTATTTTTTGTTCTGTTTGATGGGCCTGGTTCCAAGATCAATAATTCCATTAGTCTAGTAGCATTAACTAGCTATAAAAAATAATGCAGAATGTCAGATTGATATTAGATATTTTCTTAAAGTCTTCTTATGAAATATGCTTCAATATGGTTTTTGGTTCCAAGTTTATGTTTCTATACATTCATAGCAAAAATTTGAATCAAAGAAGTAAACTTTACCTCAACAGTTGAATATTCTTTATCTACGAGGCAATTGACTTTCGTAACGTTTGCACTAGCACTTTCTGGTATTGTACTATTGGCATCTGACAGATTTCCTTCAGCTTGTATTTCTATTATATCAAACTCTTCATTTTCGATTAAAGATTCTCCTGTATTATTGATAAGCTCAGTATCGCTATCTTTACTTATTGCTTCAACTTCCAAAGATTTTATACCATCCAATAACGGTGACAAACTTTCCTCGCATAAGCAGAATGATAGAACAGACACTGCAATTTATACAAAAATCATTGGGAAATTAATTTATTAATTATTGCATGCAATATTTTCCTAAAATGAACAATTAATTACCCAAAACGATTGCAGGTAAGCTGAACTTTTTAAGATGCATGATTTTCTGAGCGTTACCTTCAATAAGAATGTCAATTATCAATTGTACAAGATTAATTTTTTATCACACCTCGTCGTACAATTAAACGTGTATTATACCTGTTTACATCTCAAACGCGATCAAAGTTATTAATAAATATCAGGGAGAACGAACTGACAGATAGAATTGCACAGACTATTCATAATGTAAAGTAGAAAATGAAATAAGCTGTACTACCGCACAGTCCTTTTTACGGAACGATCTGTATACTTCTAACCTAAAACATAACCATGTTTGCTAACCAACCAATGAAAATATAGCGCCGACTGATGGCGTTTTAGAAGGTGTAGAACGAATTTGAACAAGTCAAAACACGTTGCTAACTTCACGTAGGTTGATGGTAGTGATCGTCTGCGACGTCACATCCGGGAGATGCTGCCCCCATATTGGAAAAAATTCGAACTCGAATTGGCCCATTCAAATTACGATACGATTTTAAATTACATTCAACCATAAAAATCGGCTCATACATAGAGTATTCTACGTAACGTAATTAGTACTTAATAACTCTTACTAATTATTTATTAGAAATGTTATCAAGATATTGACATTCAATGATATTTTAATAGACTTTTCAGCATTATTCCTTTTTATTCGTAACAGTGCGACAGGCTGACAGTTTAACAAAAACAAATCTCATTTTAACACACGCGCACACACACACACACACTTGCACACAAGACATTTTGATTTGCAAAAGGATTCATCTAGCCGGCTAGACGTTACAGGGAAAACGAGGATGTGATAATAGAAATAAAAATCATTCTCTGTGGGATAAAAACCAGAAATAGATAGCAATTTTCTAATCCTAAAGTGTAAATAATTAGACCTTCAAAATTAATCGCTCGTACAAGAGCAATTCGGGATAATCAGCAGTCTTTGGAATATTGGGAATGTGCAAAAGGGAAAAAAAAACAAGTACACTTTTATGTACATATTTTCCCCGTTTGTAAGGAAAACGATCAAAGTATAATGATATAGGAAAGACAAAGAGTGATTGTTGATTGGTATCTTTGTTCCGGAGCACAAAGTACTTAATTTTTTTAAGACGTGCCACTGCGTTTTTAAAAAGTATCTATATACATACATACATACATATATACATATATATATGCATATATTTATGTTTGCATGTATATAGATCCTAAAGAAATTCAAACACTCAGTAGGCATTAAAATTCACACGTGTCCTTTTGCGACTTAATCGTATACGGACTTAATAACGTATATCATTTAGAAGATATATCCATAAACTTATCTAACTGCCTCGCAAGAAGAACAAGAGGACAAAAATATAAAGAATAAGAGGAAAACAAAAACAACAAGTAAACTTGTTGCTTGCTATATACTACAAATGTAAAACCGCATCAAGTAGTGTAGGAATGAAGTGAAACACACCAAGGCTCACGACTCTTTTGGGCCTCACGCCCAGATAATAAACAACACCATACATGGAATAAACAACGAATATAGACTATATGTATAATATATGTATATATGATATATATGTTTATATTTACAACGTGTTGGCTAATTAGTTGTACAATATTTTTAAGGCGGCCTTCATTTAAATATTTCCTTCTTCAACGCCATTCGAATAAGACTTCCATCTGTCTATTAACACTAGTTTATTATATCTAATTTCTGACATTTTTCATAAATACACTGGATCTGCGAGATCCAGGCGTGTCGTTCTGACCATAACTGTTAAAAATGATTTGAAAATAACTGTCTTTTCTTGCCAATAACGCTAGCATAAATTGCCCTATTTTTGTACAACAAATTTTCTTAACACACTGTATATATAAATATATGTATCCGGATGAGCTTCGGTCGCACGATATATACTACTATATGTATAATGGGAATAACAAAAACAACATAACGCGCAATATTAGGTAACACGATTACCCTCATTAGGACTAAAGTTTAGTCTCCTTTTAAAATTCTAATGCGAAACGGAAATTCCTTTGTAACCGACATATCTTATTAAACTTCCGCTCGTGGCTCTTCTCGCTAGCCAAAATATTTTCCTCTTCACGCCGCAACGAGCGCACAACGATTTTCCAAAAGGGCCAATGAGTCATTCAAAGGAAATACTCATCGACGCGTTTTGGATATTGCACAATTCTTTGGAGCTGACTAACACAATATAAGACAAAGAGAAAAGAGAAGCAAGAAAAATTGCAAAGGTATAATCCCGTCGCTCAGTGAACCTGTGCAATTTTTCTTGGTACATTTCAAATACGGTTCCTGTATATTATACATGTTTCTTTGTTTCTTGCGTGTAATTATTAATCTATATATTTTCTTCTTCGGCAATCCGTAGCATAAGGCCGCGATTTCATTTAACGTCAGGATGCAGTTTCCTTAATAGGAATAAAATTCATTTAAAAATATGCACGCAACGCGTACGTGCATTTTCGCGCAACGTATTCACATCTGAGACACAGATTGACGATGTCTCGAGGGGAGCGAATCAAAGATAAAGGAAAAAAGAAAAAGAAAAAAGTGTAAAACAAGCAAGAAAGACTCGTTGAAAAAGGAAAACGCTCAAGAGTTCATTGGATATAAATAGGACGAATTAAATACGAAAAAAATAAAAACAATAATTAAACATCCTTAACGACAAACGACAGACAGAAAAAAATTTGCTTCGACGATGGAAAAACTGAAGTGATCTTTTTCTTTTTTCCTTTCCTCTGTGCTCCCTTAGGAAATATTTGGCGCAAGCAATATTGTGATGTACATATATTCATCTCTCTCCCTCTCGCTCTTTCTCACTGTGTATATATATATAAATATATATGATTTGTATACAGGTATATGTATACACTTGGCAATCGCTCAGTTTCATATATACATATAGATGTACATTAACATTTTTCAATTTTAGGCACATAGAACACACAACGATCTTACTGCAGCATACGTATCACGTACACAACAATTAGGAGAGAATACAGGATTTTGTATTCGTCATTGCGCCTCATTAGTGTTTAATAATATGCAAGTAACAATCGTCCAAGTGAATTTCGATGGTTCACAATTCTTAATTTCACACATCTCTTAAACGTGAATCCATACTTTTTAAATATCCTCTCCTGATTGGGATACGTGTTCCTGTATACCCATTATGTAAATATAATTATACTATGTAGTAATAACTCCGTGTGGGTTATATGTAGAATTCGCCAAGTATATGTATATATAACACGATACAACGAATACTGTTTAGGTGTATCTTAAGGCACTCGTGCGAGTTGAAAACGCAAATTTCAAACAATGCATCGTTGGGATAGAAAGAGCGTGATAAAAAGATAAGCGATTAAGTATACAGATAGAGAAGGAAACGAATAGAACAAAATACGAGAGTCAAACTAGAGAGACTTTTTGATATTATTCGATTAAGGGAATTTCGGACCTAGTATTATCGTACTATTAAGGTCTAGAGTAATACCGTAATTAGTACGATTTTGACAGATTATTTAACCCGAGTGGAGTCAAAATTATGCTATCCGCTGGTTTAGTTCACAATTTATTTGCATGGTAATATCAGGCCCAAAGTCTCCTTAAAGACTTGCTCTATATACAGTCAAGTCAGACAAGCATACAAGTGAACAAGATATTTGATTTGACTATTGGAGGCATTTTTTGTATTTATATGACTGAATTTATACAGAAAAATGTATTCTTACTGTAGAGTAACGCTTATTGTATATTAAATATTGTCATATTAAACAAATTGTTCACTTTCTAGCTTGTCTGGCTTAATTGTGAAATACAGCCTTAAGACTCTCATTGACTCTACAATGCTATTTTTATTTTATTCCATTAATTTTGATCAAAGCTGACGAAGAGCCTCAAGCGAACCCAGTTCGTTTATAAAAACCCTGTATATTCGTAGTGAATAATTAAATAGAAAGAAAAACTACAATGCAATAAAACATGCTATACTCGTGTGCCAAAAGAATTTTAGAAGTTTCGCACCCTTCATAGAACTGACAAGTTGACAACGAAGTCAAGTTAAAGTTAAAAAATCATTGATTGATCGACAGACTCAATGTCTGCAGTAATTTTAATTTACAATTCATGTACTAATAAATACAAATCCAACAATCTTTACGTAGGAGGTAGTGAGTTCTGTGGTGAGCTAACTCAATGTTACAGTTAGCTAAAAACTCCCTACTTCGAAAGCAAAATCTTTAGGCCCTAATTTAGTAATGCGAATCAAGAAACATACATTTACATTAGTTAGACTCTTGATTGGAATTCTGTGTTCACTTTTTAAAACTGGACATATATCAGAATGGCTCTTCGCCACACTTCGTGACTTTCCTCGCTAAATTCTTTATTAACTAAATTAGAATGAGATCACGAATTGCGACATAGACAACTGTTCTGTACAGTAATCAATCACGCTTACGTTATTCACGGTATAACGTGTATATTATTGGCGTATTTCCATTGAAAAAAAATTGTTGACTCAATAAGGAAAAAAAAGATATGTCTCTTTTCATCTCCGAATCATGTAGTGTAGTAGCAACTAGTCGTATCTGACATACGTGTAAGCGTCTTACGATAGACGCCACTCAAAATATATCATATATGTAGTAATATAATATTTATAATAGTATTTGTTTCATATTATTTATCCGCGTGTATACGTATGTATATGTACATATATATTCTATCTGGAAATTAGAGTAATAAATATAAGTATGAATATAATATATATATATATATATTATATATTATGTATAAGTCTCTTTAAGATATAAATAAGAATTCTTAGTGAGCCATGGCAAATCGACCAACGTGCTCTTAACGTCATTTGTACAAACGAGGATGGACGAGCATCCTCTCCAGAAAGCAAATATAAATCTAGAGTGTACATATACATAATTCGAACCCACATCTCGTTAATATCTTTGGCTAGTTAACTAAGTGCGACTTTAATTCACTTTCTTTGCTAGACTCACTTACGGTACGATTTAATCGTGGCGCGATATCCTTACGGCCTGCGAAGACTCACGCCAGATTATAATTTGGTACCCATAGTACACTCTACGAGCTTCACAGTTTCTTTAACTGTTCTTCTCTTCGTTTTGTTTCTTAACGTCTCGCAAACTTGTGTCGATTCTGTCTAAACCAGTAGCGACATCCTGGTGATAACGAAAAAAAAAAAAAGAGAATTTTATCCGTACTACTGTTATTCATTAAAGGTCTTTAGAATCAACTTCTATCTCACCTGTACAGCTATTTGAAGTGGTGTTGGCTCTCCTGGCAAACAATCCGTTCTTACTACATTTGCTGGTTGTAGTCTGGAGCAAGGACTTCCGGTAAAGAGCATAAAGAGGGCATGCACTGTTCTGCGTTGAATCAATTCTGTGTGTCTGTGCTGATAACCTGTAAGATGTCTTCGGTGTCGGGCAGCAGTAGGGAACCATCTCTCACAAAGGGTGCAATACCTGCGATGCCTTATTGTAGCCTTTTTAAAGAAAAGTGAATAGTTATTATAGGATTTTTCTATCTTTCAATTTATTCATATTTACCTTCTCATGGTAAGCCAATTCGTTGACGATGTCAGCAACTGTAACGACTGACGCGCGTTGAATTAACAAAGAATCTTCATTAGACTCTTTATTATCCTTTTCTTCAAAGTTCTCCGGATTTTCTGGGCGAATTATAACTTCCTGGTTGGTGATGACAGGCGGGGAACGAGAATCACTTCTGTTTGAATTCGTCTCAAAGGTCATATCCATTTCAGGTTCCAATACTGGCATTTTGGAATCCTTAGGAACATCTTTTACAATGATGTCTACAGATGGCTCCTGGGTTCTTGATATCTTTGGGATTTTATAGGACTTTATATTGTTAACACCTTGTTGGTTCCATTCGACGCCATTTTTAAGGGCGTTGGGTTTTATTGTCTGTGATGAATCGACGGTCTCACTCGCAGTTTCCAGAGAATCAGATTTCTCCAGGGTCTCTTTAGATTTGTGGGCCTCAGGAATTTCCTTAGTTGAGCTAGAGTCACTGCACACAGACTGCGTAAGTCTTTTAGTGCTTTTTAAGGATATCGTACTAGAGTCCTGAATCGGGACTATGGGTACCCTGGAATTGATATTAACGTTACTCGAGTAGGAAAACTCCTCTTGTAAATGTAATTCCACTTGGACAGGCTCCTTTTTATCAACCTCTAGATCGGACGGAGGTCTTGAATTCAAGTTTTTAACAGCAGAATTACTTTGTACCTGCTTGGAATGTTTCTTCTCATTTTTATCGGTGTTATTTTTTGCTTCAGTCTTGACTCGACTGTTGTTAGTAGTTTGCACTACTTTTGTGTCACGGGATTCTAAAGATTTTGAATCATCCAGACATTTTGTACTACTTCTTTCAGCCATTAGGATGCTCAGATCAAAACTAGAGCCTTGTTTTTTCTCAGCTGCCGTTTTAGGTCTTGCCTTTAATTTTGATTTACTAGTTTGACTCTTAGACTTGGCCAGACATTTTCTTAATGCCTCTTTCGCAGCCAGGACTTCCTTCACCAATAAATCTGAACAGCAAAAGGACTTCTCTATTTTCGAACTTAACATCCTTGCATCTTCTTCCCCTTTTCTATTTCTTTTTGATACAGAATGTAATTTTGAACTTCTACTTTTTGACTGGACATTGAATGAACTTGAAGACGTTGGTTCTTCGTGACTTCTATGGGTAGAAGATGGATCTTTCCGATGCTTGGTTGAATGTTCTGTTATTGATTTTAAATTACTTACTGACTGTCGTCGTATCTTTGTCTGTTTTTCATTAGTAAGGCACTCTGTAAAATGATGATCCGTTAAATTCTGACTATCTGGCAGAGGAACATCCAAAGGGTCAGACACATTATTGTCAGCTATTTCGAGTTCTAGTTCGAATTGAGTAGGGATTGCGTCCTCTGAATAAAGCCTTTCATTTTCCTCATCCTCTAAAGAAGTATGGATTTCTACTTCACCAGGTGTAATGTCTGGTGATGCTGGTAGAATGTCTATGGTTGTTTGACTGTCATCTGATGATTCGACCTTGATTATAGAATTTAGATCACATTTATCATACCGAAGAGAATTTGGTGTAATGTTTTCATTTAAAGTTTCGTTGTTTTCTAGTAAATCTTCACTTTCAGTATCATCGTATTGAATTTCTTCTTCCTCTTTTATTTTTGTCTCTTCGTCAACTAGGTTCATAGAATCTTGGCTGTCTTCTTTCTTCGTCATAATTGTTTCCAATGTTTTAAATGATCCTTCTCCAGATTTATTATCGATTTTTGTATCTTTATTTTCTGTATTCAGAGCAAAAGTTCCTTTTAAATCCTTAATGAAGTTACTGAAATTACATGCTACAGGAAGTTCACTTTTGCTATTCATAGATCCGTCAAATTTTCGATTTATTTGATCTTTCTCATTTATTTGCTGAAACTTCAATTCTTTACAGTGGTCTAACAATGTGGATTTATTATCCCCACTAGTTTTTTCTTTATAGGATAACGATACCTCAAGATTTGATGAACTCGGGACAGATTTACAATCTTCAATGTAATCAGAACTGTTATGGACATTGAAGTTTTCTCCTTTCATATTGTGCTTCGATAATTTACTATGACTGAAGTTTCTGATTCCTGTATCCAGAGTGTTTAATTTTGTGAAGTCGCAATCTGACATTCTTCTTGATTTTATTTTATTAAGTGGAATCAAATCTGATGTAGAATTGGACCGGATAAGCTTATTATGTTGATGAATCTGAGTGGAATGTCTTCTCCAGTGAATAGTTCTCTTGGGTCCTGGTTTACTTCTTTGCGAAGAAGTTCTATTAGATTTTGGCATAGATAATTTTAAAGACACTTTCTTATGCCGCAATTCTTTAGCCATACAATCCAATACCCAGGAACGTTGAAGCTTTACCTTTGGCTGCCACCTTTTGTTCTTGATAATAGCATCTTTACGGTCTTTACTAAGTTCGCACTTAAACTCAGCACTTGGCGAAGCTCTTTTTATTATTACTTTTGGAATTTTTTCAGATACCAGTTTTAAAATTGAAGGCGAAATTTTATTCTCCACTGTAGGTGAACACTCTGCTGACTTTTTCTCAGCTTCCTCGACTTTAATGGACCGCTTTGATTCTTCCTTTGTATTCTTTTTTAATTTTTTAGATTGGACGTGTATTGGCGAATTTGCACTTGAGTGTCTCTTCTTTTGCACTTCCGCGTTCTCGCTAATACAATTCTCTGGATTTTTTCGGATCTTTAGTTTTGGAATTTTCTCTCTAGGCTGATCACCTTCTGCACCATGGGATCTCTTGATTTTCTCAGGATTAAAATTTACACTCATCACTGAAGGATTAACTTCACCTGCACTTGATTTAACTTCCAACGATTTTGATCTGTTTAGAACTGTAGTACTTGAGGAAGGTAGTTCCGCATCATCAACAATTTTTGGTACTGCACTACGCACTTTGGTGATCTTCATTTTAGGAACGATTTTACGATTATCCAATTCCTCGTTGCTTGACTTCTCGATTACCATTTTTGGCAACTTCTCCTCGACTTTAATTTTTATTATTGGAATTTTAATATCAAGTAAATTTACATCCTTTTTGCTCTCACTTACATTTTTCTCAAAGTCCTCGTTTCTAATCTTTACTTTGAATGTCTTCTGCTCATCCTTCAAGTTCTTCTGTGACAGAGGTTCTTGTTCTGGAGTTATTGCCTCTATAGTTGGTGTACTTGGACGTGATCTTGCGTTCCTTATTATCATTTTTGGTATTTTTCTATGAGATGTAACTGTTGACGTAGTACTTTCCTTCTCTATGATGGTAGTTGTATCCACAGAACTTGTTAATTTTGGATCTTGCTCAGAAGAAATTTTACTGAGTTTTCCAGTAGACTTTAGTCCTTCTGTCTTTTTTATCAGGAGTTTTGGTATCATTTTAAGTGATTCTTCGGTGTCCTGCACCGCTGATAAAAAAGTTGTATAATTCTTTATTGAAGGCTCGGATGAGAATTGTGAAGCTCCATCTAATTTTTGATACCCTTCAGCAGTTTTCATAGACTCACTGAATTCACTTTTCTTGTTATTTTCGGTGCAACATCTTGTCTCCTGTTCCTCTTCAATTTCTTGTACTTTTTGCAGTTCTGGCACATTTTCAACACTCGCACAATCTCCAGGGATCATGTTGTGGGACTTCTGATGTGATATATCTTTACCCTGACACAGAGTTTCCTCAGTGGTTGACTTAGTATTACAAATAGGAACTTGTAACATCGAAGGAACAACTTTTTCTTCTTCGACAACTGCTTTGTGGGTACAATCTTGCATTACAACTTCTGATTTCGCCTCAGTAAGTGATTGTGTAGAGACTTTCAAGTTCTCAACACTATCTACAACAGTTGTGCTATCAGTCTTCTTGGAATCACTTTCTGAGTCAATGGTCGCTTGATCTAATAAATCTTTACATAGTGAAACACTTTTCACTAGATTTTTTACTGTCTCAAGAATCTCCTGAAATTTTTGAGCTTCAGTGGATATTTCTTCTTTTGACGTGATTATTTTTTCTAAGTTCACTTGCTGTACACTTCCTTTAAATTCATTTACTTCAGAAGTAACAGAGTCCACAATGAAGTTATTTTCGATTTCTGTAAAATTGCTGGTGACACGTGTTGTACTTTCTAAATTTGATTGCACTTTTATTTTTTCAGGAACTTGTTTATCTTGGATAATACAAGTTTTTTGTACTGATTCTTTGCTGATTTTAAATTTTGTTTCCTCATGTACACAATTCTTGACTTCATCTTGCTTACATACATCTATTACATCAGTAGGAACTTCCAATGTTTCCGCATCAGAAATAGTATCTTTAATTCTTTCTGAAACGAAGTTCGACTCGTGTACAACTTCATCAATTTTTGGCGACTGTAAAGTGACTTTTTCCTGTAATCCTTCTAAAATTTCTGAGCTTTTTGCATCGTGGTACTGAATGTCTTTAAGAATGACATCCTTTGATTTTTCCAGTGAAATCTCTGTAGACTTACTAGGCAACGTAGGCTTCAATTCTTTGGGATCTTCCAAAGTTTTCGTTGTCTTCTCCAGGTCGAACGTCTCAGAATTATCAGTTTTCACTTCATCTAGTTTAAATATATCCTGGACGTCCTCAGGATTTAAATTACTCTTCACATCAATGAAACTCCTTTCTAGCACCTCACCTCTTCGTCTTTCTTTCCACCAAGATGTTGATGGCTGAAATATATCAGATTTCTTCGTAACTGGAAAATCTTCACTGAATATCTCGAGTTCTAATTCACAATTCTTGACAGCTTTGTGATCACAAGAAGTACCAGCTGTATCACGCAAGGGCCTAGTCTTGACAGATATACTGTCAAAATTCGAATCCTCATCCGGGTAGTATGAATCGCTTGATTTGTCCTTTTCCAAATATTTAGATTTCACGTCACAGAACGGTTCGAAATCCATATTATCGTACTCAGTCATGTCCTCCTTCCTTTGCAAAGGCCTCATATGTAACATTTTTGGCTCCATAAGTTTCTCCAAAATATCCTTGTGTCGCAAGTGTGAATCACTAGTAGACTGTTTACTGTAGTCAACAGTACTTTCCAAAGAACCACTTTCTATACTGTACCTCTTATGCATCTGTTCAGGAATACTGTAATTTAAAAAATTGTCCAGAACTCTATCACTTTTGTCACGATCACGCTCAAAGGCTCGTGAATAACTCTTTCGTCGTAAACTTTTATCAGAGTACTTAGTCCATGATTCGTCGTGGCTTTCAGATTTTTCACTATTCGACCGTTGTCTTCGTCTTCGATAATCTTCATGGCGCCTCTTACTGTGGGATTCTTTAAACTTTTCACGATAATCATATTGACGATATTTGGAAGATGATTTACCATAATAAGAGTTGCACGGTTGTGAATATCCTTCTCGTGCACGAGCTTCCATTATCAAGGTACGATATGTAAATTTTGGATTAGGACTATAGGTTATTTTTCCATCCTTAGTTGTGTAAACTGGGACGGTGTTTAGATTCTCCAAGGCATCCAGATTGGTGAAGATTGGATTGACGTAACTGTCAGGATTCTTATACTTCTCGCAGTCTTCTTCCAGGCGGAAGTTACTCTTTGAACATCTCCAGGACTGCTGAGGTACTTCCTCTTGGTCATTGTCGTTGGGTGCTACGTCGAAGTTATCGAAATCAAAGTCGAATGTACTTTTTGACACTGCATTTTCAGGTTCCTTCTTTGTTTCGATTTTACATGGCTCCAGATCGATTTCATCGAAACTCTTGTTTCGAAAATCATTTAGTTGGTGGGGAGAAGGTAACATTGTCGTAGAGTCCAATAAATTTGATGAGGATGCTGGTTCATGAATTTTTGAAAACAGTGTGTCCTTTCCATTAAGAATTTCCGAAGGATTCGCTGAAGGTATTACTGATTCAGTATTCTTTTCTGTCTCTTCAGAATTCGGGATACTGTTGCTTTTATCTTCATTCATAACTTCTTTTTCTAGGGATGACGAAAATGCTGTAGTTTTAGAAATGTGGTCAAGGTTTTTTGATTCAACAATATCCTGGGTATTCGTATCTAAAACATTAGAGTTCTGGACCAAAGATGTTTCATTGATTTCCATCTCCTGCAATGAGTTTGTGGTATCTTTTCGAACTTCAGATTTTTCCCTTTCAAAGGGATTCAATGAAATATTCTTTTCTAAATTCTCCTGGACATTTCCTAATTCTTTTGTTTCCGTAACTAATACTGATTTTACGTTTGGTTCTACTTCTTTGATATCGATACGTTCTTTAATTGAATCTTTCGATAAGGGTTCTTTTATTTTATCCACATTATCAATTTCATCATCTAAGCTGGTAGTTTCTATTTTCTTAGTTGACTCAGTAGAAGTTTCTTGTAAATTCAAAGCCTTCTGTTCCAAATTACATGGATTTACGAAATTTTCTTTCAATAAATTAGTTTCAATTGCGAAACATTGTTCTTGTGTTTGTTTAGAAATTTCCTCTGGCGCTTTACTGTTCATCTTCAAATTGGTTTCATCTTTAACCTCGTTATTCAAATCGTTCTGCACTCTACTTACCAAAGGAATTTCTTCATTCTGTTTTGTAGTCTCATTGGCACAGGATTCTTTTACATGAAAGGATCCACTTTCAATATGAGTTTTTAAACTCAAATCTTCTGGTGATTCTTCGATGGCTTGAAGCTTGTGAGGTACTTCCGTCAAATGGGTTTCACGATTTTTTGCAGGTTCCTGGGACACTTGAATTTTTGCTTCATCTTGAACTGATTTGTTCTTTTGTTTTCGAAATTCTTTTAACAACTGTATCCGTTCTTTGCTGCTGTCTTTACTGTTGCTCAAAGATTTGGAATCCTTGGTGAGTTGTTCGGATCTCTGGTGTTCCGGTTCAAAGAATTTTGCATTCTCCAACAATTTTGTAGCGATATCATTTATGAAATTACCTTTTTCTTTATTATCCACCCTTTTTAAACCTTCACGGACTTCTTTACTGGAACACTTTAAATCAATCTTATTGCTCATGGATACTTGAGCACACTTCAGCTTCACTGTTGTATTAATTTCCTTCATTTTGGTAGGTTTTACATCTTCATCTTCTGTTACCGGGATTAATGCCACATCCTCTTCTGACTTGAGCGTGGAAATTGTACTATCACTTGTGGAGTAAGAAGCAGCATCTAAGGTCGTCTCAGAACATTTTGAATATTCATTAGAACTTTTTCCATTGGCCTTAAGAATTTTCTTCACAGATCTGCGAACATCGTTTGAATTTTTCCAGCACTTTGAACTTTTCCATCCAGATTTTTTCACTTTCATTAGTTTCTTCGTGCAGGAATCCTTCTCGCGCCCAGAGCTTTTACGGACAGTAAATTCTGCAGTGAGATTTCTATCCAAACTCTTATCTATGGATTCTACTTCCATCCAAATATCATCCATATCATCAAGATTCTCTTCGTCTGAGCCAAGTACATCCAGATCCGTAATTGGCATAGTGTTTTTCATGATCTTCGTCAGGCAATTACCTTCCATTGGTGGCACAGGTATTTTTGGCTCTTCAAACTCTTCGCCTGGTATCAGTGGGATCATAGCTCCTGTAGCAGTGAAATCATTTTGATTCAGGATAGCTCGTGACTCGGTATAGACTTTCTCCCGGTTTAACAAATTACTGCGGACCTTCTCCTCAACCTCTGTGAAAGAAAAAATATCATTTTTAGTTTAGAATAACATGTATCATAGTCAGGAGATGAAGATATTTTGGTACAGACTCATTGGAATCATTACTTAAAAATTAATTTCTTTTAAAAAATATTCAAAATGTACTTACCACTGTTGGAATTCTTCACAATTTTCTGAGGATATCTAGATTCTTCATTGGATTCTTTGATACTAATTGAAGATTGACTCATCTTCTTATCGATAGAATTGTTCTTCAAATTAGAAAATGTTTCCTGCGGCTCCAATTCCTGAGTGATATTGGATTCCTTGTTTCCAGGAGAAATCTGATCAACCATGTCAAAATGATCTTTACTGGAATTCACATTATTTTCTAAAGTATCAGAAGGCTCCTCTTCGCTTTCAAAATCAAAATCTAACGAGGACTCATGCGACTCCTTCTGTGTAAGTCTTCTTTGATCCAAATGCCCATAAGGTTCTATCTTCACAGGTGAATGAGTAAAGCTGATCATGGGACTATTTTGTATGATTTCTATAGGATTGGTTGGAATTGTCAGATCAACTACGTGGCTGGATGAGTCCTCACTGTCAGAATGTATAGGAGTGTTTAAGGTAGTCGATATAGGAGTACACTCTGAAGTTGGCAGGTCAGGTAAACTGATGTCATCAGGATTATGGGACTCTTCGCTAGTGAAACTATTCTGTTTCCTCAAGTTAGAATTATTATCACAAACGTCCTTCTCAGAAGTAGACAAACTGGACATCTCATCTGTACTACCTCTACGCTCTGAAGCTTCCTGGATGTCCGTAGATGACTTTGGAAAATTTGTATTAGAGCTGGAATCACTGTAAGAGCTGTCCTCGTTCAATTCCTCCAGACTTTTAGTCAATTCAGTGGATTCCTCGTGTGATTCTTTTTCACTCTTCTCATCCACGACAGCCCTTGCTTCCGTTACGTCCTCGATAGCGATTTTATCCGCCTCCTGGTGTATCTCTTCCGTGACTGGACTAGTGAGATTTTCAAAAGCGTCCACAATTCTCTCCACGGTGTCATCATTATCCAAATTCTCCACGATGTGAATCGTGGGGACGTTATCAACTGCGTCCGTGATACAGTGGATAACACTACCAGTCCTTCCCGGATCTTTAATGATTTCGGAAACCTTGGAGGTGTCATCGACACCGTTAACGTTATTGACAACGTTAACGACGTTAACTATGTTGGTACAGTCCGAGATAACGTGACACTCGCCAACTTGGGTTTCGGATGGTTCCTCAATCTTCCCAGAATCCATTTCATTTTGATTAACGTCAAAATCCTCTTTGGAGCAAGCTGCATCTTCAAAATTCTGAAGAACCTCGGGACTCTTCTCCACGACTTTTGTATCCTCATACTCAACCACGACAACCGGAGTCACGGTATTGAGTATCACGTCCGTCACATTCTCACTGCAGCTTTCTTCGTCTTCAGACTCATCCCAATTAGCTAGAAACTGACGTACATCCAGTTCTGGTTTATTCGCAAAGTTCTTAGAGTTGCTTTGCTGTACAGCGGAAACATCTTCGTCGGTGCTTGTACTGATAACGTGAAAACTCTTAGAATCGAATCGGTGCTCTTGATACTGTTGCTCCGTTTGCTGCTTTTCGTGTGTCTGTTCGAAATCCTTCTGAACTGGAAATGTATCCTGATGGCGAAGAGATTCTTGTTGAATTGGTTTCTTATGTTCAGGAAGATTAGCAAAATTCTCTGAAGATCTTTGAAGATTATGAGCGCCCGTGTCCGAATTACTAGATACTTGCTCATTGGCAGAAACTATATTACCAGCATTAATAGGATTCGATGCGTTAGCAGAAAAGGCCGTTGGTAGGTAACTTGAATTAATAAGGACACCGTTCTGATCAAATTGCAAATTAATTGGCGGAATTTCCTCGCTGACTGGTGTACTGACTAGCCTCGGTGAGCTTTCTTGCACAGTACTCTGATAATCAACAGTTTGTTGAAGCCTCAAAAGTTCTCTGTACCTGAGAACGCATTCTTGATACTTAGGGTGTGTCTGATATCCTGGAATCCTTGTGAGTTCTCGTAGATGGTTTTCCATGGAGTATCGTTGCATAGCGATCTTCTGCTGGTATACTTGATACTTGGGATAATTCCCATGAATTGGTGTTACGCTGGGCAATCGATTGCTAACTAAATTAGGATCCGTACTCTCCCTGTAGTCTCTAGGAAATTCTCGTGTTAAGTCCCGTGGCAATTGAGGATTGAAGTAAGGATTCTGATTACGTGACATAACATTGGTCCCCACATTGGGAGTATTCATGATATTCTTCTGTAAAGCCCCACCGCCATTCTGATATTGTATCTGCTTGGTGGTATATTTCTGTTGGACTATAACACTCTGTTCCTGATACTTCAAAATTGCCGGATTCTGAGTGTTCATCCCGTTTTCCCGTGGATAGTCCTTTATGTTGTAAGGGTACTTCTGATAGTCCGTAGGGAAGTTGTAATTCTGAACAGGATAATTTGGCAGAGCACTGTGAGGCGGTGGATAGCCCCTAGGAATAACAGAATCTTTTCTGTACTTATAGTCGGGAAAGCTTCTTCTAGGATCAATGGTGAACGTCGTGCCGAGGGTATCTTTGTTCTCGAAGCCGTCCTTGCGGTAGTTGAATTCGTTGCCAAACCTCCTGTTATCACTGGGGTATCCAGTAGGTCCGATATTATCTCTGTACAGGTTTGGTTGATAAGGCCCGAATTTCTCCCAAGCTTGATAACCCACATTAGGCTCAGGAATGCAACAGGGACCCTTACAAGGAACGTAAGGCGCCTGTCTCGAAGGAACTGCGTTTATACCCGGGTTTCTAGTTCCCATAGAAGTCAAAGTACTTCCTGCACCAATATTCGCACCGCTCATATGGCCCATAGTGTGATTAAGAGGTACCTGATTGTTCCTGTGTGCTATTGCCTCGTTAATAGTACCCACAGGAACATTGAGGCCCTCCATCATGGGATTTCTCGATGTGGAGGGGCCGTAAGGCCCCACGCAAGAACCATGCATTTGATGCATAGAGCCCTCGGAGCCATTGTGAGGGTTCAGAGCACTTGGTGATCCTTGAAAGTTACGCGGACTGTAATTCGGCTCAGTCTGACCCTTAGCAAGACCTTCCGAGCTTAGATTCAATCCCAGGGCCCTTTGATCCACACCGCTGTTGAACAGGTGACCAGGGTTCACATTTTGACTGGTTGTCGTCACTTCCGGTGCTGTTGGCTGTCCCGGATTATATTGATGCCAGTCTGGCATATTTCCACCGTAGTTCATTGTACATTGTCTTGCTTTTCTGGCTTCTCAAACGCAGCTGCCTTGCGGGATTCTAGACTGGACTCCTGCCTGCCAATCAAAAAATACATTTTGAGAATTCTTCCTTATTCAAAATCCAAAACAACAAAAAATTTGTTTAAATGAAACGTTACTCTCGTTATTCCAAACTGCTAAAGTTCATGAACTTAATGGTGGAAGCCTAAAGAATTATATAGGCAGCTATATTCCATTTTAGTTCAATACATTAAACGATACAACAGTGACTTTCCGGTTCGTTTAAACCGTCTGGTCGAATAGCCTGCGTCTGGTTAAGGACAGTTCTATATTAATTTATTCAAATGTTATGCATTAATTGTGTCCCCTGGAATATCACGCTTAATCGGAATCGATTAAAAGGGCCACGCTTGTGCACAAGACGGTATCATTATCATAAAATTATCAGCACAAAATTTCCACGTGTAGAAATAGTGAAAAAGTAAAGGAATAATATACCCCTCAATCTCGCTACAAAGTAGCATTTACAAGCATAAATACAGGACTACGTTCAAAGGAAATCAATCTGATATCGTTTACTTGGGTAGCGATACGCGCAATGCTTTAAAACGGGTCTCTTATCGAGCCGTATCAGTCCGAGAATTATGCATTGTTCCCCAACCATTAAGCAATATACGCCAGGAGACATCCATACCAGCAAATACGTTGCAGCCTTAACAAAAAAAGACATATACGGCATTTTGAAGCGTTCCAAAAAAAATGTTGAGGTTATCATGGTGACCAGGCAATTTCTTCGGTATCTCTTTATCGAGAAACATTAATTGTATGTTATCGTAATGACGATTCGTCGCGCATCGCAAAGTATCCCGACGCGCACAGTAAACATAAACTTTAAAAGAATACTCGACGAGCAGCGTCGAGTTGAGGAAAAAAAATAGCGCAGGCTGTAACAGAACAAAGCTGTAAAACGATGACTCCAAATTCTTTCCTTGTCACGTAACATTCCACCGGTCATGAATAAAATGTCATATTGCTTTTGGGACATCGTACGCGAGCCATGCCGATCAATTATTCTTTGTTGTTACTGGGATTCCGGCGAGCAAATGAAGTAGGACGGAAAAAGACAAAAAAAAAAGTATGTTTCAGAGCAATGGCGACAACTGGTACGCGTCGTGTTGCCTCGCATGACAACTAACGACTACTTCACTGCATACTAACGCTGTACTAATTGCGATACCGCGTTTGGATAAAATATAATTATTTTGTCGACCTGTATCAGGAAGTTCCATTTCCTGCCGTCTAATCGTTGCATAACGTTTGACATTTTTTTCAGTGCGCCTAAACATACGGTTATACAAATTTCAATTAGAGTTCGCGACTTTGCGTCAATCAGTCTATACTCGCAAAGCGAACATTATCTTCAGTTTTAAGATTGCTTACGAGTCCTTTGTAATATATTTGTTTTCATCGAACAACATTCAATTTCATCACCCTACGTGCTAAGTATACGAATAAAGGAAAAAAAAGTATTTAACAATAATCAATGTACGAATAGGTTCGAGCTTGTTACATTTGATTTTTATAAACAAAATTAAGTAACCTATCTTCGACACGTTTTTTTAGTTACGAAGTTTCGTAGCTGCTTTCTGCGCTTTGCATTGGCAAATGCGCTACCGCGCTACGAGTACCGATAATAGATATATAAATACAGAGAATTTACTGCGCTGATAAGCAGCCGATCGAGTACACTAGTGCTAGATAAGAGAATTAGTAATAGAAATGGAGATTAAATCGGCATGGAATGTGAACGGACAATACATAATGTACGTATTTTCTTAGTTTGTCACGGCATATTGAACCCGACGTGACGTTATATTTACAATTTCTTTCGACATTCAATAACTTTTATCGTATTGCAAATCCGCGTTTATGTTCACAATTCGTAGACGCATGTCCTTCCGTACAACAATTTCACTTTACAAAACGTTACGATCAACGTTTATTAACAAGAGGATCGAATCTGCACCTAACATTTTATCAGTTTTCTTTTGCATAATCGCAAGAACGCGAGCGCGCACAATTCTAAAGTGACACAAAGTATACTATACGTTTGCTTCGAATTTATTTCTACACGAGAACCATTGACGCTTACACAATTTTGAGATAAATAATACAAAAATTCTATACGAAGTGGACAAAATCGTCTACGATCAAATTGCATCGATAAAAGTTGTACAAACTGAACGGATATAACCAAACCAACAAGTTAGATACATGAATGTTTGTTTCGCAACGTGTGAATGAAAAAGAAAAAGATAGAGAAATAGATAATTCGCAATGAATACCAGTTACGAATTTTCAAAGCGTATTGCGCGCACTGACGTGTGAATAAAAAATTGTCATCGGTCGTGTTCTAATTCTGACACAGGAAGAGAATATAAAGTAAAAAATAAAAAAGCATTGTACTAGTGCAAAGTGACAGAACCCCCGGTAAGGCATGTGAAACGAAGTGAATTTATGGTACGTGGACAACGGTTTCCACGGTGGCTTACGACTTCGTAAATTAAGGAGACCAATTTCACGGAAATTACATTTGAATAGTGGAAATGGATATTAAGACAGCGACGAACAAATTTTCTTTAGCGATTATTCCCCGCGTATAAATCACCAGGAGCATTCGAAGATGGCAAGTATTTGGTGGTGTGAATTCAGTAACAGGTGATCAGGGATTTTGTGAAATATTACCGGAGGATGTCACGGTGAGTCGGTACCGTAAAGAAAACTAAAAAGCGTAACGTCGTTACGTCGAGTGCGTACCTGTTATTGCCAATGCACCTTAGCAGCCAGGTAGACCTTGGGTACTCGCAGAGATTGGCACGACACACCATATTTATCGCTAAATATCAAGCTAGCCGAACTCGACGCATTCTGCTAACGCGATCAATTAATGACATTCTCCATACTCTGTTAATAGTCGTCGGAGAATAGTCACCTCTGCTATCCAAAAACTAAACTTCCTCGATCCAAAATTCAATGAATACGACTGATGACTTACCTGTGTATCGGATTCACTCACAACACACGCGCCATTTTGAATACAACGATATTATTATTATTATACAACGTGTGGCCCTCTGTCGGAAGATTCCTGAAACAGAACTCTATAGCTGTAGAGGTCTAGTAACAGGTACCATGAATGTGTACGTACACATACACATACACACTATACGTATATATCGGGTGATCCAGCTAAACGTAAAACACCAGTCAACATCGTGTTCATATATTGAGGCTACTTTTACCCAAATCATTCGCTATAAAACTTTACACTGTATGCAAGTCTATACTCGGATGTATAATAATATATGAAGTTATGGAAGAACATACAAGCTAATTTTTTTATTTTTCAGAGTTCATTTGAATGTGAAAAATTCATTTTCTTAAGGTTACGTCAGGTTAGCTTGGATTTAGAGGCTTCCTTGGAAATCAGGGACAAATAATGGTATATACATTGTTGGATTTTCCTGATTTATTATGAAAAAACGACGCCTCGAAATTCGTTTTCTATATACTGTGTCGCCATGCAAAAGTAACTCCTCAAAATCTGCATCACAAAGAAAGTAGACTTTGCGTTGTTCTTATCAATGATTACGACGAGAGTGCTCGTTTTCTTGCACCCTGGGAAGTCTAGTCTAATTCAGAAACGTTACACGTATTTGCCTTCAACCTTGTCAGTGTTATTCGATTATCCGCTCGAGTTCACTGGACTTTGGTCAAGCACAGTGTACTCTTCTCATTTTCCAGAATACACAAAACTCCTTAACGATGAACTCCTAATTGAAGCGAGAATTCGAGCCGTTCAGGGATTGAGGTTCAACTTGGCCGCTTCCTGCCGTATCACTGAGATAAGTTCTTGGTTTATCAGGAATATGAATCGTAAACCAGCAATCTGTAACAGTGGATCATAGTAGGATTAGCTATCGATCGATCATTGATAGGTCAATTTTGCACAAACTCTTTAAGCGTCTGACGTAAACCTTTCATAAATAAGAATGATTACTGATATGAAAACAGAGTCGAGAATGTTATTTCACTGTCAAAAGAAAACGCAAGGTAGAGTTCTGCTCTTATATTTATTTCTATCTTATTTTTATTGCGCTATATTCGTGTTTGAACTAATGAAGTAACAGATGGATCCAATGTTAACTGTTATTTATGAAATCTGCTGTTGGATGGCGCAAAGTCAATTGATAACAAGTGCGCAATTATACAGAAGGTATGGATCAATTAGAAATTTTCGATGAGATAAGTGAATTTCTTACGTAATTCAGAAATTCCAGCTGAGAATTATCGATTTTAGTGTATTTTGACAAATAGAAAAAAACAAGATTAGTGAGAATGTAACACGTCTTCAGGTGGGTTTGTTAGGTACGTTTAAGATGTACAACAGGTTCAGCGTGAACTTCACGAGAAACTGATTCCTCGGTAAACGCGTTAAATATACTAATTGTATTAGTCAAATCGAACCTATGTGAGGTTAGTATCCCAATTTTGAGAATTCTATATTTTTCGTTCACACATTGTTTAGTTATCGTTAAAGTATGAAACCTATTTTTTACTTTTTTTCTCGAGTCAGCTAACGATTTCAAAATAATGTCAAAAGAGGTCCAGACATGATAAGAATCCACAGAATTAGCACTTTAAGGGTGTATTCTGGTCTAGAATTTTGAAAAAAATCAATTTTTTTTTGTTGCATATTCTTAAAGTTTAGACCTTTAAGAATATATCCTCGAAAGAAAATTTTCAAATTCCAATAATGTACGGAGTTATAGTTATTTTAGTGACGCAGCAACGAAGCCCGTCACGCCGGAGCAAATCGGACAATAGACGGTAGACAAAGCTCGACTATCTGACCATTTTTGGTAGGAATACATTATATATACCGAAAATATATATTTTGAAGTCGAAGAAGGCACTTCAAATTTGGTGCCAATCTTCAATATATAACCCTCTATCGCCTCTAGCAGATTTGTATCAAAATTATTTTTTTACTATTTAAAAAACTTAAAAATTATGATGAAAAATAGTCGAAAAATGACTTTTTTTCAAACAGCCGCTATTTTGCCAAAAATTTGTTTTCCGCTTTCTTTGAGGTAGGGGCTATTATAACGACACGTATAATAATAAAATATGTATATGCAGCGCCATTCATGATTTTTCTAAAAGTACAAATTTAATTATAAAGATCAGGGATACGTTTAGAACCCTCACTAGAGCAGTATGGCACTCTTCTCTCTTCCTCATACTTCAGCTGACAAAAAGAAGCAACGAGCTATAATTACCCTGAGTGAGGTTTCCGAACGCATCCTAGTACTCGAGGAGATGATGCCGTAATAAGTAGTATCCGGAAGGTACTGTGTTTTTAAACGGCAAGTCTAAAAACTATTCTTTTCGAGCTCAGTGTCGTCAGAGATAAAAAAAACTTGTAACTTTCTATACATACCACAAGTGCAACAAGGACAGATTTATTGACGCTTAAAAATGTGAAGCAAGGAGATACGCATCAATGAGCTGAATAATGAGCAACATATGTTATCTGATGTTATCGCATTAGCTTCAAGATGAATACGCTTTTCAATGGTTCGACATATCCTGATGACCCAGGCGTGTTCTTACATTGGGAAGTTTACAAGGGATTCAAATATGTTTTGCGTTCACAGAATACCAAGAATTCTAAAAGATATTCTCATAAAACGATCCTTCCAGAAACCCAAACAATAACTATACCAGGGTAACTAAATAATTTAGATCATTCAATAGCTATGAGACACGCATGAACATTTTTTTCTATGTTAATTACTCATAGATCTTTCACCGCACAAAAGTTTATATGTTAACGATAATTGCTCACAATAAAATAACCAAGTATACACACTCACCTCCACAACACTATTGTTATTCAATTTCATTTTGTTCCCAGCAAGAATTGGTCTGCTATCCACAAAAATGGGCCTTTTGCCTTCGGATGAAAGAAAGAAGTCACCATTGTTTCGCAACCGAATGGTACCTTGTCTTCTAGATACTTTCCAAGCAGGTCCTTCCAAGGTGAGATCGACGTCGACATTATGATCCTTGGTAGAACGGCCGACAGTGATCTTGTGTTGGAAAAAATACACAGCTGGTTAATTGAGTTTTATAGACAATATTGCTTCTTTAAAATTTTTAAATGCTACAAACCTCTCGAGATCTCATTAGGTAACGCACTAGTCTTCCCCGTAGTATTGCCAAGGTCTGATTATCGAAATCCGGAGGATTTATACCTGTGACACTATCAACGAGTACCTGCCATCTGCCTAGTTCATTTTCTAGCATCCTGATCTCTTTCTTATTTTTACGATCAGTCATGGTGAATTCGGCATCAATGGCCTCGTCCTTCTGATCGGCTAACTCGGCATCGTTGATCATATCCTCGGCATCAGAGAAGTTTAGGACATGCTCGCCACGAGGAAGACTTTGCACTGTTTGATCAGGTAATAGGTGATACTGTTTCATTAGTTGCCAATGTGCCAGTAGAGCTTTGGCTGTTCTGGCTGGATAGAATGTTTGGGCATTTGCTTCTAAGAGTTCCTGAAATGTTTCCAGAGTCGGCTGTGATGTCTGAAAAATCAAATTAGAAAATCAATTCACGAAGGTCCAATAAACAGGCATGTGTAGTTATTCTTTTCCTAAAATAAATTATGAGCTGACTGATTTTATAATCCCTAGGAGGTCCTCTTCTGCCTTGCTGTATAATGTTCTTGCTTGTACGCTTGCTATTAACTCTGGATGCAAGTTACGCATTGCCTGGACAGCAACACGGGATACAGCACTGTCATACAACAGAGCATACCATCTCTGCTGTATTTCCTGAAGCGTGAATCGACAAGAAAATTTTGTACCACGATGAACCTGTAGAAAAATTTATAATATATTAATAAGCAATTAGCATAGTCCTTATGAAACAATATTTATATTTAATTAAAACCATTCATTTCTACCATTCTTAAGTCATTTGTCTGCTGGACACCAGTAATAAGTGCTAAATCATCTGTAGGTTTCCAACGACCCAAATCCTTTGTGGCATTTGCTGAATGTGGGTGATTCTTATTTTTCTTATTTTTTCTTCCAGGCCCATTTGATCCACTAGGCCTGGTAGGTCTACGATTACAACGATCAGACTGTGCTATTGCTGCTGGTATCTGAATGGGACTAGGTAAAGCTTGGGCAGCAGGTATGATATCCAAAGGTCCACTAGACATTGATACTGTACGCGAACGTGAGTTAGATTTAGCAGCTGCTGTTGGTGGTTGTAAGTTGAAAGTTGTCTCCACAAGCTCGTCATCAAATTTTCTGCGTTTTATTGTACGCGATGAGCTGTTGAAAATAAATTCCTTATAACTGATTTCAAATAATAATAACAAAATCAAAATTCATTATCTATTTACCTTCTGCGTTTAGTAGCTAGTGCATCTTGAGTTGGAGATTCAATAGGTAAGTTAAGAAATCCATCGGTATCATGCGAGAGTCCTGTAGCAGTCATACTTGACGAAGATGAGATATCCATATTAATAAAATCCCAATAGTAACGTCAAGCACACATTGAAACTGTCGAAGAGAACAATATGAAAAAAAATAAAAGGTAGAGTACTTAAATTAACTTCTTGAAAGGTTTCCAAAAAAAGAGCTCTCTCTACATTTTACACAGGCATAGAATATTTGTTTTTATTATTCTGCACAGGCTTCTTTTACTCTGTCTAGACGCACAGTATCACTGGCTGATTAAAGTTGTGAAAATATACGGAACTGTATATCGTATACAACACCAAAAACGCAAAACAGAAAAATATTCTATCTTTATAACTTCACTACCTCAACCCCAATTCACACATTACACAGATCGTGTATAGAGCATAATAAATAAATATAATTGAGTAACAATAATCTTGTTCAATAGAGACCAGCACTGTTGCACTCCGAAAATTCAGATTTGTCCATTGATAAATGAAAGTGACGTCCTCTTCGTCAGACGCGCAGTGCTGCTACAAACGGGGAATAGGTGAATTAAAGAACACAATCCAGAGGAAGCCTCTCACGACGAAGAGTTCGCGATTAGCGTTACCTTCGCGGGGTGTGCACGTTTCTACGAACGTTATCGAGCGTTTATTCATTTCTGCTGTAAAAACGAAATCTCGCTATGGATGACGAGTGGGGTAAGTTATTTTGAATATTTAGGATTTTAAATAAATGGGAGATTTTTCGTGATGTAGAAAACATGGAAATTGTATAAATACTTTGGTGCACTGTACATACCCACTTGCCATGTTGCAGATGTAGGTAACGAATCCAAATTCGACCTCGCTGTGAGGTCAAATAAGTGGGATGGTGAAGATGAAGAAGAGGAAGAAGTCAAGGTATAAAGATTTTAACAATCTCCTTGGATAGAATTTGCTGGAATGGCTGTGACAGATTTGTCTGTTCATATATAGCATCTATAGCCATATGTTAAAAAAAATTGGAACATGTTAGCATCGCAGTGGTTTAGGGTTGAAATGATTTTCCTTTACTTCTATCATTTCTAGAGTCTTGACTAATAGGAAAATATTATTTTACGTTCTAAACATATGTTATAATGGTTATGATATTTGACAAATGTCATACTTGCTTTATGTATATTTTATTTTATACCTATGTAATATGGATAAACAGGACAGTTGGGAAGACTTTGACGAAGAAAAGAAAGATGTGGAAAAACCAGCTGAAGTGCCAAAGGCTAAACCAAAACCTAAGAAAACTTTAGCTGAAAAAATAGAAGAACGTGAGGTTTGTACATTATAATTATTAATATATGTTTCAACCACAGAACCTGATATAAATTTTCAACTCCAAAAGGCATTGAAGAGTATATATTCTTTTTTTCTTATTACAGAGAAAGGCACGCGAAGAGGCTGAAAGAAAAGCAAAGGAAAAGGAAAAGGCTCTGACACCAGAGGAAAAGAGAGCAGAGCTTCTAAGGCGTCAGAGGCTACAAGAGGAGGCTGACCTGCGACTGGCAATGGAAACCTTTGGTTTGTCGAACCTTGTAGACTTTAGCCCCCGTAAACCTGAGAAGAGCGATAAGAAATAACCCAATCCCGCGGCATTTAATTTTCCCTTAACGGAGAATATGAGAGATTAGCCACCCTTGGAAAGCGTTCGAGAATTCGTACAAGTGTTTGGCCGTGTGTAACCCTCAACTCGCTTGCATTAATCGAAAAAAAAACTGACAGAAAAATGCCCATGGGAAAAAAATGGCCTAGACAAAAATTGAGAGCTTTTATTAAGTATCAAACTTCCCGCAGGTGGTTCGAAATTGAATTGCAGCAATTATTTCGTTGTCAGTCAGAGTATTTTTCTTTCGGTATCTCATGAATTTTATTAGAGCGTGCGAAATCCGTAAGACGATATCACATATAAGGACGCCACGCAAGAAATTTATGATAGAAAAAAAAATAAGGAAGTTTGCGTTACACTGAAGAAACGTAAGATATTTAACATAGCAAGTAGAGTAGAGAGAGGGATTTACAGAGATTGCAAACTGAAAGCAGTAGCAGTAATTTTGGGTATGAGCATAGGCAACAATACATTCTTTTCGATGATGTAAGAATGATCAAAGACAGAAGGATTGATAATGATAATTTAGAATAAGGATACAAGGACAGAAAGGGGTCAATCTAAAATTAATGTTCCAGTATTACAAAGCTATTACATACGTACACGACATCTGGGACGATCGATCATTCTGTTCGCGACTAAGTTCGATTTCAAGAAGCCATACTGGTGGTTTCTTTTTCTTTGAAATTTTCGTAATCCTTTTTTTTATTTCACCTCACTCATACTTCTGTCGAACGTGTTTCAACGTACGATTGCATCAGGAACTGTATCAGAGATATATCAATATATTATTATACATATATTACGTACATACGTCTTATATAGAAAATGTATGCGAATACGTACATACATTCACTCTTACTATCCGATTTGACTACATGAAATTTACACTAATAATGTTATTGTATTTTAATAAAAGTTGCTGTTTATGCAAAGTAAAAAAAAATAAAACGCTGTGTTACGTGAGTTCTTATGGAAAACCTTGATTGTTTCACACATTGCAAGCTCACGATCTCCTGTAGAGTTCCTGATGAGCATCGTACGCCTCAATCTGATCACCGTGAAACGATAGAACCTCAATATAGTAAATGACCTAGTAAAGAAAATATGTAAAAGAACAAAAACTTCATTATAAAAATTGACATCCTATGTAATTTCGAGTTACTATTCTCTTACTCTTCGTAGCACCTGACTTAAATGGATCTACATAAACAAATAGAGAAAAAAGTATATATATATATATATATAGCAAATATAAAGCAATAGAATAATGCAACATTAAAGAAATGTGTACATGTAAAACTCTTATATTAATTTCAAGGTGTCACAGAGCCTGTAACATCCGGTCTGGATGCCATGACGCCTGACACTAAGGAGGAATTTGACCAGTTCTCGGACGCTCTTCTCCAAAAGATCAACCAATTCAACAAACACACGGAATTTCCAGCCTTCGCCGAGGAACTTATAAAAGGAATCGCAGTTAGCTGTTAGTTTTTTTTTCCATTATACATCTGTAAAGTTAAACTAGTGTCAAGGGTTTAACTAATCGCGTAAATTTTTAGTGTCTTCTACAAGTCTGAAGAGGATCAAAACGACAATAGACAACCTTGTCATCGAGAAGGCGAAAATAGAGAAAGGTGACAAGGGTAAGAAGAATAAAGGCAAGGGCAAAGCCAAACTGAAGATTGAGGGCGAGAATACCCACCTCAATGAATATGACGATTACACGTACGACAATGACTATGACGACATCTTCATGTAGCGGCCTCAGGAGTTAACGCAAGAGCTAGTCACCCGGGGTGAGGAGATAATTCAACAAGGATCACGAGAACTGAGTAACTGAGACTATAACCGGTTCGCGATCAGATCGTATATAAATAATGAGGAGGACTATTAGGTATGAGAATTTAGTGCGTATGGAATGTTTCTACATATATGCACAAGTCTGCCCGGGTGAGATCCAGCAGCATCAGGATGATTCTAACGAAGTACATACGATAAATCCGACAACATGGCTGAGTCTCGACTTCTAAGGACCATGAACAATCTTTAGAGAGGGTAAATCCAGTGCTGATCATGCAGAGAAAATATACAACTGGCCTATTACGAATAGGTTATTGTGATTTATGAAATATGGTGCACTTCCGTGCTACTGGATGCTCTTTCGGTTACTCTGTCCCTTGGATCTTCCATAAAACTTTCTTAAGGGATGCTCCTCTTCATCAGGATTGTCGCCTAATGTACTCCAGCCTCCCTGCCCAAGCCCCTAAAATCAATTTACTGTTAATGATATAACTATTAACCCACTGGCTTTGGTGTTAATTCAAGAAATAACATACTATGACCATGGGAATATTTTTCTGTTCTGCGAAACCCTCAGCGAGAAGAAGCAGTTTGGTTACTCTTCTATTATAATTACAAGAATAATCTTGTGATATTAATGTATGGATTAGCATATATTCTGAGCCATCTATGAACAGAATGAAATTCACGATGGTTAAATGAACGGTTTTTATAATTAACATTGCTTAAATGCATATGTATATATTATATATATTTATATATATAATATAATGTATATGTGCATGTACCTACGTCGAGATTGGTTATAGGTTGGTTTTGAGAAGAGTATATTGCTAAATAAAGGTTGATTTCAAATAATTAAAAGTACTTATATTCTTATTACAAAAAGTTTTAATTTATTCAACCACAACTCTTTTTTTTCGTAAATCTTTCGTAGTCAGCTGGCTAATCGCGAAACGAAATTGAAATCTTGAAATAAAGGAAAGGGATATATTGTATATGAGATATGAAAACAATATTCTTAATATATAAAAATGAAATTGTTTTTAAATAATTCTATCAATTTTCTTGAAACTTAAAATACCACGTCTAGATAACGGTGGATAACGAGTTTAAGATGTCTACTCTAAAGTACCTCTTACGGCCTCCACACTATAGATTGCCATATCTGGTGTCAGCAAGATTATTCAATTATCGAACAACCGATGGTATTCATAGACAAAATAAATACTTGCGAAGACAATTAAGAACGCGAGTTCTTCAAGAAACTACAATAAAAATGGCACTAAGCCCTGGGGATCCAAATTCATTTTCCACGCCAGGTATATACCTAACCTCTTAAATCATTTTTAAACTACAAATAAGTACTGTAGGTTTATGTTGTTTATAGAGCTTGCAGCTGTTACTCATACACACTTAGACTTAAGTGTTGACTTTGAAAGGAAGGTCCTTACTGGATCTCTTGTACTGGATGTAGAGAAACGCAATCCTACCGATGAATTAGTAATATACCGAGTTCTATTTTCATGTGCATCTTTAATGTTTTAATAATCTTTAATTCCATTTCTTTATGTATAGATTCTAGACAACCGTGGTATAGCCATTCAAACAATATTCAATGCTATCGATGGATCAAATTTAAATTATAACATCAGTGAAGATGTAGAATATGGATCTAAGCTAAGCATAAAATTACCTGAGAATGCAGTATCCAGCAATGAAGATATACTAAAGTAATTAGATATAATATTTTTTATTGATTATCTTTGATTATTAGATACTAATTATTTCTATTAACAGGTACAAGATTGAAATTCGTTATGAGACATCTCCGGAAGCTAGTGCTCTACAATGGTTAACACCAGAGCAGACAGCTGGTGGAAAACATCCTTATCTTTTTTCTCAATGCCAGGCAATTCATGCTCGATCTATGCTTCCTTGTCAAGATACTCCATCTGTAAAATCTACTTATAGTGCTGCTGTGAGTTAAAGATAAAAGAAAACTCTTGTCATATCAAGCATATAAAATTTGACTATTTGCACAGATAAAGGCACCAGCTGATTTAGTAGTACTAATGTCAGCCCAACGGAAAGGCATAAAGGATGAAGGAAATACAAAGATTCACACATTCCATCAGCCTGTACCAATACCCTCGTATCTGATTGCAATAGCCGTAGGCGCTCTAGTATCCAAGGAAGTTGGACCCAGAACTAGAGTTTGGGCTGAGAAGGAATTCATCGACCAATGTGCATATGAATTTGGAGAAACAGAAATGATGCTTAAAACTGCTGAAGATATTTGTGGTCCATACATCTGGGGTAAGTATAGTATGTAAATAGAAAATTTAGAATTTATATAATTCCCTTACATTTTTTAATTCAAGGTATCTACGATCTGTTAGTACTCCCACCAAGCTTTCCCTTTGGAGGCATGGAAAATCCTTGTTTAACTTTTGTCACCCCGACTTTGCTTGCTGGGGACCGTTCCTTGGCTAGTGTGATAGCTCATGAGATTTCGCACAGTTGGACTGGAAACCTGGTTACAAATGCAAACTTTGAACACTTTTGGCTCAATGAAGGTTTCACTATGTTCGTCGAAAGGAAGATTGATGGTAGAATGTTTGGGGAGAAGGTCCGCCAGTTTTCAGCACTGAGTGGTATCAAAGCACTCAGAGAAGGTGTAAGTAGATGCGTATAATTGTTAATTATTTCATCATGTAAATCTTAATAAAATTTGATTTACAGATTAAAACTATTGGCGAAACGAATCAGCTAACCAGCCTCGTTCCAAATCTAACAGGAGTTGATCCTGACGATGCTTTTTCAATTGTACCTTATGAGAAGGGACATACTTTTTTATATTACTTGGAAGAACTCTTAGGTGGACCTGCTGAATTTGAACCTTTTCTAAAAGAACACTTGGACAAATTCAAATTCAAAAGTATCGTTACGTCCGACTGGAAAGAATTTCTCTACAATTACTTCAGTGACAAGAGAGAGGTACATTAATGATAAACATAATCCTAAATTTTATCTGCTACACAATTTATTTATTTTTAGATTCTTGATTCTGTGGATTGGGAGACTTGGTTATACAAACCAGGCATGCCGCCAGTCATACCAAAATATGATACATCTCTGGCAAGCGCCTGTATAGCATTGGCAAAGAAATGGATAGATTGGAATGAGAATACTTCGAGTATATTTTCAAAATCAGACATTGCAAATCTCACAGCGAATCAGAAACGAGAATTCCTGGTTGAACTGTTTGCTGCAAACGAGACATTGTCTGTGAAGAAACTTGAAGCGATGCAGGCAGCTTATGATTTTGATTCAGTAAAAAACTCAGAGATACGGTATTCATTAAGAATGTTTCTTTAAATTAATTCCACTATGTTTTAGTGTTACTAAAATCCAATAATTTCTTTTCTAAGGTTCATGTGGCTTCGAATCTGCATTAAAGGACGTTGGGAATCTAAAGTGTCAGATGCACTGGCATTCGCAACACAACAAGGTCGTATGAAATTCGTAAGACCTATTTTCCGAGACCTGTATGCTTGGGAAGCTACTCGTCAGAGAGCAATTGATGCTTATCTGGCTAACAAGAGTAAAATGATGTATGTAAGTGCTCATACAATCGCCAAGGATTTACATCTAATTGAAAAAATCAACTAGAATTCCTTATGCGAATTCGGTTTAAAAAATTCGAATAAGATGTATAAAATAAGGATACTTGTATTGTTTCAATAAAATTATAATTTTTTAAGGAAATCATAGTATTTTGTTGCTCTTATTGACAGTCCAATTCATTTTTAAGGATCCCTCAGTCTGGGGAGACACTAGATCGGTGACTCGATCTAGAGTGGTGATATTATGGATTTAACTGATAAAATAAATTTAGAGCATCGTGACAATGTCACCAATAAAATATTTATTGTATTGGATTTTAATACATTCTTATGACAATTTTTTGGATAATGATGATATTTTCTACCTGCCTTTGTTGGTATTCTCATGGATTTTTAATGATCCAACTATGGCGTTATCCTATATACAGATGCAATAAATACCCATTCATCGAAGTATGTAATTCTCTGGATATTTTACGAGTTTTGGGAATTCTGCAACTTCCTCTGGAGGAATCTCATCCAATCTAACAGGTACTGGTCGCAATTGTTTAATTTGGTTTGAGATGTTCTGCATAATATTTTCAGGTACATTCTCATCCTTAAAAATATGTAAGCGTTGCATACTGTGTCTACGCTGTAAGTTTCCTTTCATACTTTTGTAAACAGCTTTATTCATAATCTGCAATTTAAAAATAGAATGATTACTTCATGAAGTTTCATTGGTGTTATTTTCAGTAATGACATACCATGGTTGGATTTTTTTTGTGCACTTCCCAGGCCATCGTCCAACTTGCACCACCATGGTAGCCAGTATGATGGAAATAAGCGCGTCTACGCCATTCATCACCACGTAATGCAATGTCATAGCTGTTAATTACAACTACATGATCGCCGCAGTCGTCTTTGCAAAAAATCAAATTTTTTAATTTTACTAGAAAAATTTAATTTCAAATTTAGAGATTTGCAAAATACTAACTTAGTGGATGATAGATGGGTTTGTAAAGACCCATTAAATACTTTTTAATTCTTTGCGCACTCAGATATGGGTCCTGCCATTTGGCATCGTAAAGATGCCAAATTCTAGCAAAAGTCCCCCATTGCTGAAAAACATTTATATTTAACATCATAATGAACACAACATTAGGATTATTGGATAGTGAAGCTTCAATGAATAAAGCCATACAAAACGAAGAAAAAGATGTTGAAGTTTCCCTTGAACAATTATATATTAAGATAAAAAGGATGTCATGATGTTATACTTATGTTCATGTTCATTCATACTGAAAAAAGAATCAAAATATTTTCGGAGTAAATTTCGTTCCTCATTTATATAGTATGTACATAACAAGAGAGCATCTGGACTTGAGGTTAGATAGTCGTCTAAACTGCATAGAAAGAATTATTCATCAGTATCAACGTATATTAAACATAAGTTACCTGGCTTCTTTGAACGATAGACATTACGAAGAGTATTTAACTTTCAATAAACGTAAATTATTCGATGTCCAAGTAGTAATAAAACTTCTCTCGTGATACGAACCGAGGATCACTATATATATAACACAATCTACTGTAGCGGCTACCATACTATTTTCATGTTTTTTTGTTTTATAAATTATAGAACGTATCCCATTATCGCAATGCATTATTGGAAACGTTCGAGCAGTGGCGCCACCACGAGTGGGTCTAACATACTATCTGTATTTTGGACTGTCTTTAGAGAGTTACCCGGCAAGACAAGCCAAAAGTTGACTAAACACTATATTGCACTCGTGTTAATTTGAAACAAAAAACGAATGTCAATAGTGGTTTAATTTTTTCCTTTTCTCACTGCTCACAAAATTACCTTTGCATCAAATATATTGATTTTGAAAACTTGGCTCCAATCCTACTTACTCATATAAAAATAAAAAACCCAATAATTAGAAAACAATTTCTGATCATGTTACTGTACAAACTGTACTACATCTATAATAGAGTATATGAGCAGGATAAATAAACTCTATAATTATGCAATATTTCCTGATTTATTTATTGTTTCTTTTATACAATAATTTATCAGTCTTGTGATTTTCCATGAAGTATCCCCTCCAGGCATCAGCTCTCCACATGCTTCAGGATGGTTTATGCTCTGAAACAAAATGATCTTTTCCTGTGTTTCTTACCTATAATCCTCGAGTGTTCTTATCACCTGAGAAAGAATTGACAGAATAAACAGCTCGAGAATTGTATAATACTAGTAAATAGATCACCTCACACTAGAAACACCCAACAGAATTTGTTCTGCATCTACAGCATCACCAAACTCACTTTCACTAAAACTGTACAACCCAGATCAAACAACTGAAGTCAAACTCCATAAGCAAGTGCTCCTTTCAAATAATTTCGCGCAAGGGACTCAAGGCACAATTTGAGGAACCATCTTAGTATATATCACAAAATAACCCATAGTGATTCTTTCAATCTTGTTTTTCATTACATTATACTGAAAACTTTCTTGGGAAACACAGTTACATATTGCTTCTTCACTAAAACCACACTACATCTTTTCAGTGAACTGAACAACTCTCAATAACATTATAGAAGAAACTATTTGCTAGAAGAGCAATAACGCTTTTCAAAGAACAGAGCACAGCACCATGTATACTTGATACACGAAAAAACTTCACTGACTTTGAAGAGGAACCAATGGTTAAACTGAAAATTTGTTCAACAAACGAACCAAGAACTCAACCAGCGAAGAGGCGTATAGCAAAACTGTGTATTAATTAACGCGGCATTACTGATCTCCTTAAAGATGCAAAACACCCAAATGAATTAGGGTACTCCAAGCACAGGCATGCATTTAGTTAGGATGACTTCATATTAATTATCTCCACAATTTCATGGTATTTCCTGTGTTTTTCTTTAAATGCCTAGTCTCAAAGAACTTCCATCACCAAGGAGATGATATGATGATGGTAAGCATGATGCTCTGCTTGTCAGATATCTCCAGGTGCTTGTTTCTCGTCGTAGACGAGAACCTCCATCGAGTATGTACGTGCGAGTTGGGGAATCCATCTGAACCATCACTTGCGAAGCCCTTATTTTAGATTGCAAACTTCAGTGGACAATCAATGGTACTAAAGACATAAATTAATAGACACATGGACACGTTTTAATTTTGTCTGCATAAACGGCATCTATTTTGTTGTTCGAGGAGAAAAAACACCAGGTACACTTTGACCACTGCACCTTCGTCGTCTGTTCGCCTCCGAGCGTGCCACTGTACGCTCACAAACTACATTTCATTAATTTCGCATCTTTTGCTTTTTTTCAATTAATTTCCCTCTCTCAAACGGACACAATATCTTATTATATATATACGCATAAATTTAGATATATGCGTGTATATACATATATCCTTGGTTGAATCCGTTCAAGAGGAATAACACACAACACAAAAATCTGCACTCTCGAAGGCGATGGACACAAAACCACTGTTTTACATCACTGTACACATTTTCAGAGCTCTTTTTCAGCTTTGTCTCGATCGATTTTATTTTCCTGTTTAATCGAAAATTCACCAAACACTGTCCTTTATGGATATCTGATGTCCGCACTGAGAAAACTTATAACTCAATTTCCCTTTAAACAACGTTCGCGCATCTTCCTTTTATGGTCTAAGAACGGTTTTTTTTTTATATTTTGCTAATTTTTTCTCCGCCCTTCTTCCCCACCAAAAACACGATTCATTTCGTCTTTTGCTTTCACTTTGTCAAACTTATCATTCAATGCATTCAGGGAATCACTCCTCGGCCGCGGTACATTTTTTAAAATTTAGATTACATATGTAGATCAGACCCACGATATACGAGAATCCGCGATTTTTCTTTCTTTAAACTCTTTTACAACACCGAACGACACTTCTGGGCGTTAACGAGACCTATTAATATAGATAAATTGTTGTCATTCTTCCACATTTTCTCCATTCCAATCTCTTCCTTATCTCTCATTCTCTCTTATTTCATCCACTCTTGTTTTTTTGCTTCTCCTCTAGAGCATGAAGATACACGTTAACTCAGCAAAACGAAGCATAAGAAGAGATAGCCAAAAGTACCCTAGTACACACATTTAAAATAGATTGTCAAAAAAATGTCGATCGTTGCAGTTCATCGTTCTTTGCTAATTCTGCTTTTTCTTGCCTCTCATTCCTTTTCGTGTTCGCAAGATCCTTAATTAAAGTATCGCCACAACGCATCAAGACATACTAGTGCCACTTCGCGTTGCCCTGTTTCAAACGTACTTATATCTTTCTCCTTTTTATAAATTTTTAACTGTACATAATAGTGTATGAATACTATCCAATCGATTATAAACAATCGAAAATAAAGGTAAAAGCAATTATTGAAATAGACGTTCTGAAATTCAGGACACAAATTGTGAAAAGGAAAGTAATATATAAAAAAAATCCATCATATTGTTAAAAGTAACGTGAAATGGCAGTAGCAATATTTGGTACCTTGTTGCGCATTTCTTTAATATTATCTACACAATTACGCATCGAAGAACAGAGGGTTACGCTTGTTATACATATCCGCGTGACAGTCATTAGAAATGGATGTAAGAGACCAGACATGGTGTAACAATAAAGAGATATCGAAAGAGCGATGATGAAAATATATCAGATAAAGTCTGAAAAACCTAAGAGAGACTTTCCCCCCGTTAGAATGATAATAGACGCCAGTTATATGTATAAGAAGTAAATGGGCACTGCAGCAACGCGCCTTACTTAAAAATACAAAGAATTACTTAGATTAATTAGGGACTATGCGAATTATTTTATGCTAGTCATAACTGTAGGGATAGTTTAGCTTTAGCGTTAGCGATAGCAATAGCGATTAATCCTTAATAGAGACGAGATACGCTTCCTTTTTTAAATCCTTACTCGTCATACTGCTTATATCCACATGATTTCTAATAGAGCTCAACATCAGGAGTGTCAGGTTGAATGTTTAGGTCTGTCGATGAAGCACAAAAGCTTTGGGCTTCGTAAAACAATGTTCATTATGATTTTAGATTAGTCTGTCGAGTAGCTGGAGTTGGATTTCATATTTTTCTGGTAAAATATAATTACTCTATCAGTTTCTTTTTATCCCATGTGCTCATCCACTGTAGGAAGAACTTGTTTTCAGGAGTCCTTGATACTGAGCCTACTTAGAACACTCCTTACCACTGAAATTAGAATGTCACCATCTGATCGAATCTCCCTGAGCGAACAAGACGTAATTTTCTCAATAAATTCACGTTATAAGAAAAACGTAGCACAAAAGTTATAAAAGAATCTATGCGCATTCTTGATTTATGTGTTTCATTACTGTTAAGAATTCGCGATGGTAAATAATTGTTGATATCAAGGAGATTATCTGCTGGTTCATAATCCTCGCATACTGCTGTCAAGATAACGAAGTGGCTCGTCCATACTTTCATGGTAAAAAGTAAACGGCCATAACATTGAATTAGTTGTCCTGAGATCGTCACTCGGTGATGAGGAGACTTCTAAGCGCTGCCACCTTTTACCACAACGATCACCAGATGATCCTCCTTCAGACCCTCTTCGCTCAAGCTAGGACAAGTACGCTTAAGTAATTCTGTAGAGAATGCACAAGGTGGGAAGGCATACAGTACACCAGTGCCTTCGGTATCCTTATTCAGAAGTGATATCACACCAGCTGCTTCTTTTTGTTTCAGGTATGAAACTAAGTTACGCAGGGGTCTGGTTTGCACATTGGCGTCATCATTGGTGATGGCTGCACTAGATCCTGCAAGTCCTAAGAAAATTGCGTGGGAACTGGAGGTTTGAATTCTTTTAGAGACGTCGTCGAGCTTCGGTTGATCCAAACGTAGTCTCTGTGTAATCCTGAGCATATGCTTGCCTTCCTCATCCTTCATCAAGGCTTCAATAATCTCGATATCCCCATCGGTGAGATGGAATTTAGCTGGAAACAGAGAGTTCTTCAAGATAAGAGCGCCCTGCCATACTGCTATGGATTTCCTAGCAACTTCGGGAAGTGTCCTGGACGTGGAGAGCATTCCTGTCCGTGCTGTTTCAGAATCAGAATCAGAGTCCATAGGCCTTCTACGAGGGGATCTTGACCTGGAACGATCGACTCCTGGTTCCCTTGATACGGATCTTCGTAATCCTCTTGGTGTTTCATATTCCATTTCTGGTGGTGGTCTTCTACTGGGCCATTCTGTTTCGTCGCGCATGTATCCTTCAGGGTAAGTTCCTCGATAAGCTCCGCGTCCGCCGCCTCTTCTGTCGTGCCAAGATGCACTTCCTCGACCTCTGAAGGATCGTGGAGCATAACCGAATTCACCTTCTGGAGTGTATGGATCATATGGAGACTCATAATCCACTGGCCTGGGTCTAAACTCGCCACTTTCCTCAGGATAAGGTCTTGGTTTAAATCCAAAGCCTGGTGTCACATCAGCGAAATCTACTCGTAAACGACGATCGGGTCCTCCCAGAGGAAAGCCCCTCATTTCTTTAACGGCAGCTTGGGCAGCATCAATAGAGTCGTACAGAATGTATGCGTTGCTGTCTCCTTTAATATAATCAATCTTCTTAATAGCACCGAATCTATCGAATTCTCTCTCAAGCTGAGGAACGGATGTCCACGGCCCAAGACCACCCACCCAGATACGCGTTGTAGGTGTGGCCTTTCCATAACCAATCTTGCATTGAAATTTGCCAATGTACTGTCCAGATAGCTCCACTTTGCAACGATGAGCCATATCCAAGGTCTGGAATCGAACGAAGGCATAGGCATTTCCTGTTCCTGGTGGTGGTCTCTTGATGTCTATATCATCTACAATGCCGTATTTGCTGAATATTCTACGGAGTTCCTCTTCAGTGATGTTGATCTCCAGATTACCAGCGAATAAAGTTCTTGTAGCAAGAGGATCATCCTCAGGTGAAACGTGATGTAAGTAATTTGGAAATTTATCTTTCTTGTTTTCAACGCGTTCAAAACCGTGAACAGGATGGCGAATCATCATATGTCTTGGTGGACCATAATGATGAGGAGGTCCAGGATGTACATGAGGTGGACCATGGTGCATTGGTGGTCTGACAAATTCATGAGGAGGTGGAATTGCTTCTCTTCTTAATTCTCTATGTGGAGGAAGACCAACAGGTGGTCCATAGACACGCTCGTATCTTTCGAGAGGTCTATGTCTTTCAGTGGGACCAGGTGACCGGGCATAATAACGATCATAATCCGGTGGTGTCATAGATCTAGGTCGTCTATATGTTTCAGGCCTCTCATAAACAGGCTCGACCAGAGCAACTTTATCATACATGATAATTCTTGGTTTTGCATGTTTTGCATCCCTTGCATCCTCAGAACTTCTAAAGCAAACGTAGGCCACACGCTCATCCAGTTCATGCGAAATCCTTATGGAAAAATCTCCAAACTTCTTATATTCCCTATAGAGAGTGTCCTTGATAACCTCGTCACTGGCTTTAGGATGAATCGAACTGACGCATAGAACTTTATAACTATACGGTCGTTCTGGTGGAAGCTCACGTGGTGCCCTCAGGTAATCATCCCTGTGGGAGCTGGACTCGACGTATCTCGCATGCGATGAGGCTTTCGGAGGAGGACTTGGACTTCTGGCACCTCTGCTTCTACGGCGTATTCTCTCCGGTGTTATTCTCTCATCACTCGAGTCGTTGTATCTACAGATCAAAATCACGAAAATCACCAAGTGTAACTGGAAGAAGTAGCTGAGGCTCACTCCTTGCAGCACGGGACACAAACTTCAATCACCATAAACTATCATCAATCACCATTGTGTATAGAAACAAAAGAAAAATATGGTCAAGAAAGGTTTAACCAGTGCCAAAGTCGTCATCAACAAAACAGACAACTGACATAAAGACGCACTGGAGTAACGCCCACAACTTACAATTGATACACTAACAATGAAACTCTCGCACTTTAATTTACTGTCTTACAACCAATTCAACGCAATCCATTAACTCCTGGTAGTATGATATCCCACTTTCGTTTATCAAAGGGAATAATATGTGTATGATGCATGACGTACCGCCCCATGGAGGACCTGCTTCTTTTGACGCGTGGAGGCGGCGTATCCCGACTCGAGCTTCTCTTCATGTTATTGCGGATCATAACCGTGATCTTGTGTCGGTCGTCCCGCGGAATCCCAATCATCAACGCTGACTAAAGCACGGTGAATCGAAGGAGGAGCGAAAAAAATATATAAAAGAAACAAAGAAATGAGGTCGTTAGTATAAGAAATGTACAGGGTCCGCCGCTTGGTATAATCGGCTTGGATTCTACTATATGTATAGTCTACTATTTTTAAGTCTAGTGGCACTAGAATGATGCTTCGGAAACCGAAGCGTTCTTAACAACACCAGGGATACGTTACAAAACGAAACACTCTATCAAACGCACTTTCTAACAGCAGAGTTATTGAGAAACTGACTCTTCCCTTCCTTTAGACAAGCAAAATGGCGACGGCGATGGCTTGCTCGTTCCCGTACGACTCGTCCCTACCTTATGATCTTTCACCAATCACGGGAAATGCGACAGGGCCGTGCCGTATTACAGGCCCTAGGGCCACACTTGATTACACCAGTTCACTAAATACCTTTTAATTAAATGCCTCCTTGCATCACATATCCGCAGAGTTAATGTCTGCTTTACTTTTATCCGTAATATCGTACTAATTTAGGTTATAATTCAATCTTTACCGGATGTGAGTGATATTGATTTTATGTAACGTGAAAAATTTGATTACGCCTCTTGGCCACCTCAATACGCATGCTTCACTGCACGTACTATTTATCAACTCCGCCCCGTTTAGTCAGATTAGTGTCTAGATTACTTGTACTTTTCAGTTTTGCTAGTATTAATAGAATCATTTATAGTTTTCTATAACATTATAAAAATAATTCTTCAAATGAGAAGGTGTAGGTTCTATTTTTTATAAAAGTTCAAGAAAATTCGAAGAGACTCAGTCATTATGACGCATTCGTCGGCGGAAGCTAAAGTACAGTCTACACTGCTCAATGATACTCCAAGAATGGCACTCTGTCATTCAAGAAAGCACATCATTGACATTTGTCTAAATTATGTTCACTAATTAATACTATTTCGTATGGCAAAATAACATATTCATAAGAATTAATTCACCTTGATAGACTTTCGCTTGATAAAGACACCGTTAATTATAGTCTCCAACATTCCAAATGAAAGGCCACGAGCGATTGCTCGGATAAGCATAAAATGACCTGGACAATGCATTTCACAAATATAAAAATGTATAATTATTTTAAAGATCCTTAATGATCTAAATGCCTAATTTAAGTTTCCTTGCTGCATCGATTATACCTTTCAGATTGTTGTACAATTAAGTATAGATTTAATTCCCACATTTAGGAATTCTATATTACAATTCCCGTAACAGACAGATATTCTAAAAGGAACGAAATAGAACCAATATCTTTGCCCTGTATCATAGTATTCAGCAATTTACAAATTCTTCTCCACAAATCATCACAAAATTTCCGGCTAATAAATTGTGGCAAGGACACCAACATTCCCCTACATACAAATGGGCATTTACTTAAACCAATAATCATCTATCATAAGAATTAGGTAATTCACTAGTTGTTGAAAGTAAATAATATCGACCGTTGAACAGATATACATAAGTACATAACTGATAAATTTATGTGAATCCCCTACGGTTCCTGCCCAGAGATATATACATATCCACACCAACACAACAGTGCCGTTCGACGCGACCCGTATGAGAAAGGTGCATAAAATAACCAGCAGCTTCTATCACAAGGTGTAAATCTAAAACCTTTTCATTGGATATGTCAAAATTAAAAGAATATAGTTTTACAAAAGTTAAACAGGAACTACCATAGGTCTATCAATTTATGGAAATCGATAAAGCACGTCGCGTTGATCAGTGTTCACTACTATCTTAAATATATTTATCCACTTGCCAGCATAAAAGGCGAAGATTAAACATTCCCGGCTTAGTTTAATCAGACGCGGGAGAGACACAGCACATATTCTTGTTCTAAATAGGTCCTTCTTTTCGTTACTTTTTTACTTGTAGTTCACGATGAATAAATCATTTGTGGCTACATTTGTTTTTGCCTTTTTGATCTTTAACATCAGTGCCAAAACAATGACCCGTTGCCAGTTGGTCACAGAACTAATACGCCAAGGATTTCCCGTTAATCAGATTCAAGATTGTACAGTATATTATATACCCTGATAATATAAAATTAATTACATTTATATAATTTAAGTGTTCAACAATTTATATTATTCTTTGCTCAGGGGTCTGTCTAGTGGAAAATGAAAGTGCCAGGAACACATCAGCGATTGGAGGACCCAACAGCAATGGAAGTTACGATTACGGCTTGTTTCAAGTACTGAACTCTATAATTCTTTCCTAAATAATTAAGTTGATCTGAGAATTCCTTAGATATCTAAATAAATTAAATTACAGATTAATGGTAAATACTGGTGCGCTGAAGGGGTAAACGGTGGCGATTGCAACATGAAATGCGAAGGTAAAAAACATTTATTAAACTTCATAATCCCGCATTTAATTTGCACATACTTTTAGATCTGATTGATGATGATATCACTGATGATAGTAAATGCTGTCTAGAGAACATTTTTCCTAGGCATGGATTTAGTGCCTGGCACGGTTGGGAGCGAAGATGCAAGAACCATAAACTACCAGATGTGACACATTGCTTGAACGAAGTAGCCTTGCAATATTAATATGTAGTTAATTTTCGAATATCGATGAATATTAATGACGTCCTGAAATAAAGGCTGTCGAGGAGAATACACTGTTTGTTTAAATTCCAATATTATTTGAACTGTAAATCGGATGCATTATAGACATATCCTCGCGTTCAGTGAGCCATCTCTTCAGCAGCTTCTCCAGGAGCTCTGCATTCAACTGAATAATAGGTTGATTAGTAATAAATAGCAGTATGAATTATATTAACTATACCTCTGGGTTATTGGATGGAGGAAGGTTTAAGTCTTGTTTAAGTTTTAATATATTCAGTGCCCAAATTTGTGTACCAAGTCGGACTGCCCATATATTTGAGTTCCAAGGTCCCACAATGGAACTACTATTCTTGTATTCTTTTCTTAAGTGGAAAAAAAGAAAGTATTTCAATAGAAAACCGTTGTTACTGCTAGTACTATTTAATAAAGACACATACCGCTTATAAAAACTTTTAGATACTTTATTTATATTCATATCCCATGGTACAGCGGTTCGCATCATCATGTTTCCTTTCTTAGCTTCTGGTTTCAGGGTCTTCATCTTCTCAAACATTTGCAACAGTCTTTTCTTATTCTTTACAGACTCCTTCATATCGTGCTTCTCCTTTTTCTCGGCTTTCTCAGCATCTTGACGCTTTTTTTCATCAATTGCTAAGTCCCGATAATAGCCACGCTCTTCTGGGGATAATTCTTTCCAGCGTTTGCTTATCAGTTTTGCTACGTCTGGTAGAGTAATCTCAGGATTCTCTCTTAATACTGAAATTAATAGGAGAGAACATAATTATTAATTCAAATCTGTATATTTTTTTTTTTTTTTTCTTAAACTAACTTTGCGGTCTGATCTCTCTGGAGAACTTTATGAATCCTCTACTAGAGCTGCTGTCCGATATCGAATCATTCAGCGATTGCGAATTACTCGATGGACTCTTACTGGCTATATTGTTATAATTCTTCACATCGGTTCCTCCCTGTTAAAAACAGTTCCAAAAAATCTATTTTTAATTCGTTTGATAAGCAAGTTTTGTTATGAGACAAATACAAAGTGACTCACTGTAATACCAAGTACTTGACCCTTGCTCCACATTTCTAAAGAAATGTCTTTTTGTCCTGGACGTACGTTGTCCATTTTACTTATGTCAGTCAAAGGTTGATTATTATCTGCTCTATCGTTTGACGTCGTTTCATTTATAATCTGTTCGATATCAAAATCATCACCCAGATCAACTATTGGTAATTGACTCAAGGTTTCATCTTCAATGTCATTGCCTAAGAACCGTTCTTTATCTGACTGAAATTCAATAGGTTCTGAATCTAATTGTAAGTCATTTAGTTCGAAAGATGTATTGGATTTGATTTTTAAAGATCTAAAATGCTCGTCATCATTTGAATCTGGTTCACTCAAATTCAGCTCCGCCAATTTAGTCAGATTGTCGCCCGATTTCGCATTGCTACATTGTACATTTTTATCATTGCTCTTCGTCCTTTGAATTTCTGGATTGGAACTGTCAACGCCTTCGACGTTTACAGGACAATTGTTAATAACTATTGTCTTGTCCGGTTCAACTCTACGTCTTTTAGATGCTGGCCATTCCTTTTCTTGGTCTTTTTCCTTAGTACTTTGCGTATAATCACTATAGCCTGTTGATTGATCATGTACACTTCCTTCCTCTGTATTTTCTAAGAGTGCTGGTAGACAATAGTAATTTATTACGATTTCACTGAGACTTTGTAGAATATCTTTCTGTAAATTGTTTCAAGTATATTTGAAATTCTTCTCAAAAAGACCACGCAAATGAACAATGTATATGTGCATGTACCTGATTCTTCAAAAGGACTGCAGTTTTGTTTGGTTCAAGGTTTACATCTAACTCAGAAGGGGGAACAGTGATACTTAGAAAAAATATAGGTTTTCTTTTTGGTGGGATTTTATCCTCAAAGTGCTCAGATATCTTGTCGCCCACAACCTGCGATTATTGTATGAATATATATCATTTTGATTTTGTATAGAATAATGCTGTATATTATATACCTTTTCCAGTTCTTTGTATTTGACAGGTCGGTTGTTCACAAAAATATATTGTTGACCCGTCTGACAAATTTGTGATAAGTCGTTGACATCACTTTTTGGAAGCATTAATTCTATCTTTACCTTCGGAATGTGCAAAAAATACATGTATTTCGAGATATTTCAAAGCATAAAGGAAATTATTCAAAAATCTATAACCGAATAGTTACCTCAGGGTTTTTTGTCTCAAGCAATTCAAAATTTGAAACAACTTTTTTTCCAAGAATATGTTGTAAAGCCTCTTTTGAGTTGGAGAGACTAGGCTTCATAAAAATTGTATTATTATTTACCCTATAATTTATTCTGACTCCAGGTTGACAAATGGCATAACATTTTAATAAGAATTCCACAAGCTTTATATCCTGATTTGATTTCCTTGTACTACATATAGCTTGCCTCCTTACTGGGAAATTCTTAAATAACTGCTTTACTTTTACAGTTGTTCCTGAAATGGTGAAAATGCTGTTCAATATATATTCTCGCCATTACAAGAAATAAATAACAGTAATTTCTCACCAGTAGATCGATGAGACAATTCTGTATTCACAATATTCCCATCATGATTAATAGTATAAGACATTGCTGCTTCATCACTATGAGTTTTTGTAATAATACTGACATCAGCAACGTGACACAATGCATGTAAAGCTTCTCCACGAAATCCATAGCTCTCCAATGACTCTGTTAATCAAAAAAACTTGTCAACATGCTGAATGCTCAACAGACCGAACATGAACTACAACAATACTATCATTTCTATTTACCTAAATCACAAAATTGTGATATTTTAGAAGTATAAGATGACAATGCCATATGGTGTATATCACTTTTAGAAATACCTTCTCCATCATCTCGTACCTCAATCGAAGACAATCCATTATCAAGCTGAATAAAATAAAGAATATTACAACAATAATTAGTAACGAATCCTTTCAGAATAACTTACCAGATTAACCTCGACACTCTTAGCATTAGCATCCAAAGAATTTTCTACCAGCTCCTTAACAACGCTATAAACGGACGTTATTATTTGAGACGATGTTATTAAACTAACAGTGCTGTTATCCAAAGCTGAAATGGGCATTGTATTTCAAAGCAATAGTTTGCCCAACCACGTGATTCACCTCCACTATTATGCTGTCAACATCCCACTGAAAATGAGTGTCAAACACAGGGTGCCTTTTCAGGAGTAGCAAACTGGATTCAGCAGGAGTATAAACGTGCTTAGTTAATTTTGTTCATGTAATCATCCTTAATCAAGTGAAACAATCAACGCACTTGTCTTCCTATTGAATCCAGTTATTTGCTAATTCCGAAAAGGCACTCTTTCTGTCATGTGTCTCGTATGAATTTAAAGCCGAAAGGAAAACAAGAAATTACCCGCGTAGCTCTGTATTTCGGGTTGCCTATGTACAGGCGGCTTATTCTCCATTGGGTAAAACATCAAGTATAGACGCATGTAATTTAAATAAAGTAGTATTAACGTGGACACAGGAAAACTGCGGAGAGCCTAGGGTTCGTGTTCACGAACCCTTTTCATGAATATCTCATACGACGGGCCAATGCTTTTTAAATGGAATGTCCCATGTGAGAATCATTAGAGCAAACTCGAGAAAGACGGATCCTGACACACAACCCCAGTGCACGGCTAAGCAATGAGCCATTATAGAATCAGACCGACCTAACGCCACTTATCCGCCATAGCCGCACACCCATCACTGTAACTCTAGTATAAATAATAAATAATTTGTAAATTAATATGCATATACTTGTTTGATAGACAATATAGTATTTATTATAAAACTGGAAGGGTACAGGGGATAAGGTGATAATAATGATTACAACTTCATAATATAGAACAAAAATACCCAAGGCTCTATTTCCTTTAAATAAAGACAAACAGAATAGAATACAGTTGGAAGCATATTAGTACAACGAATTCTTCAAAAGTAGAGAAAACCCTCGTTTCGAGAAGGTTCTACTAAATTTGATAATAACAAAATGTAATTAAAAAAAAAATGAATGAAGAAGTGATACCAGGCTGATTCCATAGAGCCCTGGGCTTATACGAGATTAGAGCGTGCGTTCTGGAACAGCTGAACAACTAGAGCACATTTATAGGCTACAGGGTCTCTCAGCGTTTAGGTTCGAGCTCGGTAATAATCGTTAACAATATTTACTTGACTAGAACCACGAATATCACTTTGTACCCCAGGCAGCATCCCCAAATATTTCACCAATCAATATGAAGTAACAGCGGTTCGCGTGGGCGCAAATCGGAAAGGAGTTTTGTCCCTGAGACGATAACAAAAGAAGAAGGAAGAAGAACCTGTAAATCCTTGAAAGATTCCTCATCGCCAGGAATACTTTAGATTCGGAGTAAAGAAACGGTACATCATGCCCTGGAGTATTTGGAGCACTTGGAATACTTTAAAGATTCAGTACGATCCAGATCACCCAGATGATGACAACAAAAGTCCTTTCCGAGGTAGACAGTTGCGAGGCTACCAGGATTCCTGGTTAATGTCGTCGGGATCCTTCATGGATACTCGAGTGTCTCTAGCTTCTCCATATGCTAATGCTAAAATAACGGTGTCGGCTGGGCCCGGTCCGCTTGGAATAAAATTTTCAAGTGAATCGTAAAAACTCGTAACGTCCGTTAAACCTAGAGAAGTATTTACAATGCTAGAGTACAGCGTGACACCTTTCTCGTCGCGCACCTTAAAGACATTTCCTTACTATATGTATATTAAGCTGTGTGTATAGACTTGATTAACACATTTTCTTGTTTTATCCATCGCCCCCCCCCCCCCATTGCTTTCCTTTATATTTTCATCCTCCTGAATTTTTTCCATTGTTATACGACGCACCAAAGAAATTCATGATAATTTATTGTACTATCGTAATCGTGATTCGTTTCCATTTAGGAAACTTGGGTTAGCTTACTATTGTTAGTGCAACGTATTCCTGGCAAGTAATAAAGCATAAATCAATATTAGAAGAGAGAGAGAAAATATGTGTGTATGTATTTATATGGTGTGTAAGAGAGCACGAGCAATTAAAAAAAAAAATAGATTTTCTTTTCCATTTAGGATTATTTAAAGACAATCAATATCTGTGCAAACGATTGGAAGCTTCGAATTCAGTTCATCACGCCGTTATCAAAAGGAATTTTTAAAAGAAAAAGATCGTAAAACTAAATAATTATGGGATTTCTTTCTTTTATCAAGAATGTAAAAAAAAGAGAGAGAATCCGATTTAAACGTAATTAGTCTTTCGAAACTATTCATAAAGGTTTCTTGGTACGAGCTCACCGACTCCTGGAGGATATATTAATCCTTTGAGCGGTGCTATCGCATAGTACGAATCGAAAGGGTTCTTTCCGCAGTTATATTTCCTCGACTTCCATCTAGGTTTTATCAACGAGAGTATCACAATGGTAGAAGATCGATGAGGTTCGCCCTGGGTTGCGTTAGGTTTTCCGGAAAGAATTCTGTGAGCTTGTCGTAGAGCTCTCTTCTGCGGATGTGTATGTCTCTTGGGGTGAGGTTTTTATGTGATGTAAGGATGTTACCCAAAGATGAGTTCCAGGAGTCTGTACTAGAGGTCTCGTCTACATTAGGATCCGGCTGATCCTTTGTCTGGAAGAGAACGGAAACCAGGAGCTGAAACTGAATAAGCAGCACAAGTAAAATTAATTTATATTATAAAAGAAGAGTATATGAAAACGTTCTATCGATCAAGATGATTGATACCTCTTTGGTCTGCTCTGCGTCGCTATGATCGATGATTTCTGAGATCTGTGTCTGCAGATACTCCAGGGCCTCGATGCTATTCCTTAAGGCAAGCTCCTCGAACTTGTGTTTCCTTATTATGAGTTTGCACTTCTTTAATATCTCCTCGTGCGACGGTCTGCAAAGTCTCAATTGCCAGAAATCATCTAACCGCAATTTTGGCAGGCAGGATCGACCTGGGTTGCCGCCAAACAGATAGTGAACCTACGTAGATGATTTGTATAGTCAATTTCTTCTCGTTTAATGACACTGTATTATATAAGGATAAAATTGTACCTTATTCACGTGGTCATACACCAACTGATGTGCAAATCTAGGACATGGTTCGTAATCCTGCATTTTACTCCAGTACTTCTCACCGACATTTTCGTTACGATAAATACAAGACCATCTATTATTCTTGATACTATAGACCCAAAATGAATTCTGTACATTGTCATCTCTCTTATCCTTGTCTTTACTCAAACCCTGAGAAGTGATTAGTCGCTTATTTGTTCTCTTCCAAGTAGATAAAGATAGTAAGAAGTAAAATAAGATATTAACTAGAAATCACTCACCGATAGAACATAAATCTCTCCAAGTTCTGGATCTATCGTAGCTCTTTGTGTGAAACCCGCAGCAGGTACGTGAGTCGAATCTTTAGTACCGAAATCTCTTAATGTTATGTGTTCCAATTGTTCGACGTCAACATCGTAGGTGAAGAAATCAGTCAGGTACTCCTTGCTTCTTTGCCCCGCAAAAATATACAATTTCCTGGATTCCTAAGAGGAGCAACGATAAACCTCATGTATAAGCCATTTATAAGTAGAGTAAAAGTATAAGAACTAAATTGCAAGAGAGACGTACTGTGTGAAACAACATGGAATGTCCAACTCTTGATCTAATCGTTGGTTCGTTTGGTAAATTTGGCCTTGCTATATCACAAGCCAACCTTGTCCACGCGCCTGTTCGCATATTATAAGAATACAGTCCTGAGAATATAGGCTCGTTGGAGTTGACTACCGCTCCTTGATCTTCAGTGCTGAAAATGGGAGATTGATTCCATGTAAAATAAAAAGTATCAATCACCTGTATTTATTTAAGTAATCACTGAATAATGTAAATTAACAGAGTTGCTAAGACATACCTTACTAGTGGAACTAAAACGCGTCCACCAAACACGTATATAGCCCTACCATCAGAATCCATGGACATCTGATGATCAAAAATTAATTGGGGTCCGCCAACGGCGCCGGTATCATCGCAAATTTTAGTCCACTTATACGTGGTGAGGTCGTACATATAAAAGTCACTCTTTAGGTTGTCCGGTGAACGATATTGAGTATCCAGATAGCGACCCAATGTGTACAGTTGACGTTTATAAGGATCGAGACACATTTTGTGACAAGAACGCGCGCTGGGACCGCCCTACAATTAGGATACTTTATATATTGTCACAAATGAACCCTAACCCATATGATTAATTTCTATGTATTACCATTGTTTCCGTGTCTCGGCAAATCAGTGTCCACTTTCCAGCGCTAATATTATATGTCCAAAAGTCTGCAAGGTCCTGATTTCCATCCCAACCACCAAACAAATATAGCTCTTCCGTAGAGGGATCTAATACCATCTGATGACCTCCTCGCATCCCTGGTTTTGGTTCACTCGAAGACAGCTTTGTCCAGACTGCTCGATAAGATTGAGCATTTATATAATCGTTCAAGAGTCCTACTGCAAGGTTTCATTGTGTTATGCTTGCATATTCTATTGACTATTTTAAATTTGAGATATACTCTGTTATTACTGCAGTCATAAGACTCACTGGTTACCGCGCTTGTGATAAATCGTTCAGCCTGACAGTGATCGCCTTGAGTCACAAGTAAGTCATACAGGACAGACAGTCGAGGATCTTCTAAAGGAACACCAGTAACTCTTTGTATTGTTTCTACAACCTCTGGTTGTTCAAGTCGCCGAAAATGCTTCATACACAGTCTTATTACTTCTCTCTGACGATACTGAAACATAAGGATTAGCCTTTGATCACTTTGAAGCTCTCGATTTTGTAGTTAAACATAATTAGATTTTCAGAGAATCATTAGTTTTGTAAATTTTACAATTATAAATGCTAGGGGTGATTCTTACCGAATTGACCCACTCAATACTGGGCTTGACAATTGTAGGGTCATCATTGCCAGCAAGACGAACGTGCCAAATGGAAAAATTGAAACTTGGACCCCAAGATTGTAATGGGAGAATTTTTATATATCTTGATGGGAAATAGTTCTCCTCGCTACCTATCACATGCTTCAGATCAAAGGTCTCTGGCACTGAATCATTTCTTAAACCACTAAGAGATATTCATCATTTTAAATTATAAAATTATATTTTCGGAGCACCCTGGTATTCTCCATATAAAACTACTTCCATTAAAATACCTTTCTAACAATTCCATCATGTTATCCGGATCCATACCACCGTAAACCTTGAATTTTCTAATGGTACAAACGTGTGTCTTTTCGTACTTGCCAAATGTAATAGTTTTGACAATCGCTGGACGCTGCAGCTTGAGAATAAGAAACTAAAATAATAATCACAGAGTAACAATCCAATCTTTAAATTTAGACATACAAAATTGCCAAGATAAAAAACGTATAACTTTACCTGAGGATGATTGTCATTGTCAGATGACCAACGTGACGACTGATCGGACGGTTTATCGACAAGTATATTCCTGAAAGAAGAAAAATCATCTGAAGCCAAAGCTCTCCTGCACCAGCTAACTATAGTCAAATACTTTATACTGTTTCTCAGGGTGACGCCTTAATATTTCTCAACGTAAAACACTTCCTCCTTCAGGTTAGACTTGTACATGAGACCAATGGTAGACATTTAGTAGACTCCCTTCCCATGACAGGTCTTCGTTTAGTTTTCTACTCGTTGAAGTAATCACTGAATACTCACTCGGGCACATAGGTGGATGAATAACTCGAGCACTTGTAGATCCTATATTCGAGGATCCTGTGACAGAGAGTAGCATCGTAAGTCGCCATGTTACGCGAATGACATAACCTGTACCACGTTCAAATGTGCCTTCTATTTATTACGTGCAAATGGCAAAAGTTCTGACGACGTCAATACTGCTACCATCTACGAGATGACTCGTGTACTCCTATGTTTCACCTTGAAATTATAGATATAGTAGGTCCACGAGTTCGGTGTGGTTTTTTGACAGATCGAAAACTATGAAATCCCTAGCCTGCAACACGTGCTT